>CM032453.1:37951933-37961933 GCA_019049505.1 Pachyrhynchus sulphureomaculatus | reverse complement strand
CGCCGCGGACGTTTTGCTTATCAAACGTTGGAGAGACATTGCAGCCAAAAACAGAACCAACGCAAAACTAGTGCAGTTAAAAATTACCTCATTTTTAAGACAATAAAGTTAAGAATAAAACTGTTTTATTTTCGATTTTCCGTACATATACATAAAATAAGTAAAATAATTGTTCTATTCTTTGTTTTAATAAATACCTATGTACGTAATAGCATATCGTATAAATGCTTTTAAGTCAATCTGCAATGTCGTATTCATTCTAAACTTCTATTTTATAAAAAAAATTCGGATTAACCGAAATTTCGATTATCTGAAATCACTTTGGTCCATATTATTTCGAATAATCCAGATTCTACTGTATATACACTCCTGGACAAAATTAACGCAACAATATATTAAATCATACAAATCTCTATAATGAATTAATTTTAATAATTTTTTATGAACATTGGTGACACTAAAAGTTAGTTCGTGATTTCGAGCAAAACGTAACCTGGCAACTCTGTTCTCTCTAGTAAGCAAGGGCGCAGTGGCTGGTCTCCTACTGTTTAATCTAGCTTCATTTAACCGTCTTCTAACTGTTTTAGAAGAAATTGTGACATTGCGCACAGCTTCGAGTTCGTTTCTTATTATAGAACTAGTGACAGTTCTGTTTCTTAAAGCATATTGTCTTATAAAACGTTCATCTAGGTCGCTAGTGCATCGTTTTCGCCCTTGCCCTAGCCTTCTAGAATAAGTTCCTACTTCATTCAAACGTCTTACCATACGACTTATTCTGGAACGATGTTTGCCTAACAAATTGGCAACATAACTCTGACAATATCCCTTGTCCAATAAAACTGAGGCTCGCATTACCTCGTGTTCAGTTAAATTCCTTGTTCGATTCATTTTTCTAATTCTTCGGGGTCAAAAATAAAACAGTCTACCACAAAAACGTATTACTTTGAAAAAGGGAACAATTTATAAGCTTACTTTTAAAGAAAATCTATCGCATTATTACAGAAAATTGTATATCTAAACGATTTCTGTCATGAACAACGAAACAAAATATGCATAGCTTACTATTCAAATACTCGATAAACTTTAAAACTGACATAAGAAAAAGATAAATTATTTTTCAGATTGTTGCGTTTAAATATATATATATATATATATATATATATATATATATATATATATATATATATATATATATATATAACCAGGCAAAAAAACCACTCTGTATATTGCACAACATAACAATTATCATCACCCACAAACACCTTTTTTTGCGCTCGACGTGCGTTTCGCTACCCTATTATAGCATCTTTAGGAGCGATGATGATGATAACTTGGTTAGCGAAACGCGTTTGAGTGCAAAAATAAAATGGTTGGGCTAGTGGTGCTAATTATTGTGTAGCGTTTACATGTCAAAGATTTTAAAATTCCAACGTACACCATGTATATGAAAGTTTTAGGTGCATTTGTGCTTTACACGACGAGCTGCCACGGTTTTAGTTAAAAAAAAACAAACATATTACTTAGTTACCCTACTCTGTATACAGAAAAAAAAATTTAAAAAGTAACGTATTTGTATCGTGCCATCAAATACTTTTACCCATCATATATATTTTAAAAAAATTGTTAGTGATAATATATTTTGTATGTGTATGATATACTCGGACTAGCCCTTACTCACGCGTCTCACACTATTTATACCTTTATGCATGATTAAATATTCAATGATTAAAGTTTGTCCATTTAATAACAAATAACCGGTCAAGTGCAAGTTGAACTTGCACAATTAGTGTTCCGTACGTTGCTTTTAAAATAAAAAAATTTGTTACGGTGGTATAAAATGACCAGTGACTTCACAAAACACACCCCAGATGAGTTTTCAATAAAATTTGTTTTCTAATCTTTACTGAAAACTGATGACCTTGAATTTTTTTTTTTTTTTATATACCAGATAAATTATTAAAGATAATGCACTCGTGATAATATTCCAGATTTTTTCAAAATTTTTTGATTAATACTTTTCGAGATAAGGTGGATAGCGATTTTTTCACGATTTTTTAAAAATAATACAAAGAAAAATGTGCACAAGTATTACATTATATATATTTTTTTTTACTCGTGTTTTCACAAGCTTTCATTTGACACCACACTCGATGACTTAGTAAAAAAAAAAATGTTTTTTTCACTTCCGATTTTCACCCCCCAAAACTAACCCCTTAAGTCAAAATTTAGCTTTCAAAACTACACGGCTCTGATGAGGCCATCAATTCCTATATTATTGCCAAATTTCAACTTTCTATGATAATAGTTTCGGAGAAAATCGGGTGTGACACCGAAGTCATCATAGAAGTGTTCCGTACGGAACACTAAAAATTATGCAAAAATTTCGTAATACTATTGAAAACATACAAGATTTATTCACTCCTAGCTCTTTTACCTACTTCTCCTGAATGAACATTGACATCTAGTTATTAAAGTTTTGCTCTACCAAATTTGAAATCAATATCGTTTTGTTCGAGAGGTATCATCGCAACGGACAGACAGATCCACAGAAATTGGATTGGATATAGGGACCTGAAAAGCTGAGGAAGTGCAATAATCAACTTCAAGTAAAAATAGCTGAATATTTCAAATTAATAGTGAGATATTTAAACTAATAAATTTTAGAAACTAACGGAGAATGTCCCTAATGATTTCAGGATAATTATAGTGAATTTTCTGCGTCGACGGTTTCCTGCCACCAGTGGCATAGCCAAGTTCAAGTGGCAGGGAGCATATTGATACAAAGGGCATTTCCTGAAAGAGAAAAGAGAACATTCTAGAGGTAAGGCGCCAATTAATAATCGAGGCGGAGGAAAAAGGAAAAAAAAAATGTCTTGCACTGCAACTCTGAAGGTTTAGACCCTTCCCAAAACGGTAACCTTAAAATTGATGACCGGTGGAGAAGATTTTTCACAAAAATAAACATTCTTACAATGGAACTTTAAAAGTCTAAACCAAATTTTAAAATAGATGACCGGGGGTGAAAAATTCTTCATATATTTTTTTTTCGTACGATTAATCTTTAACTTCCTCCAAAAAATATATTTCGAAGAAGCGCATTTTTTCTACATTCATGAGCACAGGAGGGATGTGCACCCTTTATGTAACTGTTGGGAATGCTTTAATTTTAAATATTTTCTATTGCTCTAACAAATTTACTTATTTTTTGTATCAGAATAAGGTGCTTATATATTATATCTTTACTGTCATTTTTATTATGAAAGAATAAAATATCTTTGATAAGATAATATGTACCTCCAACAGACAAAATTAAATAATGGTGATTTCACTTCATAAGTATTGCTATTAAAAACTAAATTATAATACAACCTTTTTCAAGGCTATTAAAACTGTATATTGAGGGCTCTTATCCTAAAATATGACTTTTGTTACTCCTTATCCTTTGTATAATATTTTAAAAATTATATTACGTTACTTTATTTTTCAAATGCGCAATGTTTAATGACAGGATCTCAATCCTTATTCAGGATTATTTACAAAAAGCATTAACTAAGTCACGATTCATTTCTAATTTTATCCTTGCGCAAGGTTTGGCCTGAAGACAACGATATCATGGGTGAAAGCTTTAAGAAAAGCGGGCGGATCAGTAATTAAGGTAAATTACTGTTTAATCGATGCGTTCTCGAAGATACAACACCAACAACTTGGAACAAACCTCAATAGTCCTGATATATAAAAAAGGCGACACACACACAAAGGATTTTTTTCATGCGATATGTGACAATGGATGAAGCATGGATCCACCACTATACACCGGAATGAAATCAGCAATCGGTTGAGTGGACAGCAGCCGGTGAAAGCCGCCCAGAACGACCAAAGACACAACAGTCGGCTGAGAAGGTCTTGGCCTCTGTATTTTGGGATGCGCATGGAATAATTTTGATCGACTATGCTGAGAAGGAAAAAAACATTAATAGAGAATATTATTTAACGTTATTGGTGCGTTTGAAGGCAGAAATCGCAAAGAAACGGCCCCAAAAAGAACAAGAAACTCGAACAAGAAAAAAGTGCTTTCATCAAGACAATGCACCGTGTCAAGTCAATGGTTACGATGGCAAAATGCATGAATTGAAGTTCGAATTGCTTTCTCATCCACCATATTTTCCAGATTTGGTCCCTAGCGACTATTAGCTATTCGCAGACCTCAAAAAAAATGCTCGCGGGAAAGAGATTTGGCTCCAATGAAGAAGTCATCGTCGAAACTGAGGCCTATTTTGAAGGCAAAGACAAATCCTTCTACAAGAAAGGTATATAAATGTTAGAAAAGTGTTGGACTAATGGTGTTGCTCTTGAAGGAGACTATATTGATGAATAAGGTCGAATTTTACATAAAAAAGTGTTTTAAGTAGCTAGACCAAAAACTTTTGGGCCTATGTGTTATATTTTTAAAAATTTTTAGTGATAATATAATCTACAGATATTTTATTCGTGTATGATATACTCGGACCAGCCCCCTCTCACTCATCTGACACTATTTATGGTATACCTTTATGCATGATTATAAATCTTCAATGATTAAAGTTTGTCCATTTAACAATAAAAAATTACGCAAAAATTTCGTAATACTATTGAAAGCATACAAGATTTATCCACTCCTACCTCTTTTACCTACTTCTCCTGAATGAACATCGTTCTAACACTCTAGTTTCTATTCGTACTTTGAAATCAGTATCTCCTTTTGTTCGAGAGTTATCAACGCAACAGACAGACAAATCAACAGAAATTGGATTAGACCTAGGAACCTGAAAACCTGAGGAAATGCAATACCAACTTATCTTAGTGAGGTAAGTATAAATAGCTGAATATTTCAAATTAGTAGTGATAGTATTTAAACTATTAAATTTTAGAAATTAACGGAGAATGTCCCTAATGATTTCAGGATAAGTATAGTGAATTTTCTGCGTCTACGGTTTCCTACTACTAGTGGCATAGCGGGGAGCATATTGATACAAAGGGCATTTCCTGAAAGAAAAAAGGGAACACTAAACTTCTTCTAGAGGTAAGGCATCAATTAATAATTGAGGCGGAGGAAAAAGGAAAAAAAATGTTTTGCACTGCAACTCTAAAGGCTTAGATCCTTCCCAAAACAGTAACCTTAAAATTGATCACCCGTGGAGAAGATTTTTCACAAAAAAAATATTCTTACAATGGAACTTTAAAAGTCTAAACCAAATTTTAAAATAGTGACCGGGGGTGGAAATTCTTCATAATTTTTTTTTTCGTACGATTAAACTTTAACTACTTCCAAAAAAAATATATCCAACAAGTGCGATTTTCTACATTCATGGGCACAGGAGGGATGTGCACCCTTTGTGTAACTGTTAGGAAAGCCTTAATTTTAAATATTTTTTTATTGCTTCAACAAATTTACTTATTTTTTGTATCAGAATAAGATGCTCATATGTACCATACATTATATCCTTATTGTCATTTTTATTACAGAAAAATAAAATATTTTTGATAAGATAATATGTACCGCCAACAAAATTAATGGTGATTTCACTACATAAGTAATGCTATTAAAACCTAAATTATAATACAATCTTTTTCAAGGCTATTAAAACTGTGCATTGGGGTTCTTATCATAAAATATGACTTTAGTTACTCCTTATCTTTTGCATAATATTTTAAAAATTATAATACTTTATTTTTCATTGCGCAATGTTTAATGACAGGATCTCAATCCTTATTCCGAATTATTTACAAAAAGCATTAACTAAGTCACAATTCATTTCTAATTTTGGCCTTGCGCAAGGTTCGGCCTGGCGACAACGATATCATAAAAGCTTAAAGACAAGGGGGCGAATCAGTAATTAAGGTAAATTACTGTTCAATCGATGCGTTCTCGAAGGTATAACACCAACAACTTGAAACAGGGCCTCAATAGTCCTGATATATAAAAACGGCGACACAACAGATATATCTAATTACAGACTCATCAGCATTCTTTCTTATATATACAAACTTTTTACGAAAATACTGGCAAACTGTTTAACACTGAAACTAGAGTTTTACCAAGGACGTGAGCAGGCTGGGGTTCAAAGCAAGTTATGGGACTGATAACACTGGTCAACTAAAAAAAAAGAAAATTGCTTGTTTCCTGTGATTTTTTTTTGTGTTTCTATCTCAAATTGACGCGTATTTTTTAAATATGGCAACAATTTTTCTCTAACAGCTTTTGTTTTTGAGTTATAGCTAACTACCCTCATTTACTATTTTTACTTAGATTTTCGTTTTTTATTGGACACTACAATATATTTTGTTGTTGTTTTGGATATGGCTTCCTCAAGAAGATGTTGTGTGCTTAATCCCGATTGTTTTTGCTATATTTGTGGTGAATATATATTTGCAAAATATCGAAAACCTATATCGGACTTTGTGAAAACTGCGTATCATCAATACTTTAAAATAAAATTGTGTAATCAGGACAAGCCATGGGTTCCTCATATTGTATGCCAGAAATGTGTGGTATGTCTACGGTTACGGTCCAGTGGAAAAAGAGATGCAATAATGTTCGGAACACCCATGATTTGGCGAGAACCTCGAAACCATCATGACGATTGCTACTTCTGCGTTGTGAAAATAAACGGAATTAACCCTGGAAATCGAAGTAAGTGGTCATATCCTAACTTATCTTCTGCTCAACGACCTCAATTAAAATCACAAGAGGTACAACCCAGCACATCTAAATCTTCTGATGATCCAAATCTCTGTGAACCCAAACGAATTACATCAAGTGAAGACTCTGATTCAGACTACAAATGTAGCCTTTCAGAACCTCAACCATTTAATCAGAAAGAACTAAATGACTTAGTAAGAGATCTGAACTTACCAAAAGAAGCTCCTGAAATTTTAGCATCTCGTTTAAAAGAAAAAAAATTTGCTTACTCTGGAAACCAACATTACATTTTATCGTACCCGAGAAAAAAATCTGTTACCGTATTTTTCTCAAGAGAAGGATTTAGTTTTTTGTAACGATGTTGGTGGTATTTTGCAGCAGATGGGATTAAAACAGTACCAACCTAGTGATTGGCGTCTTTTCATAGACAGCAGCAAAAGAAGTTTAAAGTGTGTTTTGCTCCATAACGGTAACAAGTACGGATCTATACCTATTGCACATTCGACGACTTTAAAAGAAGAATACGTAAATGTTTTCTAAGGTTATGGAAAAAATTAAGTATCAAGACCACAAATGGGTCATTTGTGTTGATCTGAAAATGGTTAACTTTCTTTTAGGTCAACAAGGGGGGTACACAAAGTTCCCTTGTTTCATGTGTCTCTGGGATAGTCGTGACAAACCACACCATTGGTCACAAAAAGTTTGGCCAGTGCGGGAAGAGCTAAAAGTTGGTACAAAAAATGTTATAAACGTGCCTTTAGTTAGCCGAGACCGCATCATACTTCCACCACTTCATATTAAACTCGGCATAATGAAACAGTCTGTGAAGGCGTTTGACAAAAGAGGCGAATGTTTTAATTTTCTTTCACGCAAGTTTCTAGGATTAAGTTCAGAAAAAATTGAAAGCTGGTATTTTTGATGGGCCACAGATTAGGCAACTCGTGAAAGATCCTAATTTTGTCAAATCAATGACTGAAGTCGAATCCAAAGCTTGGAATTCATTTGTTTTGGTTATGAGTAGCTTCCTAGGCAAAAAGAAATCTGACGACCATGTCGAGCTTGTTGAGTGCATGCTATCGAACTTGCAAGAGCTAGAAATTTTGTTAACATAATGTATTATTTTTTTGTATTTTTTTGGTAAAATAATAAAACTGTATATTTTCAAAAGGTAAAGCTGTTAGCAATCTCCCAGTATTTTTTTCATAGTCAGGGCCATAGAAATACCCAATAACAGAAAAAAAAAAAGGAAACAAGACTTGTGTTGACCAGTGTAATCATCTCCTCACACTCAAACTACTTATAGAAAAATGTATTGTGTACAACAAACCACTGATTCTTATATTTGTAGATTAAGAGACAACGTGTGATTCAGTCAACCATGACAGATTCCTTGAAGCACTTACTGAATAAAGTGTAGATTCAAGGTGTATAAACATCCGGAAACATTTACAGAATTAGGTCACAGTATCAGTGAAGCTTCACAGAGAATCAATGTTTAATCATCTGAGGTTCGCCGATGATATTGTTCTGATAATAGGTCGTATAGATCCTGCTTATAACATGATAAATACCCTAAACACAGTATCCTTGTAACATGTAGAGTTGTATATACACTTTGCAAAGACCCAATTCAAGACAAATTTAGTACTCAGTCATCCCATCTCAGTGAACAAGTCAATGGTTATAACTATTTGGGGCACGAAATTAAGATAGACAGAGACAATCAAATCCATAAGTTACACCGAAGAATAAGTCTCTCATGTGCAGCATTTGGGATGTTACGTATATTCAAATCAGACATCCTGGTGTGTCTTAAAAGAAAAATCTTTGATCTCTGTCTGCTACCCATTGTTACATATGGAGCCGAGACTCCAACACTAACTAAAAAATCGACAAATCAAATAAGGGTAGCATAAAGAGCCATGGAACGTTCCATCCTTGACATATCACTCAAGGATAAAATTTACAATGCTGTTATAAGTCGAACAAAAGTAGCTGATGCAGTGGTCTGAATAAAGAGGCTAAAGTGGAACTGGGCATGTCACGCTGCGAGGACCTGGGGCAAGAGATGGCTAAAAAGAGTGCTGGAGTGGAAACTCTAACAAGAAGCCTATAGAAACAGAGGGAGACTCTCCCACAATATGGTCTGATAGCTTGAAACGAGATGATGGAAACTACATTCAAGCAGCTCAAGGCTGATGCAATTGGATTAGAATGAAGGAGGTTAGGGGAATTTTCAAAAGAATTTTTTATTTTATTTTCATTCCTAAAAAACACAATTTTTTTATAACAACTTCGGTTAATCCGAATTTTTTTATAAAATAGAAGTTTAGAATGAATACATTGCAGATTGACTTAAAAGCATTTATACGATATGCTATTATGTACATAAATATTTATTAAAATAAAGAATAGAACAATTAGTTTACTTATTTTATGTATATGTACGGAAAATCGAAAATAAAACAGTTTCATTCTTAACTTTAATGTCTTAAAAATGAGGTAATTTTTAACTGCACTCGTTTTGCGTTAGTTCTGTTTTTGCTGCAATGTCTCTCCAACGTTTGATAAGCAAAACGTCCGCTGCGGTTGCATTTTCTTGTTGGTCTACATAAGTTAACGCTTTTTCTAGAGCCTCTAGTCCTTCTTAATGTGACATTTTTACTGGAATATTGTCAGTGGCTTCTACTTCGTTATCATCATCGTCATCACTGTATATTTTATTAGCATTTTTGCATACACTTTTAATTAATTCTTGGTCAGTCATTTCATCTTCCACACTCTCACTGTTTAACCATTCACAAACATCGGTTTCCGTAACACTTTCACATCCTGATATTCTTGTAATAATTTGATGTAAACTTTCATTATCTTCTGTTTCTGCCTCTGAGTAATGTCTCTCCTCTTCTGAAATCAATTTTGACCAAGATTTTTCCAGAGTACTACTCTTTACTTGATTCCAGGCTGCAGCTATCCAATATATAACATTTTTCAAATGTATCTTCCTTCACCTACTTCTTCTAAAATATGCTCCAATAACAAACGCCTGTAATTGCGTTTTAAATTTTCCAGAACACCCTGATCCATAGGCTGAATGAGAGAAGTTACAGCAGGAGGCAAAAACATTGCTTTTATTTCTCCACTTTCAAGTTGCTCCGCACTTGAGTGAGTGGGGGCGTTATCTAGTAATGTTCTTTTAAAAAAAGTTCCACTTTGGGAACAAAATCTCCAAAAAACCGGTCTTTAAATAGAGTCGCGTTTATCCAGGCATTGTTTTGATTTTTATACAAAACAGGAAAAGCATTGCGACGAATATTCTTA
>CM032453.1:37919433-37946933 GCA_019049505.1 Pachyrhynchus sulphureomaculatus | reverse complement strand
TGTGAAGTGTTGCAAGGATGGTTTGCAGCTGTTCCAGAAGAATCCGGAGGACTTTAAGCGTTGTTTCGTCACTGTGGATGAAACATGGATACATTACTATACTCCTGAGACCAAACAACAATCTAAACAATGGGTTACCAAGGGGGAATCTGCACCAAAAAAGGCGAAGACCGTTCCTTCGGCCGGAAAAGGTTATGGCGACTGTCTTTTGGGATTCGCAAGGGATAATCCTCATCGACTATCTGGAAAAGGGTAAAACTATTACAGGTGAATATTATTCATCGTTATTGGACCGTTTGAAAACCGAGCTGTAAGAAAAACACCCGCGATTGGCCCACAAGAAAGTCCTTTTCCATCACGACAACGCACCAGCACACACCTCAGCAGTTGTGGTCGCAAAATTAATGGAAATAGGATTCCAACTCGTTTCACATCCCCCCTATTCTCCAGACTTGGCTCCCTCGGACTACTATTTGTTCCCCAATTTGAAGAAATGGCTGGCGGGACAAAGATTTTATTCAAACGAGGAGGTGATTGCAGACACTAATGGATATTTTGCAGACTTGGACAAATCCTATTATTCGGAAGGGATCAACAAACTAGAACATCGTTGGACGAAGTGTATAAGCCTAAAAGGAGACTATGTCGAAAAAATAAAAAAGGTTTACCCCAAACACATAAGTAGTTTTTATTTTTGCACGGACTTTTCAAACCAGCCTCGTATATATATATATATATATATATATATATATATATATATATATATATATATATATATAACACATGGGCTGAAAAGTCCCGGGCCTAACACATAGATGGCGCTAGTTTTATTGCAGTCACCTTTTTTTCAGTTAATACTAACCTTCAAAAGACAGCTGTTAAAATTTCATGATATTCTATTCATTAGTTTGTGAGTTATTGTGCTAAGAGTGACGCTACTTTTGTTATTTTCGAAACAATGGATCAAAAACAATTTCGTGTTTTAATTTTACACTGCTTCTTGATGGGAAAAAATACCGTTCAAGCGAAGCAATGGCTTGAAAAGTGTTATGGGGACTCCGCTCCATCAGAAACAACAATAAAACGTTGGTTTGCTGACTTCAAACGTGGTCGTAGAGACACCGATGATGCAGAACGCAGTGGACGTCCAAATGAGGCGGTAACACCAGAAAACATCAAAAAAATCCATAAAATCGTTTTGAATGATCGAAAAGTGAAGTTGCGTGAGTTAGCTGACATCGTAAAGATATCAAAAGAACGTGTTGGCTTTATATTGCATGAGCATTTGACTATGAGAAAGCTCTGTTCAAAGTGGGTGCCGCGTTTGCTCACTGTTTATCAAAAACAAGAACGTGTTAATGATTCTGAGCAGTGTTTGGCCATTGTTAGAGTGATGCTGGAATGATTGCGTTGCTCTTGATGGAGATTACGTTGATGAAGAAAGCTAATTTTGAACCAAAAAAACCGTGTTTTCTTTGTTAGGCCCGGGACTTTTCAGCCCATGTGTATATATATATATATATATATATATATATATATATATATATATATATATATAAAATATATATATATATATATAAAATATATATATATATATATATATATATATATATATATATATATATATATATATATATATATATATATATATATATATATTTTATATATTATATATATATATATAAAATATATATATATATATATATATATATATATATATATATATATATATATATATATAAAATATATATATATATATATATATATATATATATATATATATATATATATATATATATATATATATATATATATATATATATATATATATATATATATATATATTTATATATATATATATATATATATATATATATATATATATATATATATATATATAATTTTATATATGTATATATATATATATTTTATATATTATATATATTTTATATATTATATATATTATATATATTATATATATATATATATATATATATATATATATATATATATATATATATATATATATATATATATAAATAAATAAATAAATAAATAAATAAAATTATGTTATTATACTTACCTTATATCAGTCCTTATCAGTATAAAATATTAAAATTAATTTTGAAATTCGTACCACACGTGCACTTTAGTATATCGGATTTCTAATGATGTTGCACTTATAGCAGTCGATTTGTATTCAGTCTCGGATTAATTCCTAATCACTTCTTACCTACAAATATATAGATAACACATATATAAATCACAACTGCTTATATTAAATTTTTGCTCATATTGCCATCGGTGAAACACAGCGGAAATGCATCGCAGACATAGAGAAAAGCCTTGATTGCGCTTATAATAAGGGTGTGTTCAAACTAGAAATATTTCATACCCGAGGGAAGACATCGGCATTCATGAAATCGCTTCCCACTAAAACAACCATAAAATTGTGTATGTGTGGTAAGGACATATGGTATATAAGACAGCGAGGTAAAATGCAATATTGTCTTATTGATATCTTATTCCGTTTCCGTGTAACACCGTTAAGAAAACGTAATGATCGCTTGCTGTCGCATAGTAAAACCTCTCTAGGATGCGTATTCACATGCATCATCCAATTTCCTATTAAATCAATGATAATGGAACCCTAACCCAAGATGTCAAGTTCACTAAAACCTGATTAAAAACAAATTGTGATAAAAATGTTATTTACCTTCAAAATTCGGAAATCATGCTTATTTTAGAGAAATTTATAATTTAAATCTTACCGGAGAAGAAGGGGCAAAATGCAAGTGGTCTTGCTACTAAAAGCTAGAGCAAGAACCAGTTTGGAACGATATGTGAACTCTCTCTTTATTATTTCTCTGTCTATTTAACATGATATACTAGCGAATCTCCGGCGTTCTATTTACTAAAAACTCCAGGGACCACCGTCCATCAATTAGCGAGAGATTATCTAATTTTATATTCACATCGAATTATTTATTCCTTTAGAATTTAAATTCATTAAAATTTGAAATCCTCACCCAAAAATGGACTGATGGATGGAATAATGTTAAACTGTCAATAACGGCAGTTAAGCTAATAATTTGTCATCTAAGTCTCGACCTTAAATCTTAACAAGAAGTAAATGACCAAAAAGAAACAGTCGATCTCGCTCATGAAATCACTTCCTGCCAAATCGATCATCAGTTTAAGATTTCAATGAATGTGGTAAGAACAAGTCGTTTCATTGAGTTTGGTAAGAAAAGTACAGTAAATTCCAATTCTGGCTTATCCAAAAAGTTACCTTACTCGATTTCTGTGTAACACCGATAAGAAAACTTGAATAGTCGCCTCTTGTCTTATAATGAAATCTGCCTTGGTTATGCACTGTTGGAAGCACTTATATTTATTAATTTTAATAGCTGGTTATCTGTGATTATATGTAACTTATTAAAATGCAAATTTAGAAAACATTCTGCTCTGAATTAGAAATTCAATGTTGTTTACTTTCTTCTCTACGAGCGAAAACTATGCATTTCAATAAATTAGACTTTTCGTGGGACCATTGGAGGAGTGGGTAATGAAACCTACTATGAATCTAATGGTCGGCGGTTCGATTCCGCCTGTCTGCTTGGGTGTGTGTGTTTCGTCCTTAATAAGTTCATTGCATATGTATGGACTGGAATAGTCGCATGACTACGAGTCAGACAGTCGCTACTAGTCAAGAATAGAATGGCTAATGGCCTTAATTGATCCGAGCTAATAAACAAACAAAAAAAAATTAGACTTTTAATGACACTGTTCAAGCCAATGAACAAAGAAATTTTTTCAATTTTGTAGGTCTGACGACAGCAGTCGATCGAGTCAACCAATTTTAAAAACAGGTTAGATGTGTTATAGTGATTTAATGTAATTATATTTAGGCACTTCATTATGCAAAGATTACTTTACTTGTAGAACCACTTTCGGTCCTGCTACATGTCTGAAGGTTGAAATTTTAAAAAACCCTTAACATCGATGCTATCAGCTGTGCCTCGTAAGTTAGGTCACTTCTCTCTTGGTACTTAAAGATGGCGTATGCATTGTTTGCCGTTTCACTTTCTATGTAGTATAAATTAATAAAATTTTGCAAGTCAATGATGTCCTACTTATTAACTAAAATATTTAAGTTCTATTGGGCCATGACCCTGATACAAAGTCCCAAAAAGAACATAGTTTGCTCTTGACCTTATAAAAAGGCAAATTAATATTTTACAAAATGATTTTGAAATATTGACTAAAGTGAATTTGCAATCATCTCAATTGGTGTATGCTGTAGCAGCATTAGGTGTTACATTTAAGTATATTAGAGATGGAATTCTTCCTCACTTTATTATTGAATTACTATGAACTTACCCTTGAGAATGTTGTCATAATAGATCCTAACCTTACTTTTCTTGCTCAGTCAACAAATTCCTGATTCTGAATTAAGACTTTGAAATTCATTCTTAATAGGTTCATAATTCTGTTTTTAAGATTAAGTAAAAATGTGATAAAAATTAGGAACAAATAAGAAAAATGATTTTTGGAGGTGTAATCAAATTAAACAAACGGGGCTACACGTTAATAGCCTTGTTGGTAGTAATTTTTTTATTCTTCCACTTTAAGAACAATTCATCCAATCAAAATGAAGAAAATTTAAGCCTTCTAACTCTTCTTCAAACAGCAATAAAAGCCGCCGAAGTGGGAGGTGAAATTGTAGTTTCGGTTAAAAATGATCTCACTATACAATCAAAAGGAAAGACGAAAGAAGGTATGGACGATAGTGTTACGACAGCAGACTTTTTAAGTCATTGTGCTATGGAAAATATTATTAAAAGTAAATTCCCTTCTGTAAAATTTATATCAGAAGAAACAAATACCCCTTGTGAAGCAAATAAAGTTTATAAATATATAGAAAGAAATGATATAGATATAGCGAATGAATTTGTTAAAGCTAGTGATGTTACAGTGTGGATTGATCCATTAGATGCTACTCATGAATATACAGGTAATTTTAAAAGTCTTGTATGATACATTTTTATAATACAAAATTCTGTTATTTATAAATGATATTTTCTGTTTCAAAACTTGTTACTGCCTTTTATATGTAGACAGTCTTAAATTTTATAATACTGTTGGTTTGTGTATTGTTGAAAATGTATCAAAAGTATGATTTTAGAAAGTCCATATTTCAGCAGTCAATCTCCTGTTCTCTGATTTGTCAATCTTCATTGCATCAGTTGAGCTAGGATTGGCAAATGACCTGTACTGGTGTAACATCGTGGTAAGATACAATAAGGTGCTTTTATGTGAAAATATATATACCAAAATTAGAAGAATCATACCCTTTCAATACTTTATTTTCTAAAGAGACTACAATTTTTACGTCACATTCAAGTCGGGGCTTTATGTTGGTTACTCTAAAACCTAAAATACTTGTTGACCCAACCAGGTTTTTGCTAACTTTGATGCATGCTGAGGAACATTGTCATGTTGAAATATCACTTAATCTTCTTGCTATGGTCTATTTTGAATGGTCTCTACAAGATATATATGAAGAATACTTTGGTATATTTTCTTGTTTCTATTCCCTTGAACCGTGAACACCGTGAAACTCTTTAATGCTTTAAAGTTACCTACACACCACCTCACAGTCTGGATGAAGTCCTATGCCTCCAGTGCTCCCTTCTTTCTTTTGCAGCTCCACTGGTGACTATTAGTAAGATACCTATTAATCTCAGTTTCATTGAAACAAATAACTTGTATCTAGTCATCATCAGTTGAAAGCAAATAATTTTTATGACAGATTTCTGAGCTTTAATGTATTTTAGTAAAAAGTGGTTTCTTTTTGTTCTCAGCTTGAGACTTAGGAATTTAGTGTTGGGATAGTTCATTGACTTTCAGTTTTATAAATACATGGAGAATAAGTAAAATACATAAGCTATACATAACTGTCTGTAATCTTCTTTATCATGTAACTAGCTTTAGTATGTTTTTTAGAAAAGTTATACCAATATGTTACTACCATGGTTTGTGTAGCTATAAAAGGACAACCTATAATAGGAGTCATACATAGTCCTTTTGATAAAAATACCTCGTGGGCGGTCGTAGGGCTAGGTATTTCAAGTAATTTGAAGCAGCTGGTAAGTTTATATAGAAAATATTTCTAAAATTGCAACTATATAAGAGGAAAGTGGTAGAATCATCTTGGTTTTCAGTTTTTATAATTTGTTTACTTATAGATATTGTTTTCTTATTGAGATTTTGAGTTACCATCGAAATTGATCCAATTGGGTTTTTGAATAAAAAAGAATTATCGATTTCTTTACTTTATTTTAAAACTTTATCATAAATAATATTGATAATTGATACGAAAAACTTTTTAAAAATTTTTTACAATTAATTATGAATAAATTAAAATTTATAAAATTAAAAAAATCACGTGACTACGAAAGCGTCACGATTTGGCTGCCATGTTTGTGACATCATTTTGTTAAACGGTTTTCACGTAAGTACTGTCCACGGCTTGTACCTGTGTATATACTGTCCATTTGTTCCAGTGTATAACCTAGCTGAATATATAAATTTTGAAACACTAAATAAAACAAAAATCATTCGATAACATTATTCTGATATGAATGATTATTAAATACATCATTAATTAAAACACTTACATCGAAGTGGTCTTCACAACAGAAAAAATTTGATGTTATTTTAGGATTAATATGTCATGCTGCTTGGAACCATTGATTTAGACGTTTGACATCTTGGGGCACATTTAAAACAAATGAAACAAGCACGATAACTTTTTCTATTAGACATTTCAATAAATTTATCAATATACTGATGATAATAACAAGAATAAATCGATTGAAAACTAAAATACTCGTATCAGCTGTCGGTGATGTTGAGGAGAAATAATAAACATTATGATGTCACACGCGCTCGGGTTTTTTTCGGCGCGTCATCAGTAATAAAAAAATAAAAATTTATTTTCAATTTGATAATTTGATTTGAATCAACTTTTTAATTAAACTTAATAAAAATAGTTTTATTATAAAACTTATATATGATCTTTCCATTTATGACAAAAAAAATGTTTCCAAAACCCCAATTATTTTTATAGTTATGGATAACTATTGTGTGTAGTTTAAATAAAAAAAATCAAAGTTGCTTTATTTCTTATAGTGTCTATTGTGTAAAAACATTGATTTTCTATTGCTACCTACTCTTATTTACCATACCTGAACCTACCATCCTTGGATCTTGGGCATCGCAGTATATAGGTCAAAACAGTAGATGACTGTCATTTACTACAAAATGAGAATCGACAGACCCCATAACGATAAGCCCCTAAAAGACTACTCATTGGGTATACAGGTGGTTCTGAACAGAACAAATGCGCCTAAGCAGATGCATACTGTTTACAAACAGGAACACAACTGTTAGTGTCCCTTGACAGACAAGCATCAGTTTTCCAAGCAAAAAATCTATGCGATCCTTATATGTGGCTAGGAGATTGCGAAAAAGAACCTAACACCAAGGACTTTTGTTCAGACGGCAGAGCCGATCAGAGGTCCCTGAAACAGGCCAGGGCAAGCACACAATTGGGAAGCGAGTATAAGGCTTTGCTGGCCAACATGGCCAACAGAAACAAGCTGCTTGTAGTCTAGGTATCTAATCGTTACAGGTGTTCAGGGAATGAGCACCTGAATCTCATGCAGTATCGATGGCACGGTGATTGTATGTATATCTACTGAGTGATAAGTTTGTGAGAGACTGGCACAAGAGACCTGGGATGAGACAGTCTAAGAGTCTCATAAGAGGACATAACTCTGAGTACATCAGATCTCTACTGAAATTAAATAGGAAAGACCTGAAGACGGTGATGGAAACCCTTACAAGAGCCTTCCACCTAAACCAACACCTAAGTTATATTGGAGTCAGAGACAATCCAGAATGTAGATGGTGGCTGGTGGAAGAAGAAACGGTTTGTCATCTTACATATCTCTAATTCGACAATTATACAAACAAGAAAATGGGATCTCCAATAATTCAGAACGAGGAATGTATTAGGGGTTGTCCTTCTTAAAAGCTATCCACAATCTAATATTGAGACAGGCGTCAAACAGGCTCTTGAAAAACCTAAATGCTAGAGCTACTCAAGCCTTCATTCAGCAGAATATTTTTCTATCCACTAAAAAATAAAGAGAGTTAGAAACAAACGCGTTTCTGAAAAAGTAATTATATATTTCAATGTAAAGTACAAACACAATTAAATGTGGAATACCACATCTGAGAAATGCCGGCCCCGGCTCTTCTTGCAAATGATCATTCTTTTGAGAAATTTTTTATCACGGTTTCGCACATTTGTGGTCTTATGTCACGAATTTCCGCTTTGACGCTGTCTTTTACTGTCTAACGGAATTTAGTCGCATGATTTGGGCGGCCAATTGATTTCTGCATTACTCGAAATTACTCTTCCAGGATATTTATCACGTAATAGACCGATTGTTTTACCGTTTGTGTGGCACATAGCTCTGTCCTGCTTAAAATAAATAACGTTCTCGTCGAGGACATCCACTTCAGGCCAGAACATTCTGTCAACATCGTTCGATATCCCAATTCCTTTATTGAAACGGTCGCACCAGCGTAATTTTCAAAAAAATGCAGATCAATGTCGTTACCAGCCCAAAAACGTCATCAAACTGTCATTTGGATAGAGAGGTTTTTCGACAATCATTCTTGAGTTCAGACCCCCCAAATGCAAGAATTTTGCTTATTCACAAAACCGTTAAAGTGAAAATGGACCTCGTCGCTCAGAATGATTTTCATTGGAAAAATCGGGATCGGTCTTCTGCGTTTCCAGTACGTATCAACGACTGTACTATATGGCGTTGTAGATAGGAGTTTCAATTCTTGTGTCAGCTGGACTTTGTAAAAGTGTGCTAGACACCAAAAAGGCTTCTGGCGCTGACGGAATACCTGCCATAGTTCTCAAAAACTGCGAGGGAACTAACACCAGTTTTCTGTAGACTTTTCAACCTATCTTACAGAAAGGGAATATTTCCTTCCTGCTGGAAATGTGCCACAGTTCAGTCAATACCTAAAAAAGGCAAGAAGACCTTGCCAAATAACTACCGACCAATCGCACTGCTTTCAATAATATCGAAAGTCATGGAATAGGCTATCAATCAGCATCTTCTAAAATATCTTGAAGGATTCAACATTATTAGCGATCACCAATATGGCTTTCGTAAAAATAGATCAACAGGAGTTCTCCTGACTTATGTAACACATGTTTGGAACAACGCAATTGAACACTTTGGAGAATGTCGAGCCGTTGCTCTTGACATATCCAAGGCATTCGACCGTGTTTGACACGATGGGCTGTTGGCTAAGCTACGTTCTTGTGGTATGTCTGAAAAGTTCTGTTTGTGGCTCTCATGTTTCCTCAGAGAAGCGTTCTTTGCGAGTGGCAGTCGACGGATTTCTTTCTAACACCTTCACTATCAACGCCGGTGTGCCCCAAGGCTCCATACTGTCTCCTACTCTCTTTCTCATTTATATTAACGATCTGCTGGAAAAGACCGGGAATCCAATCTACAGCTTTGCAGATGACAGTACACTTATCTCTTCATTCACATTGAACGCTCGGACATCGGCTACTCAGATGAATATCCGGAGACAGCAGGAAGTCGTCCAACTTAACAAAGACCTGGAAGAAATTCTATCTTGGGGTGACAGTAACCAAGTGGAGTTTAACGCTACAAAAACCCAGGCGGCAGTTTTTTCTAAAAAAGTTAACGTTGCTGAACCCGACATAGTTATGTCGGGGCACTCCATTCCTCTAACATCGTCACTCAATTTGTTGGGCGTTAATTTGGGAGCAAATATGTCCTGGCATGAACATGTTGCAGGCATAGCAAGGAGAGCTTCTCAGAAGTTGGGAATATTATTTCGAACCAGAAAGCTTTACACTTCACAACTGTTAATTCTTTACAAAGCTCAAATTCGACCAACTATGGAATACTGCTCCCATGTTTGGGGCTCCGCTCCCAAACATACACTGCATTTGTTGGATTCTATTCAGAGAAGAGCTGTTCGTCTGATTGGAGACCCGGAACTGACAGGTGGCCTTGATTCGCTGGAACATCGAAGAACGGTTGGCGACTTGAGCCTATACTACAAGTATTTTCATGGAAAGTGTTCGAAGGATGTGGCCCGTTTAATTCCTCCCAGAGCGGTGCATGTTAAAGGTACACGTCACGCTAATACTTCACATCCGTATGAGGTTCAGCTTGTTACTCCTCGTACAACGCTTTTCAAGCAGTCATTTATATGGAGAACATCATCCCTTTGGAATAATTTGCCCAGGACTGTTTCCCACCGAGTACAATTTACAGCGATTTAAGAACAACGTGAATCGCTTTCTCCGCACACGTGTCGCTCCTGTAGCGCTTTAGGGACTTCCCTGTAGCACGTATGCTAGACCCATAAAAAAAAAAAGTGTAGGCTAAGATCTTTGTGAAAAATAAGATGCAAGCTCGTTTGTGATATGCTCAATTGCTGTGGACGTCTTAGAGTTGACACCCTAGAGTTTTCTGCAACACTTTCAGCTACAGCGGCAATGTTTTCAGTTGACCTTGCTGAACGAGCACAAGTTGGATATTTCACATCACTAAGTTGTCTGAGATGTTTGACTTTGTTGATTAAATACACGGTAGTTGAACGAGCAGATATAGAATGACAGCTATTTTGTTGACAGATAAAAAAAATAGCACGTGGTTCAAAATAGCGGCTCTTAATGGAAAACCCTGTATAATATTTCGTTATTTATTTTGTTTTCCTATTCTATAGATTAGAAAAGATAATAATGAAAAAACTAGGGTGATAATATCAAGATCTCATAGTGGAGATATTCAAGATGTTTTGAAGAAGCATTTTAACAATCTGGAAGTGATAATAGCAGCAGGAGCAGGTAAGTTGCTGTTTGGTTAATTATTTATTAGTTGTACAAATTAATTCTGTATCTTTATAGATCAGTTTTGACCGTTATTTATACAAAAGCTAATGCAAACTTAATCTTCAAAGTAAACTTCTTTACTTTCTATATTTTTGTCATATGTTAGGCAATTGTCGGATTTCACATCGAAAAAATGATAGTTGTTTTGATGCGATGAATTCATCAAGGCTTTTCTGAAGCTGTTGAACTGATATTTAGCCAGACGATGTAGAAATCGAAATAGGTAGTAATCCAAAGTGATCAAGTCCAGATAATGCATTGCATGAGGGAAAATTTCCCAATCCAAGTCTGAGATGGTATCTATGGTCTTTTTTGCTGTGTGGGACCAGGCTTTAATCTTCAGCAGTATTACCGTCCTGCTCCCACTGTCAATAAACGGGATTTTTTTTTTTTCAAATGTTTCACTAATATGGCTCTACTGTTGTTGATAGAGCTCAGAAGTGATGATCTGGCTATTCGGAAGCACTTTATAGTGAATTTCAACCCTGTAATCCTATCAACTACTAGCAACACCTTTTTTGCATGAATGTTCGGTTTCGTGGTGCTTGCTAATGACTAATCTGAATAGACCCATGACTTTGGTCTCTTAGTATACTTTTTATCGCAAGTAACAATTTTGTGCTGGGGCACTCTGACTCCATGGTATAGTTCTGGTTCGATCGCCGGTAGGTGAGTATTTTTATTCATTTAAATATATTTGGCGCTAGGCCACACCGTCATGTTGCTATGCAGCCGGCTTCTTGTTAGTAAAGGTTACTGGGACTGGACGAGATTGACGATGTAGACAGGGCGTTAGAGTGGAACGCTTATCTAATATCAGACTGGGAACGTCTAGGATCCGAGCTTTGACGGAAATTGCTGATGGTATGCTACTGGTTGAAAGGCCACTTGGACCGGAAGACTGACGAGGCAGACAATGACTCCCGGATAAAGAGAACCAAATGTGGATGTTTTGTGTCCGTTTGTAACGAACTTGCCACACCATGTGCTCGATGTCGCGCGACTTGATCTAGAGACTTCACCGAAACTTGCAGGGAAGCCATATTCTACTTATTTCCGCCGCGTCGCTAGTTCGAGGAGTATTATTTTCAATTCACTTGTTTTGTTATGCGGTTCTAATGCATATTTGTTCAAAGTAGCAAAGTGAATGTTTAAGTTTTTATTTTAAAATGAGTACACCAAAACGTAAAGCGTTTACTTTAATAGCCAAATACGATATTATAAGGAAAATAGAAAATGGAGTTAAACAAAGTGATGTTTGCAAACAGTTGAATTTAACTAAATCTACGGTTTTTATCATATGGAAGAAGAGGCAAGAAATCTTATCAGTCTATGATAAAATAAACTTTAGTTGCAATAAAGTAAGAAAATCTACACATGATCAAGTCGATAAAGAACTCCTTAAATGGTTTAGTCAAAAACGACATGAACATACTCCTATTACCGGCTATACTTTACAAGAGAAAGCTAGTGAATTGGAAAGGAAAATAGAGAACACCCAGTTTAACTGTTCTAGAAGTTGGATTGAACGATTTAAAAAGCGACATAATATTAGTGGGGGTAAGATAGTAGGAGAAACTGTAGGAGTGGATATGATCAGTGGTTGGTCAATATATGGCCGGAAATTTGAGAAAGTTATGAATATGTGGGCATTTTTAATGCGGAAGAAACGGGTTTGTTTTACAAGATGACGCCTGATAAGACATTAAAGTTTGTCGGAGAGAATTGTGCTGGTGGAAAATTATCAAAAGTAAGGATTACTGTGTTGGTAACTGCAAATATGTCTGGAACAGAGAAAAGAAAATTGTTGGTGATAGGAAAGTCCGCCGATCCCAGGTGTTTTAAAAAACATTTACCAGTAAAGTACAAATCAGACAGTAAAGCCTGGATGACATAAGACATTTTTAAAAACAAACTGATCGAATGGGACAAAGAATTAAAATTCACAAACAGAAAAATATTACTTTTAATTGACAACTGTCCAGCGCTCCCTGAAGTTGATCTACAGCAAATAAAATTAGTTTTTATGCCTGCAAACATAAGTGCAAAGCTCCAGCCTATGGATCAAAGTGTGATACATTCTTTAAAATGTTATTATAGAAAGATTTTACTCATGAAAATGTTAGAGACGATCGATAAAGGTAACATTTTTTCTGTAACTCTCTTGGACGCTATAAACTTTAGCCATATGGCTTGGCAAAGAGTCGGTAGAGAAACCATCGCAAACTGTTTTAAGCATGGTGGATTTTTAAGGAAGGAATGTAGATATGACTCAGATGATGAGCTACCGGTGATTCAGTGGATTGAAAAACATCGAGAAGATCCTACTGATCGTCTAGCATTTGTTTACGATGCTGACATTCAACAAAGTACAGTGAAAATCGAGGTTAAAAAGATGTTTAATCACTTTAATTTTGAAGAATATGTATGTGCTGATAATGAATTAATGACGAGAGAAATATTAACTGATGATCGAATTGTGACATCAGTGACTTCTGGAAAGATTTTAAGTGATAATAACGATGAAAACAAGCTTGAAGAAGGAGATAATATTTATGTTCCATCCATTTCAGAAATGACTAAGAAAATGACTGAACCTCGCAATTTTTTGGAATCTCATGAAGTTCCTGAACATATATGGAATAGTTTTTGTGTCCTTGACGATTATATAAACACCATTTCTTTTTCAAATAAAGTTACTGATTTTATTGTATAAACTACGTATTTTAATGTTTTCGTTTATACTTGTATATGTACAACATACATGATAATAACTTTACTGTGACTTGTTTTATTTTCCTTTGGACGTTTTTTTTTTTTAAATTTAATAATTATTATTATTCATCTTTCTAAGCATTAGCGCCTAATCTAAATAAAAAAGAGTAGTGAAAAATGATACTAGATTTTTTTACTGTTTGTAACGAACTTTAAATATAGCGAACCATTTTTAGTGATTTTTTGGAGTTCTTTATAAACGGACTTCACTGTATACATTTATATATATATATATATATATATATATATATATATATATATATATATATATATATATATATATATTATATATTATATATTTATATAAGTATGTCTCATTTTAGAATTGCTGGAAAACAATAGTTTTTTTTTTTAGAAGGGCACAGTTTTCTAGGTTGAATCAATTTAATACACTTCAGGGTTTTGCATCATGTGTGCTAATATATGTAGAGTGTATTAAGTAATTGAGATTTTCGAAATTTGTTGAACATTTTTAGGTTATAAAGCCTTAAAAGTAGCAAAAGATGAAGTAGATGCCTACCTTCATATAACAGCGATAAAAAAATGGGATATATGCGCTGGAAATGCGATTTTAAACGCATTAGGAGGAAAAATGACTACAAAGCATGGTAAACTTTTAACCTACTACAATGAAAGTGAAGCTGTGAATAATGATGGACTGATAGCTACCCTAAAAAATCAAGAATTGTTTGTAGATAAGTTGTAGTAATAGTAAATTATGATTTAAACCCTGTTCTCCCAGAAACTGTTACAGATAAAACAGAGTTAAATACAAATTTTGACTGATATCAACTAATACGGAAAGTGACTGTCACAATTATATTGCTTTCTGCAAAAATGGAGTAAAATCTTTAATAGTTTCTGTATGATCCATAAGCATGTTATGTAGATATATTTTATTTTAAAATCCATTTTTATTATATAAAAACACAGAAAGGGTAACCCCAAAAATCGCCCGTTTTGGCACCCTTGAGTTCTGATACAAATTGTGTGCTAAATAATTGTTAATGATGATGACCTTCTCAGGACAAAGTTTCAAGTTGAGTAATTTGTTGTTTGAGGTAAAAGGCATTTTTGCCTTCAAACCTATTAGATGTATGTTACTCAAATGGTGTTATAATAAGCGATGTAGACATCTTATCTATCTTATGTGTATAACAAAACAGCCCATTTACATTTTCACACTAGCGATGCCAAAAGTGAGCCGTATTTTCTAAGGGTAAAAATCTGGTGAAACTGGGGATGAAAGGGGTGCAAAATCGGAATGGCTGAAATACGTCTTGTTTGTTCTGCAAGTTCGTATTGGGGGGTTTTTGGAAATGCTGATATCTAGTGGGGTAAAAATCTAGCTATACAACTTTATTTGATCGCGCATATTTGCTTATATCACCCGGGTATTATACCTTTCATCCTTCAGACCTCAAAAACCAAAAGTATACTCAACTCAAAACTTTGTCATGAGTAAGTCATTAACAAATTTTTAGGATACAATTTCTATCAGAATTCGAAGGTGCCAAAATGGTCAATTTTTGGCCTGTTTTTGGGCTCACTCACAAAAAAAAATAAATGAAGGGCTAAGTTCATTTTTTATTATTTGCTATTATCTATATCTAAAATTATGTTCCAAATTTTATTAAGAATGTACTATTTCTGTCCCATTTTCACAACTATATATATAAACATGCACTTTTGGACATAAAAAATTCAACGATTCATTTCGGCATAATTCGTTGCTTTCGTTAATTTTTGACAAGAGGCAACATGATTTGCCATGCCTCACAACAGACGCTTGTCCTTCGGAAAGAGCAAGAGCGGTCCTGCTGGTCGAGTGATGGATACAGAATAGGGTATTTGAGCGATGACTTTACCTAACTGGAACTAAAAATTAGTGCTATTTATAACATGCAGATACAACACAAGCCTGGTTAAAGGGTATCTGCCTCATTTTTTTTAACATACATGTATTGTCAGATCTTTAACTAGCGTTCCTGATTATAATTGATGGAATGCCACGTGCTTCTTAATGATGTTAGGTACTGTTGGTAACGCTGTTTTGATAAGAACTGCAATTTTTTGCAGATACTACGAGAAATACTTTTAAAGTACTTCCATGAGGCGTAATGTCCATGTATTACCAAGGGGCAGACATCCCGAAATCCTTGTATATGAAATATTAGTTCAGGTGATTTGGATTTTCGACAATGTCCAGCGTAAATATCGGCATTGCTAAAACTTGAATATTTGTATTCAATTCGTTGACGTTTCCGGCACATAAGTATAACAACTGAAAGCAACAGCACATAAATACCAACAAAAAATACGTCCGTTTGAAGTTTTCTATATTTGTTATTTTAAAATGCCAGTTACCCTAACGAGTATTTACTCTATACTGTTAATACACTTTCCCTTTATGTTTTGTTTACATTTCTTTTTTCAGTAACAATTTTTAATCTGATGTAAGCCTTGATGACAACCTAATCTAGGCTATCTAGGTCTAGTTAAGATTTTTCTGCTTCAAGTAGTTGCCTATAGGCATCTGGTTATGGGGTTATGAGGTAGAACTTACGTGCCTCTGATGGTTGGATCTGGCTTACAGGCCTTACGGATCGCTAGATTGACATGTAAGGCTGCCTTTTCCAGAAATTCTTGGTGCAGTGGCAATCTACTGCTGACTTACGAATATCTAGATTTTAATGTACCATAGTTGGTCGTTTCTAGCGTAGCAAGAGGCATGGGCAATCTGGCTCAGGATCTTACGCGGTACCGCTTGCATGGAGTTTTGCCACCTCTTATACATGTGAACACATGCCTTACAGTAGTACAGAAACCCTGGCCCGACATCATAGTCAAGGTTGTCAGCTTGTTCCGAAGCGTTTGCTGGAATGATTCAACAGTGGTTACAGGCTTGATATCTTGGATCCTATACCAGTCCCTTGTCGCAAAATTCTTGCGGTTACGCCATTCTAACATGTTTTTTCTAAGCATGCTTTCATAAGCGGCCCATAGACGGTCAATATTATTGCGCAATAATTGGGTTTGTGCAATATAATTGAACGTGTGTAGACAGTATTGAAAGGTTGTGCAATAGATTGTACGAAATCAAAATTTGTTAAAATATATCGCGCAACCTGGAAAATACTGTGCCGTCTGTGGGCAGGATTGTGCAGTATCCCGTCAGTCGGTATCAACAGGTGGTAGCAAACGCGTCGTGATGGCGGATAAAAAATTGGATAAACAGTTCATTTTGGAATTTATCGAAGTTTACCATGGACTTCCGGCTCTATGGGATGTTAAATGCAAAGATTATATTAATCGCGTTAAAAAAGGTGAGCAATATGACGTGCTGGTAGCAAACGCGTCGTGATGGCGGATAAAAAATTGGATAAACAGTTCATTTTGGAATTTATCGAAGTTTACCATGGACTTCCGGCTCTATGGGATGTTAAATGCAAAGATTATATTAATCGCGTTAAAAAAGGTGAGCAATATGACGTGCTGGTAGAGAAATAATCGCGAAAAATACCCGGATGCCGAGAAGCAAGATGTTGTCAAAAAAGTAAATTCTTTGCGGACAAACTTCCGGAAAGAACTCAAGCGAATTCGTGATGCTGAAAAGAGTGGTGCAGGTGCAGAGGATGTTGAACCTTCACTATGGTACTTTGAAGAAATGAGGTTTCTTCAATCTCAAGAAACACGATGAACATAGCTGAGGACACTGGATCAACGACTCTGGACATGGATAGTGGCAAAGTAATTGAAACCGGCGAAGGCGCAGTAAGTAGTTTATTATATTCACAAGATACACACATACGTACGTACATACATACATACATATCACACCAATTATTATACGAGTATAGATAGGTTATAACTACATTTTCATCGTATAGTTTTTTTTATTTATTTCTATTTCGTTAACTAATTATTCCATGTTCATCATTTATGCTAAATCATTTTTACTGCAATTACAACATAATTATGGTGACACATGTTTTTCACTTTACATTTTTACTATTTCATTTCACTTTTTTAAAAATATAATTTTTAATTGTTGGTAGAGGTAGTTGAGTCTACTATCTTCCATTGCCATGAAACCTGACCTTCATTGTTGAAGAACCTTAGCACTTGTTGAAGCATTTCTAAAGTTAGTTGGCTGAAACGGTGTTGTCTCATTGATAACTTCCCTCCATGTTCCGCTTATGACAACGCCGGCCTGCAAATCCTCACTATCTACATAATTCCTAGTAACGTAAATTCGCGGCTGGCGTTTTCGTAAAAAGTTGTGTAAATAACAACACGCCACGACAATTGTTCGAGCCTTTTCTGGAGACAATCGTATAATATTCTGTAGTACACCAAATCTGCTGTCCAAAATGGTATTTTCGACCACACTTAATCGATAGTTGAAAACTTTCCTCTCCAAATTTAATCCTGCTTGAGGGTAGGGTTTCATTAAATTTTCTGTCATTGCAAAAGTGTCATTGCCCAAGAAAACGAATGGCAATACTTTCTGACTATTCGGCAGTTGTGCAGGTTCCGGAATTCCAATTGTATTATGTGAAAGTGCTTTCCCGAACTTCGTGTAACTAAGTATACCGCCGTCTGATATTCGCCCATTGATTACCCACATCAACCATGATGAACTCATAATTCGCATTTGCTACTGCCATCATCACAATACAGAAGGATTTTTAATAGTTGAAGTAAAGTGCTCCTGATTTGTAGGGTTTCTTTATTGCAATATGTTTCCCATCAATCGCTTCCAGGCAGTTTGGAAAATTCCACTGATCATTGAAATCTCGCGCAATTTCTTTCCATTCTTCTTCTGACTTTGGTATCTGCAAAACAGAAAATAAAAATGTTTCAAGGCGACGGAAAATTTCATGGTTTTAATTTTTTCCAGGCTCAAAATGGACCTCCCAAGAAAAAGGACAAAAAAGGAGATCCGCATGAGGAGTTGGTGAAACTGGCTTGCAAGCGCCTTGAGCAACCACCACATGACTACGATAAAATAACTGCAGCTCGGGCAGTTGTTTGCAAAGAAGGCCATTAATGATATTATATTCGAGGGACAAATGGGGACCTTACATCGTAGTTCGGTGGAAATTAACGCCACACATGCGTCCACCCCATACAGTGTTCAGTTCCTCCCTACAATCCCTCTCAATATCCCTCCATACGGTCAGTATGATTCCACGACAGAATCCCCTTTGCAAAACACAAGCACCTATTTTGGTACTTTTCAATAATGAAGTTATTTTCCAAATAAATTGTCAAATAAATTGCTTCAATAAATTGTCAATATAAATGTCAAAATAAATAAATTTTGTCAAATAATACCTTTATGTATTCCTTAAGGCAGTTGATTAGAGCAGTGCAAGTTTCCATAAGAATGCAACCTATTGACTGAGGTGAAACAGCAGTTAAAAACTTCATGTCTTCAAAGGTATTCCCGGTGGCGAGATACCGTAAGGTTATAGACAAACGTTGACTTGCAGGAATAGTATCGCGCATGGCAGTGTCCTGTTTCTCAATTTTAGGAATAATCAAAGCGAGGAGTTCATCGAATAATTCGCCGTCCATGCGTAAAAAGTTGCCAAAATCATTCGGTTCATTGAGTAATTTTTCGTCGGTGTACTTCTCCCTATCAATAAACCACTGTTTAGCCCATTTCCTTCGTGTCTTCTTTTTCTTTTTTTTTTCGCAATAATAACGCCCACAGTTATTAAACAAGAGTTCGGTGTCACTCAACATGACTTCACTTCATAATACCGGCGGGGACTGACAATATTGCACATTGTACGTTTGTACTGGTGATTGCGCAAAATATTGCACAACCATCAATATCGCCTCCATATGATTCTATTTTTTGTACAAACCCAATTATTGTGCAATAATATTGAACGTCTATGGGCAGCTGTCAAAATATTGTGCAATCCATATTGCACAATAATATTGACCGTCTATGGGCCGCTATACGGACTACTCTGTGACGCCACTAAGTGGTGGTGCGTCAGGCGGGCGCCCCTACTTAGTGGCGCGATAAGAGTGGTGCGTGTGCAAGCGCATTAAATGTAAAATATTCGTGAATGGAAATCTTATAAGACTTGAAAAAAAGAATTACTTGAATCATTGTGACATTGACTTTGGTTCTCCTATGATTGAACCAAAGGGTTTGCATTGACTCTTATTCTGCGGCTTCTCTGTGAAGATTGTAAAGTGATTTGGATTCGTTGTTTGTAAATGTAATCGATCTTTGGACCGGATAAAGTATAATTACAGTAAACATAAAACAGAGTAGTGACGCTCAAGAAAATTTGTAGGTCCTTTTTTTTATCACGCATGCGTCCCCTATCATACCAATAACATGGCTGCCAGCGCGGTCATGGGTTGTGTTTACATCTGGATTTAAAGGAAAATCTTTTTAAAACGTGCTCTGATATTCATTATTAATAATTTTCCAATAAGTAAATGACTCGTTGGACGTTATAATTGAAAATAATTATAAAAAAGATGTCAAGAGGAAGTTTTTGTTGTGCGGTTAGTCCTTGTAAAAATATATGTGGTATCTCCAAAGGAGTTAGGTTTTTTAGATTTCCCAAAGATCCTAAAAGGTAATTTATTCATAATTCTTTATTTCTGTTATGCAATATATTATATAAAAATTATGATAATTGTGTTTTCATATTAGAGATACATTTTATTTGTAAAACAGCTGATTTGTTAAATATTGGTTTACGTTATTCCACTTGAACTTTTTTTCTCAATTCCGGGTAGAATATTTGCTAGAGTTATGTTATATTATCTGCTAAAATTCGCTAATCAAACTTTCAAAACTCAATCTGGGCATGCAAAAGTAGTAATTCTCCAGCACGAATGAGGCGAAGCTGAAGGTGTACAGAGATCTATTCTCAAAATGAACATCCCCCCTCCTGGTATTGTCCGGGAGGGGGACAATATCTCTAATAGCTGAGAAATATAAATTCAACAATTAGATATTTAAATGAATGCTTTTTTTCTGGTTTTTGTATATCTGTTTTAATAAAAACGTTTTTTTTCTTCCTTTCAATCAGCAAAATTCATTTTTATTCTACAGAATAGGATTTTTCTTGAAAGAAGGAATTTGAATATTACAAAAACTCGCGGGCATCATATTAGCAATGGCAACAGGTCATGTGATCATTACAAACTCGAACCCCTTGAGATCAAAAGTGCCGAGTCGGACTGTCGCTCCTGTGTTTTATGTTTACTGTGGTATACTTTTGGAGTAGGTTTATTTTTACCAAAGTTTTTAGAAAAGTTTGTATTTGTAATGTGATTTATTTTAGAGAGTACTATAATCTGGTAAGAAAAAGTTCAAATTGAAAAACACGCTGTATATACAGTCCCTGGCCAAATTATTAGACGCACTGCAAGATTTCATGTAAAATATTAATTACCGAGTGATATTGTACCGTTTTATTATTTTAAATTGATTTGTTTTTTTATTTTTATATTATCCAATCAATTACCTATTTATTTGACATAAATAAAACAGCATTAATTTAGAAAAGCATAAGTTTATTAAGTTTTAAAGAAAAGTGAAATTAATGTTAGTAAAAGTCAATATTTAGTTGAGCCACCTTTAGCCGCTATCAAAGCTTTAATTCTGCGCGGCATGCTATCAATGCAAGATTGTACTGTCTCCTGCATTTGAGGATGATGATTCCACACATGAATAATCTTTTCTAGGAGCTGGGTTTTGTTGGTAATCACATCTTTAGCCACTTCTCTTTTCATCAGCTCCCACACATTTTCAATGGGGTTCATATTAGGGCTATTACCCGGCCAATCCAACAGAGGGATATTTTTTTTCTGCCAAAAAAGCTTTAACAGACCGAGCAGTGTGGCAGGGAGCTCCATCTTGCATGAAAGTGAATGGTTCCCCATTTGGAAACCATTCTCTGAGCTGCGGAATTAACCGATTTTGTAATACTTCTTTGTACTGATCTTGCCTCATTATTCCTTTGACGACGTACAGACGTCCAGTGCCCTTGCCGCTGATGACTGACCAAATCATCACTTTGGTGGGATGTTTAACCGTCGGGACGACACAATCAGGATGAAACTTTTCTCCATGACGACGACGCACATACTGAGCTTTATTCTGCAAAATTTCGAATGTGCTTTCGTCACTGAAGCAGACCTGTCAAAAATAGGAAAAATATAAAAACTTCCATGTTTATTTGCTTTATTTAACTGAAAATGATAATAATGTATCAATTATTGATTAAATTGCTGTATCTTACCGATCTCCAGAAGTCCACATCTTTGTCTTGCCATTGTTTGGCCCACTTCAGGCGCTTTGCTTTCATTGCAGCTGTTAACTTGGGCTTCCTGGCGGGGCGACAGGCCTTAAAATCTAATTCTTTCAATTTTCTTCGAACAGTGCGCTCAGAAGCATTTACGCTAGCATCCTGGAGTTGTGATTTTATTACCTTTGTGGTAGCAAATCTGTTTTCTACACAAATTTTCTTCAAACATCTCTCTGACCGTGGAGTGAAAATTGGTTTTCTACGGCATCTTTTCTTTCTTTTCGGGCTTAATTCCTTCCCTGACTCAATTTTCTTTTTTATGCGTCGTACACTAGCTTCAGAAACCTCCAATCTTCGTGATATTTCTCGGTTTGTAAATGTTTTCGCAATCACAAGGGCCTTCACTTCAGCTTTTTTTACGTGGTGAAAGATCGCCTTTTCTACCCATAATGAAAATAGTCCAATTACTTTTTTAAAACACTGCATACAAAATAAACTAATAACTGAGTAGTATAAAACTGTTAAACAAACAATCACAGGCCATAAAGCCACAGAAAAACACGTCCGTACCTGACTCGATTCCGATCGCGACTGATACAGGTTTGTACTTATTTACGTTCATGTATCACTTTGTCAACACAGTGTTGCCATATGTTAAAAATAAATACAAATACTCGTATGTAGTCTACAACAATTCTTTTAAATAAAAATCTATAATATTGTAGTTTAAATATACCATTATTGCATAAAAACTCTTAAGAAACATAAAATTATTAAAAAAAATACAGTGCGTCTAATAATTTGGCCAGGGACTGTAAATAGTTTCCTGTAACTTTTGCCAAGCAGGGCGGCAAATGAAAATGAGAAGTCACGGTGTTTAGGATTATACTGTGTTAAACTATTACTGTCCGGCGTTTGCCTACGATTGCATGAGACTCCACGAACTGAACTGGGGTTTTGACAAAAAAAAATTTTTGTCGTAAATGGAAAGATCACATATAAGTTTTTTAACAAAACTATTTTTTTTTCGTTATAATTAAAAAGTTATATCAAATTGAAAATACATATTTAAACTTAGTACCGATGATGCGCCGACAGTTCCCGAAAAAACCCGAACGCGTGTGACATCACAATGTTTATTTCTCCTCAACATCACAGACAGTTGATATCAGTGTTTAAGTTTTTAATCCATTTATTCTTGTTGTTATCATCAGTGTATTGATAAATTTATTGAAAATGTCTAATCTAAAAAGTTATCGTGCCATTTTGTACGAATACTACAAAAACAACTCCCGAAAAAACATTTTTAAATGTACCACAAGATGTTAAACGTCGAAATCAATGGTTCCAAGCAGCACGATGTATTAATCCTAAAACATTATTTTTTTTTTGTCGTGAAGATCACTTCGATGTAAGTATTTTAAGATAATAATGTAATTAATAATCATTCATATCAAAATATAATACATAGAGTTAGATCACAGAAATTACTAACCGAATGTCATTTTAAAAAAAAAATCTGTGACCATAAAAGTAATCCACAACAATTTTTTTTTGCACTAAATTAATAATTTTGACAGTATATACACAGGTACAAGCTGTTGACAGTACTTACGTGAAAACACTTCAACAATCGTGGATCGTTGGTAGTCGCGTGTTTTTTTTTTAAATTTTATAAATTTTAACTTATTTATAATTAATTTAATTGTAAACATTTTTTAAAAAGTTTTTCGCATCGATTGTCAATATTATTTATGATAAAGTTTTAAAATAAAGTAAAAAAATCGATAATTATTTTTTATTCAAAAACCCAATCCAGCGTTCTGATCTAGAACGGTCAAGAATAGAGATATAAGAATCGCAGGCGAAACGTTAGACAATAATTCTGATTTGTCTTCTGACTAAAGCCGAGAAAGCTCTTCTCCATGTTGGCGACTGAAAATATTAATTGGTTGATATCACAGACATAGAGAATGGATCGAGCGTTCCGTATCCGGCTGTGAAGTAAATACTGACGCAAAAGTGTGAGAGAAACAAAGCGAATGTGCAGCCAGTAGCTGTCTCTTTCTAGAATGCCGCTAAGCTATGGGGCTTTTGCAAATAATATTTGTAAGAGTTTTATTTGAACTAAAATCGGATGGGAGCTTTTCTCGCCTTGAATTTCGTCTCGGGGTAGTGCGCCTTGGTTATTACAGGCCTATAGAAAAGAAACAGGTATTGGCCGCACAGTCGCTTTGTCTCTTTCTAGAGAGTGGTCAATTTTGTGAGGCTAATGCTCAGTCCATTCTCTATGTCTATGGTTGATATGCTAAATCACTTCCATAATATTTAACTTATCCTCTTGGGTAACGGAATTCAGTGTCTGAATGTGAACGTTTAAGCTTTAGTCATTGTTTGTAAGATATATAATCATTAAAGAGTTCTATTTTAAATAAGTAGTATGCTTATAAGATACCCTTTTCCAACTATTGTTACATATCTGTGATAAATGTTGCAGTCGAGTCTCTTGTATATAAATTGGAAGTACTTACTGTTGAATTAATTAGAAAATTTATTTAATAAATCAATTTGTAAGAAAAAAGTGTGGTTTAGTATTTTATCAAAATTTTCCACCATATTTACGCGGCAGAGCAGATAACTTTTTTTAAGGGGTAAATCAGAGTTGAACATCTTAAACGTAGATAAAGTGACTAAGAGACCAAAAATCTCGGTCGTTATCCGAGTGTTTTTCTAAAATATTGGAGGCAGCAGTTTCACATAAGGCTACTGATTATTTTTGGTTCCAAAACTTAATTTTCTAATTACAGCATGGTTCAGTGAAGCATCGCAACACAGACCATCAATATGCCTTTCGTAAACATAGATCAACAGGAGATTTTCTAACTTATGTAATACTATGGAGAATCTCGAGCGCGTTTGCTTTTGATATATCCATGGCATCGATTGTGTTTGGCACGATGGATTGTTGACTAAGCTACGTTTTTCTGGTATGTCGGAAAAGTTCTGCTTATGGCTTTCAAGTTTCCTCAAAGAGCCTTCTTTACAAGTGGCAATCGACGGGTTTCTTTCTAACACCTTCACTATCAACGCGGGTGTGCCTCAGGGCTCCAGACTGTCTCCTACTATCTTTCTCATTTACACTAACGATCTGCTGTAAAAGATCATGAATCCAATCTATAGCTTTGCGGACGCTTATTTCTTCATTTACTTTGAACGCTTGAACATCAGCTACTCATGCAAATATCCGCAGACAGCAGGAGGTCGTTCAACTTAACAAAGAGCTGGAAGAAATTCTATCTTGGGTGACGGTAACCAAGTGGAATTTAACGCTACAAAAACTCAGGCGGCAGCTTTTTCTAAAAAAGTTAACGTTGCTCAATCCGACATGGTTATGTCGGGGGCACTCCATTCCTCTAGCATCGTCACTCAATTTGCTGGGCGTTAATTTTTGGGAGCAAATATGTCTTGGTATGAACATGTTGCAAGCATAGCAAAGAAAGCGTCTCAAAAGCTGGGAATAATATTTCGAACTAGAAAGTTTTACACTCCACAACTGTTAATTCTGTACAAAGCTCAAATTCGACCAACGATGGAATACTGCTCCCATGTCTGGGGCCCTGCTTCCAAACATACACTGCATTTGTTGAATTCTATTCAGAAGAGAGCTGTTCGCCTGATTGGAGACCCGGAACTGGCCAGCAACCTTGTTTCGTTGAAACATCAAAGAGCGGTTGGCAACTTGAGTCTATTCTACAAGTATTATCATGCAATGTATTCGATGGATGGCACCCGCTTAATTCCTTCCAGAGCTAGAAATACGCGCTAATATTTCACCTCCGTATGAGGTTCAGCTTGTTACTTCTCGTACAACCCTTTTCAAGCAGTCTTTTACCAGGTGTAAAGTATGATATGCGGATTTCAGACAACTGATAGTGCACCAATGCAGTTTGTGCTATAAAGATTTGACACTGCACCATTTTGTTGTGTCATCAACAAGTGTCAGACGCGCACGAGTGATAAATTGGAAAAGTGTGTGCATAGTGTTGTGTTGTTGTGTTCAATATGTCGAAATTTATACTGAACAAAGAGCTTTCGCGGACAGCATTAATTTTTTGTTTTCATTTGCTGTTGAATCATACCGATTACTTCGAGAAGCTTATGGTGAATATGCTCCATCGCAAGATACGTGTGAACGATGGTTTCGGCGTTTCAAAAGTGGTGACTTCGATGTTGCAGACAAGAAACGTGGAAAACCGCCAAAAAAATACGAAGATGTGGAATTGCAAGCATTGTTGGACGAAGATGATTCGCAAATACAAAAACAACTCGCCGAGTAATTGGGCGTTAGTCAACAAGCTGTTTCCAATCGGCTACGAGAAATGGGAAAGATTCAGAAGACCGGTAGATGGGTACCACATGAGTTGAACGACAGGCAAATGGAAAAGCGCAAAAACACGTGTGACATTTTGCTCGCTGGGTACAAAAGGAAGTCGTTTTTGCATCGTATAGTTACAGGGGATGAAAAGTGGATTTATTTTGAGAATCCCAAGCGCAAGAAATCATGGGTAGACCCAGTCGCACCATCCACATCGACCGCAAGACCGAATCGCTTTGGCAGAAAGACGATGCTCTGTGTTTGGTGCGACCAGAGGGGCGTGATCTATTATGAGCTGTTAAAACTTGGGGAAACGGTTAATACTAAACGTTACGAACAATTGACCGATTTGAACCGTTCGCTGCTTGAAAAAAGGCCAGAATACCGAAAGAGGCAACACAAAGTCATTTTTCTTCATGACACTGGAAAAATGTATAACAAGCGATGGAGCATACTTTGAATAAAGCACTTTTTATGATTCTTCCGAATTTAACATGTTTTTTTAGAAAAAAAATCCGCATTTCATACTTGTACACCTGGTATATGGAAAACCTCATCCCTTTGGAATTATTTGCCCAGAACTGTGTTTCCGACCTAGTACAATTTACAGCGATTTAAGACCAACGGGAATTGCATTTTCCGCATTATGTGTCGCCCCTGTAGCGCTGTAGGTATTTTCCAGCAACACGTGTGTTTCGCCCAAAAAAAAAAAGTCATCGCTTGATATAAACATATAAACAAATAAGCATACCTAGAAACCATACTTTCCTCCCGTCGCACAGTGGGGAAAAAACGAAAAATCGTGTTTCAAAATTGTCTAGAGCCTTCAATTTTGGTTCGATTTGGACGATTTTTTTTTTTAAATTGAAGCATATTAAATTCCGAACAAAGTTGTCGGAGCCGATTTTGCAATTAAACTTTTGTTTCAAAATGGCGGACGTCTTCAGAATGGCGGTTTCTGATTATGTAGCGACTGAGACACAGAAAACGCTTACAGTTTCAAACCAAGTTGTGCTAAAAT
>CM032453.1:37652569-37919333 GCA_019049505.1 Pachyrhynchus sulphureomaculatus | reverse complement strand
TTTTAAAATGAAACCGCCAAATCAAATAGAAAAATCCACATTATTTTCCTACTAACGTAATAATTTTAGGAAACTATTTCATGCACTTCAGCATATTTTGCTACCCAACAATGGGGTTTTTCACTAGATTAAAAAAGTTATCTTCTTCTTGAAGTGGTAGATCCACTACGGACGTAGGGGACCCTCTTGCCTTCGCCTGTGGTTAATGCCTTTTTTAATTATTCCACAGACAATGCTAATAATTTCGGTTTTAGTGAAATACCCCATTATACAAAATAAAGAGACTAGAAATGTACATTAAAAATTATAAAATGGTAAAAATAAACGCTATATTTCAAACCAACCAATTTTTTTTCTAATATAAATATTGCCTAAATATTTATTGTATATATTTAGTTAATAAGTTAATGAAAGTGATTTTTTTAGTTTACAAAGGAACATAATTTTTCCTGTATGTTTTGTTTATAGTTTGATTTTAGTACTAAAATATATTTTTGTTATGTTTAAGCTACAAATTAAAATATCTTTTTTTAAGGAAAAGGACCTCTACTAGTTCTCGCTCTAAAGAAAATTTGAAGATAACAACATATTATATATATATATATATATATATATATATATATATATATATATATATATATATATATATCTTTTAAGGTAGAGTTGCTGAAAGAACAATGGGGTTGCTTAACTACATGGAAAGTTTTAAGTAAGACAAAAGTATGTATCACTTCAAGGACATCTACCTTAACACTTCCATAAATATTAATTCACAAGCATATAAGACGCTTCTAATATATAGCCTTATGTCCTGCACTGACGTCATAAATATTAATAGAAAATTTAATATTTCACTTGCCCTTTGATTTGAAATATAAATGTTGTTAAAAATTTCGATTTGGATCAACAACCCCATTTTCTAAAATTACACACGTTTTATGTTTATCTCTTTAGGTATAGGATTAATATTGAAGTAGAATTACTCGTAGATAATACTATAGTACATAATAAAATTGTAAATAGTTGTGTTAATGTTGATGAACCTTTATTTTTAAACAATAAAGTAGATATTTAAATGTTTTTCCGTCATTTATTTATTGAAAAATTGTCTAAGCAAATTTTATCAAGAAACATGAATTTCCAAGGAACATCAGACGTCTCCAATGATGTAACAACTTCTATATTCCAGTCAAATATGTACATCAAGAGTAAATTAACATCTAACATTTCAGAATGGGTCTACAAAATTTAAACTTCTTTGTTACACAGAAATTTGGTGCCATATTGGAACTTCGTGCTCTTCTTAGTAATAAAATAACTTCGAAAAACTATAACATGCCATATTTTTTTCCGAAATAAAATTTTATTTTTTCCATTTGTGCCGAAAAATCAGAGCATAGAATAACAAATACTTAATATTGTACTATTTTCATAAGTACTTTTGTGTGTGTGTGTGTATGTTATGTATGTATGTTTTGATCTGGCTAAAACCAACTAGCCAAAACCAAGTGTTGTCGAAAGAATATTCAGCCTTTTAAAGTCACAATTGAGACAATTATTTTTGATATTTCGATGGCCATCACTATAGACTTTCTGTGATTTTGGAATAATTTGCCCAGGGCTGTGTTCCCACCGAGTACAACTTACAGCGATTCAAGAACAGCGTAAATCGCTTTTTCCGCACACATGTCGCTCCTGGAGCGCTTTAAGGACTTCCCTGTAGCACGTGTGCTAGACCCATAAAAAAAAACTTTCTGCAGTTTTCACAGGCCCCTCTTAAAACTTAACACCATTTAGGAAATTCAGCAGAGACAGGAACTGGTAATCTGACGGTGGAAGGTCTAGGCTATACGATGGATGCATTAAAGCTTCCCAGCCAAGCTTTGTCAATTTTTGCAGAGTCATCAAAAATGGGTGTGATTTGGCGTTATCATCGTGAAAGACCCTTTCTGTTACCTAGTTCGGGCCTATCTTTTTTTTAATCGTTTGCCTCTATCTTGTAAATAGCTGATAGTAGAATCTAGAATTAATCGTTTGGCTAGGCTGCAGCAGCTCATGATGCACGATTCCCTTCCAATCCCATAGCATCACCTTTGTTGGCATCAATCCTGGCTTTGCCATCGTTTATGGAGTTTTATCCTTTTCGACCACGATTTTTTTTTTCTCACATTATCGTCGGCGTCGTACGTGATCCATTTTGTATCACCCTTAATCAACTGCTTCAGGAATGACTCGAGATTATTACGTTTCTATAGGGATTCGATTGAGTAAATGTTTTAGCGTGAAGTCATGCAACACCGAAACATCGAGCTTCGGTTTGTACCCAGTTTTCTCTAAATGGTTTAAAACCTGTTTGGTAATAGATGTTTAGTTCCTTGGCTACTTACATGTGGTCTTGCTCAGCTTTGCCAAAATTATATCAACCTTTTCTGTCATTGTAGGAGTATCTTTGACATCTAAATTTCCAGAACGAAAGAGACTGAATCATCTTTTGGTGGTTGGTTCTGTGTCGTATCTTGACCATAAACAGCACAAATTTACTCGTAGCGCAGCATTTGTGCCTTTATCGAAATAAAGTTCTAAAAAAGACAGAAATTTCGCTCTCCAAATTAAGTCTGAAAAAACGATTTCCAACAGTTTTTGCAAGTCTACTACTGTCAAATGTCAGCTTTCAACTGACGCTAAATATTGCCTGAGAATGTGATCATACAGCTATTTAACGAGAAAAAAGCTCAATACTTTTTCAAGCACCCACTCATCAATCATGGAGACTTTAGGTTAAGTTTCTAAGTGACTTTGTCAACCAGTCAATTTCAAAAAATAAATTTGAAATACTGTTACAGAAATGGCATCTATATATTATTTAATTGATGATGCTCTCCATATACCTGATGATATCGTTCAGAAATATTCGTAAGTATATACTTATTACAAACTACTATTAGAAAGAATACTTATAAGAAACTTAAAATGTGAAACCAACATTTCTCGCGCGACGAACACAAAAATATGTGATTTTAAATAAAGAAATCAAATGATAAATTACTAAGTGACTTTTGATGGCTTAATATAGGACCAAGGCCGTTATTGTAGTATTTAATCTTCCATCTACTTCAAAAGTACGTAAGGAGATCATTGTTATTAGTGTTCCGTACGGAACACTTATAAGATCACTTCGGTGTGCGTCCGTCCGTCCGTCCGTCCATCCCGATGTTTCCGATTTTCTCCGAAACTATTTGACATAGAAAGTTAAAATTTGGCACTAATATAGGAATTGATGGCCTCATCAGAGCCGTGTAGTATTGAAAGTTAAATTTTGACCTAGGAGTTAGTTTTGGGGGGTGAAATCGAAAGTGAAAAAATATAGAAATATATTTAAAGTAACACTTGCGAGCACTTTCCTTTTTATTATTTTCAGAAAATTGACAAAAACCGCTGCACCCCTTATCTCGAAAAGTACTGATCAAAAATTTTGAAAAAATTCTGGAACATTCTTCACAGGGTGTAGACTGAAGGAAAATTATCTTTACCTTTAATAATTTATCTGATATATAAAAAAAAAAAAAAATTTCAACATCATAAGTGTTCAATAATGATCGGAAACAAACTTTGTTGAAAACTCATTTGAGGTGTGTTTTGTGAAGTCATTGATCATATTTTATACTTTTTAGTATTCCGTACAGAACACTTATAAGATCACTTCGGTGTCTGTCCGTCTATCACACCCGATTTTCTCCGAAATTATTTGTCATAGAAAGTTGAAATTTGGTACTAATATAGGAATTGATGGCCTCATCAAAGCCGTGTGTAGTTTTGAATGCTAAATTTTAACTTAAGGGATTAGTTTTGAAGATGAAATCGGAAGTTAAAAAAAAAAAATTTACTGGGGTATCGATTGTGGTGTCAAATGAAAGCTTGTAACAACACGAGATATATATGTATATATATATATATATATATATATATATATATATATATATATATATATATATATATATATATATATGTATATATATAATGTAATACTTGAGCACACTTTTCTTTGTATTATTTTTAAAAAAACGCTGTCTCTCCCTCATCAAAAAATTTTCAAAAAAACTCTGAAATATTCTCCACGGGATGTAGATTGAACAAAAATTATCACGAGTGAATTAACATTTATCTGATATATATATAAAAAAAAAACAACCTTCATTTAATTGAAGTAAGAGGCAATGCCTTTCTTGTAAGTCAATAAAGAAAATGAAATCTCAAGTTTATAGTGCTTGAACCTTGAAGATGGCCTTTCTCTAAGGCCAAAAGGGTTTTGCTGATATTTATATAAAAACATACACCAACAAATGAAGTTTAATTCGCTCTTCTTCTATTACCCCTTGATGTAGATTAAGATATTCTAATACACAACCATGGCCAACATATTTATCAATATTATTGGTGTCTGTATAAAATAAATCATAAAATCGACGCTTTTTCCATTCTAATATCTTCTCCTTGAAGTGTTATATCCGTTACGGATGTAGGCGACCCTTGGCTTGTGGTTGATGCCTTTTTTTTTAAGTCTCCTACAGACAAAGCAGTTTTACAGTTTAATGCCAGTTCCAAACGGTTAAAGTGAGAGGGCTTTACTAGGCGTGATACTACGGGTGGTTTACCACGACCTTCCGGGCATAGGCGACCGTCACATTGTAAAGTTTTTTTTTTTTATTTATTATGTTCCGAGCCGAGATTATGGCCGCCTCTGTTCTAACATCGGTGATGTATTATTCTAAGTAGGCTGAAATGTTTTTTGGGCTAGCTATGTAAAGCACATTTTTTTTGCAAAATTCGACTTTATTCATCAACATAGTCTCCTTCAAGAGAGATACAATCAGTCCTACGCTTTTCTAACATTTCTATACCTTTTTTGTAGAAGGATTTGTCTTTACCTTCAAAATAGGCCTCAGTTTCGGTGATAACTTCTTCACTGGAATCAAATCTCTTTAGCACGAGCATTTTTTTGAGACCTGCGAATAGATAATAGTCGCTGGGGGTCTAATCTGGAGAAAATAGTGGATGAGGAAGCAATTCGAACTTCAATTCATGCAATTTTGCCATCGTAACCATTGACTTGTGACACGGTACATTGTCTTGATGAAAGAGCACTTTTTTCTTGTTCATTTGGAGCCCTTTCTTTGCGATTTCTGTCTTCAAACGCACCCATAACTTCATATAATATTCGCCATTGATGGTTTTTCCCTTCTCAGCATAGTCGATGAAAATTATTCCATGCGCATCCCAAAATACAGAAGCCATAACCTTCCCAGCCGACTGTTGTGTCTTTGGTCGCTTCGGGCGGCTTTCATCGGCTGCTGTCCACTCAGCTGACTGCCGATTTGATTCCAATATGTAATGGTGGATCCATGTTTCATCCATTGTCATATATCGCATGAAAAAAATCCTTTTTTTGCGCTTTAAACAGGTCCAAACAGCGCTCAGAAACATCAACACGTTGTTTTTGGTCCACTGTGAGCAAACGAGGAATCCATTTGGAACAGAGCTTTCTCATATCCAAATGTTCATGCAAAATATGACCAACACGTTCTTCTGATATCTTTAGGATGTCAGCTATATCACGCAATTTCACTTTACGGTCATCCAAAATCGTCGAAATGTCTTGAAATTTTGAGACGTATCGTTTAAAGGTTGGTACTTCCTAAAAATCATATGGGTTTTTTGAGAAGAGCGACATCTATGTGTCAGACCAAAAATTTTTCAGCCTACGTGTTACACCTGGAATTTTCAAAAATTCGATTTTTTTTACGGATTTTTATTCTATATACTTCTAAGAATTATTCAAAAAAGATTTTTAAGAAAATTCCATTGCATTAGAAAGTCATAGCATTAAATGTGACCTGGCGTTGGATTGGGACCGCGATCTGTCTCAATGCACTGTCTGCCATATTATTCAGTTGATTTTTAATAATTTTTAACTTTTTTTTTTAAAGCTTAATAATTACTTCTACAAAATGTCGAAAGTGTTTTTTGATTTTTCCTACAGATAATTTTTTATAGATAATTAAACATAAATTTTTTGCTCGAAATTGCATACTAAAATTTGAAACACCATAAATTTTTTATTTTTGAAAAAAAACCCTTCGGCGATTTTTAACTACTAGATTATTTTATAAGATTAATTTTTATTTTTGCAGATTGGATTATAATATATAATAATGTTAACATTTAAAACATATTTTAAAAAAAATTCTTATAATTTAAAATACAATGAAAATATAGAATCGCCATCCTTTTGCATTATTCACTTAATAACACAGGTGAACATTTGATCTAAAAAAAAAACACTCGGAGCGGTATGGTCCTTATGGGTTTTTGGGGTCGCTGATTATGATGAGCGGATTGGTTAACCTTCATCACATCAGATTCAAGGTCATTTGAAGGTCAAATAGAGAAAAAACCGTAGGAAAAATCTGAAAAATTTCACGCGTATGTTTTTGAGGTCCCTGGGTCCGAATCCGTAGTTTGTTTGACCTTACGCCTTTTCCCAGAGGTCATTTGAAGGTCATTTGAAGGTCAAATAGAGAAAAAACCGTAGCAAAAATCTGAAAAATTTCATGCGTATGTTTTTGAGGTCCCTGAGTCCGAATCCGTAGTTTGTTTGACCTTACGCCTTTTCCCAGAGGTCATTTTAAGGTCATTTGAAGGTCAAATAGAGAAAAAACCGTAAGAAAAATCTGAAAAAATTTATGCGTATGTTTTTGAGGTCCCTGAGTCCGAATCCGTAGTTTGTTTGACCTTACGCCTTTTCCCAGAGATCATTTGAAGGTCAAATAGAGAAAAAATCGTGGAAAAAATCTGAAAAAATTCATACGTATGTTTTTGAGGTCCCTGAGTCCGAACTCGTAGTTTGTTTGACTCAAGCCGCCTTTCAGAGGTCATTATAGGTCATTTCATCATCAGTTTATGTTTATTTGAAAAATATGTATGGTCATTTTGCGTTGTTAAATTTAATTTTGTTTTTATCGTACACTTGCGAAGCATACAGAGGCTAATTTACGGTACATTTTTATTGATTATATCTTATACATATCATTTTTACATTTACGTTAATATATCACAATCAAAAATGTCTTTTATGCTGCTCGGTCATTACAAGGGAATTAATATGTGAAATATAAGCTAAATAATGGCAGGTAGACTGATGCAAGCAAATGTTTTAATACTGTTTAAAGGTACTTATTAGTAAAACTTAAAATATTGTTCATATCAAAAATAGACTATACAAATATTTTGACTAGTTTTGTGACTTTTAGACTTTTAAAATCTAAAAAAAAAATTTGACCTAATTTTTGTACTCTCGATGTTCGTTCCATATATCTAGTAAATTTAAAGTCCAGCCCGACTGTGTTTCTTGAGGTATAAATGAAACATTGTGCGCTGTTATGTTTAAATTTCGTTTTATAACTCAATTCCCAATACATTTCAAATTAATAATTCTAATGTCGAACAACCTTGTTATCAAGTAACCCTTAATCTGTATGCTTCAATACTTAATCCTTGTCGACAAAGAAACTCTAATACCCAATACCTTTGAACCCAATAACTTACTTGTACAGTAATCCTTATATCTACTTATACTCTCATATTGTCTTATATAATACCTCAATGCGTAAGTTAACTACTAAAAATTATTCGGCTCATACTTCGTAAAGAGTCTCGAGTGTCCAAGTAGATTTTCGAAATCGCGCAGTCAGTATTTAATATGAATTAAGCATAAGAGTTTGCATCTTTTAGTATTTATCAAAGCATGTTTGAAGTACTACTCTAAACGAGAACGCTTTCGTTTCTCGTGAAATGATCTTCGACTTGCCTTTCTTTTATGAGATTTATTTGATTCTCGCTTCAGGCTCCAGCAATAATCTGCCAACATGTTTATCCCCCAAACACCTTGATACCTTTTTTTTCAAATTCACTCAAGTCTTGGTGCATCCTTTCTCCATGTTCTTCGCTAAAATCTCCGAGATTTTCAGGGAACCAGTCAAGGTGTGAATGGAGAAAATGCAGTTTCAGACTCATTAAACACCCCATTTCTTTATAATTTTGTACTAAATTTCCAACAATATTTTTGTAATTAGGGTCTTTATGATTTCCAAGAAATTTAGTCGTCACCTCTCTAAAACTTTGCCATGCTGCTTTTTCTTTGGCATTCATTTTCCTCTCAAATGCATCATTTTTTAGGAGGTCTCTTATTTGTGGTCCAGTAAATATGCCCTCTTTTATTTTAGCTTCAGAAAGATTAGGTAGCACTTTAAAAATATGCATGAAAGCAGGACTTTCGTTTCGGCTCATGGCCTTGACAAGTTGCTTTGCAATACCTAATTTGATATGCGAAGGTGGAAGTAGGACCTTATTGGCTAATATCAAACTGGACCTATGATGTTTTTTTTCACCTGGAATTAATTCTTGTCTCAACGGCCAATCTTTCCTCACATAATGCTCATCTCGAGCCCGACTATTCCACTCACAAATAAAGCACGGATAAGAAGTGTTTCCAGATTGCTGTCCCAGTAATATTGTAAATATCTTTAAGTCCCCACAAAGTTCCCACTAGTTTTGATCGTAATTCAATTTTTGCAATAGCAACTCAAAATTATGGTATTCTTCATCTAATACAACAGAATGAGCGACTGGTAAAGGGGCATAAATATTTCCATTATGTAACAAGATAGCTTTTAAGCTTTTTTTTGAAGAATCTATAAACAGTCGCCAATCACTTGCTGTGTATTCTATACCGTATTCTTGCACTAACCCTTCAATATTATAGCAATAGACTAGATTATTCATTTTAGTAAAATATTTTCTGAATGGACGTTCTCTCGAACGATAGACAGAAATTTTTGTTCCTGTGGATAGACAATTTTTTTCTTTTAGCCTAGATGCTAAAAGCTCTGATCTATCTTTCGAGAGTCCTAAGTCTCTGCACAGATCACTTAATTCGTTTTGATTAAATGTTTCGGCTTCCGATATATAATTTTCCTCAACATCTGATTCTTCTGTGCTGAAATTTTCTCTTTCTTCGTGTTCGAATGTTTCATCTGGCATATCTTCATCAGTTACCACTTCTTGTCTCAATTCATTAATTTCCATGATATGATCAGAATTTGTTTCAATAAGAACTGTAAAGTCACAGATGCATATGAAATAGAATCCTTATTCTTTCGGTTGTACCCTTTCGAGTTTGTTAAGCAGAAGTAACAGTCGGTGGTATGGTCTGTTTGGGGTCTCCATATCATTGGCCGAGAAAATACCTGGTTGTTAATTCTATATAGAACATTGAGGCATTTATGACATATAGATTTTGGTGTGTAAGAGTTATCCAATGAGCTTGTATCAATATGATAAATTTGGTGATATTTTACTTTTAGCGAATCTGAAAACATGAATTTCGTTTGTGGAATATACTCCCCACAAACAACACAAGAATTGTCGAGTTTAATGGAACATGACGAATTTCTTGTAGCATTTGACTCTACAGAGGCCAAGTTTCCCACCAATGTAGGGCTACGGTCGCATGATGACGACGCCTGCGGGCCCGCTTTCCCACCCTGACCAGCCGCCGATTCTGGGTTTCCGGGACCCTGTCTCGTAATTTTTTTAGGAGTAGTTGCCATGACGACGGCATAAACGCCCGTAACCCAGGGACTTCGCCGGATAGTGAGACAACTTCGTTGCCCACCGTCACCACGTGGAGGTGCCCTGGGTGCAACTACACCTTAATACGGGAGTTTAAAGCGAGACTGAGCTAAATTTATAAAAAAGAAGAGAATAAATAATTTCGCGAGGAATGAAAAAGCATTTTATTGTCAAAGTAAAACTCCAAATATATATACAAAGATACTTAAAATGACCACCGTATATCTTTTGAGCATAAGATCATGCAGGAATTGAACTGAATGATCTGAAAAAATAATAGATGAATTTTTTCAGATTTTTTCCACGATTTTTTCTCTATTTGACCTTCAAATGATTCCTGGGAAAAGGCGTAAGGTCAAACAAACTACGGATTCGGACTCAGGGACCTCAAAAACATACGCATGAAATTTTTCAGATTTTTCCTACGGTTTTTTCTCTATTTGACCTTCAAATGACCTTCAAATGACCTCTGGGAAAAGGCGTAAGGTCAAACAAACTACGGATTCGGACCCAGGGACCTCAAAAACATACGCGTGAAATTTTTCAGATTTTTCCTACGGTTTTTTTTTCTCTATTTGACCTTCAAATGACCTTGAATCTGATGTGATGAAGGTTAACCAACCCGCTCATCGTAATCAGCGACCCTAAAACCCCATAAGGACCATACCACTCCGAGTGTTTTTTTTTAGATCAAATGTTGACCTGTGTAATCTTTAACCTATAATGCATTTTGCATTGCCCAAAAACTTTTCAGCCTACGTGTTACGTCCTTTTCATCAATTCCTGTCTTATAAGATTTGTAGCAGTAAATCATAACATACAATTTCAAATGTCTTTAGTAGTCTACGAACTGACGAACTCACTATTATATTAAATTGATTTATTCAAAGAAACATAAAGAAAGAACCCCTCACTAATCTTATGGGAATTGGATCCCGGTCAAATCGACTGAAAATGTGTGTTAAACTTTAAGCCATTCTGATCAAAAGTCTCCATGGACACAAAGTCCAAAATGGAATTATCCAGAGTGGAATTAGTAAAACAGCCGCTGAGAAGATGCTTTTTGTGGCGTTTTTTTTTAAGGACTTCTTTTAATAGAACATGATTTTACGAAAAATTTCAACGGGATTATATACTTTTTGGGTTGGTTATTGGGAATATAATAATTATTTTGATCCATTTCGCTCTTACTTTCGAATATTGGCTATTTCTGGAGACGGAGTCCAGAAAAGGGCCAAATGTTGGCTAAAAATAAACGCTCTTGAAAAGTAAGTTCAAAATAATTATTATATTCGTAATTATTAACCCAAAAACCAAAGAATTTTTCACAAAAATATGTTCTAGACCAGGGATCAGCAACCTTTTAACTAAGGGGTGCCAGTTTTCATCCATACAACATTTTGCGTGCCGACATAGGTTCTTACTACAACTAAAATTAACAAAAATTAACTTAAATTAACTTAAATTAACTTAAAATATTGCTTTTAGAAGGTTTAATTACAAAAAAATTTTAACATTTAACAAATAATTTTATTATACTAGTCCTAGGACCTAGTGTGAACTCTGTGCTTGAAGTTCTTTAGAGAGTTTTCTTATATCCGGTTCATGTCTGGTTATTTTCAGTGTCACACATGCTTCCGAGTTGTCTGTTGTCCGCCTGCTTCGGTACGGGTTTAAAATCACTCTCATATGGGAAAAAAGTTGTTCACAGATATAGGATGATCCGAAGGCATGGCAAACGCTACTTTCTTAAGACAAATAAATTTCTCTGGTAAACTCATCCAACAACTGAGTATCTCGTTTGAATGGTTCTGGCAGTCACCTTCTAATACCCTTCTTAATTCTACAAATTTCGTGTTCCATAACTCGGAGCTTTTAAATTCAATGTATTGGAGATCAAAATCAATAATGTCCATCCATGAGAAAAGAGATATGTCAAAGCAACTGCTGGAAAAATCCATTAAATCTGATTTGATTAAAAAAGCGAACATAAGACCATGTTTATCAAAATCCTGACCCCTCTCCATAAACTCCTCTTTTAAATTAGTCATATATTTAAGAATTTCGTCTATTAGTGCACCATCGTCGACACTGGATATATAAGTTTTTAAATTTGGAAAATATTTATATGAGTTTGTAGTAATGTCGCTGATAAATAAATCTATTTTTAATTTCAATGATTTCCAGGATTCGTATAAATCCAGAACTGTTTTGCCTGAACTTTGTAACGTTAAGTTGAGTTCACTGAGATGGTTTGTAATATCAGTAAGAAACATTAACATACAGATCCAGTTCTTATCTTCTAGTTCAGGATAAGCATCTACTTGATTTTTTCCCAACAAGAACAATTTAATTTCGCCCAGACATTGCACAAATCTAGAGAGCACTTTACCACGGCTGAGCCAGCGCACATTATTGTGCAATGGTATATCTGAATATGCACTTTCTAATTCCTGCAGAAACGCCTTAAATTGTCTATGGATCAGTGAAGAACGACCGACAATGTAGTTAACTATTTTAACCACCCATCAATTTCTATATTAGTACCAAATTTCAACTTTCTACGTCAAATAGTTTCGGAGAAAATCGGGTGTAACAGACGGACGGACAGACAGACACACGGACAGACACCGAAGTGATCTTATAAGTGTTCCGGACGGAACACTAAAAGAGACTCCAGAAATGACCAAAATGGCCAATATTCGAAAGTAGGATCAAAATAATTTTTATATACATAATTAGCAACCCAAAAAACATATAATCACTTTGGAATTTTTCATAAAATCATGTTCTGATCAAAAATAATGCAAAAATAGCATTTCTTCAGCGGTTTTTTTTTCACTAATTCCACGCTCGCTAATTCCTAATCTATCCATTTTTGGACTTTGTGTCCATGGAGACTTTTAATCAAAATGGCTTGAAGCATAACATACTACATTTTCAGCCGATTTGACCTGGATCCAATTTCCATAAGATAAGTGCGGGGTTCTGTCATGTTTTTGTTAGAAAATGAAATCGGCAAGAACTATCGAAAATTAATTATTTTATTTTTAAGGCAACGAGACCAATCCTTCAAAGATACACATTTTGCCGCAATTAATATACAAAGATCATGGCGTGGATATTCAGTCCGCACTAAACTTAATGAAAAACATCGAGCAGCAATTGTTTTGCAGAAATACGTTAGAGGTTGGTTGGTAAGATATTTCATTCCTGATCAATTGTTAGAACAACATGATCAACTGTGCCTAGATCTGTATAATAAGATGGCTACAAGACTTCAGGCTGCATGGAAAGGTTTTAAGGTATGTTGTGCATTTAGTTTAATTGGTATAGTTACTGCCATTACAGTTAAGTTATTTAATATTAAATATAAATTTTTTGTTTTATTTACGGTATAAAGCAGTATTTCTACCATAAATTCTACTACTACAAATTACTGTATCTTACTTATTTGTTTATCAACTCGGAGCAGTATGCTTATATTGTTTTTTAGACCAAGAGGGCGACCCGAAATTTTGACCTGTCAAGTAACCGTCTGCCTGGTTATTTATTGTATCGGGCGAAGGTAGTTCACTCGTAAATCCACTTTTCTTAAGAATTTGATGAAATTGAAATATGATGTTAAACTAAATGTGTTTCATTTAAATAAAAAAATAACCGGTCATGTGCAAGTTGAACTTGCACAATTAGTGTTCCGTACGTTGATTGTTTTTGAAATAAAAAGTTTTGTTAGGGTGGTATAAAATGATCAGTGACTTCACAAAACACACCCAAAATGAGTTTTCAACAAAGTTTGTTTCCAATCTTTACTGAAAACTGGTGACCTTGAAATATTGTTTTTTTTATACCAGATAAATTATTAAAGGTAATGATAATTTTCGTTCAATCTATACCCCGTGGAGAATATTCCAGGATTTTTTTCAAAATTTTTTGATCGGTACTTTTCGAGATAAGATAGGGGACAGCGATTTTCACGATTTTTTTAAAAGTAATACGAAGAAAAGTGTGCGCAAGTATTACATTATATATATATATATATATATATATATATATATATATATATATATATATATTTTACTCGTGTTTTCACAAGCTTTCATTTGACACCACACTCGATGACCTAGTAAAAAAATTTTTTTTTTTTCACTTTCGATTTCACCCCTCAAAACGAATCCCGTAAGTCAAAATTTATGTTACGGTGATATAAAATGATCAGTGACTTCACAAAACACACCCCAAATAAGTTTTCAACAAAGTTTATTCCAATCTTTACTGAAAATTGATGACCCTGAAATTTCTGTTTTTTTTATATAACAGATAAATTATTACAGGTAATGCACTCGTGATAATTTTCGTTCAACCTACACCCCGTGGAGAATATTCCAGAATTTTTTCAAAATTTTTTGATAAGGACTTTCCGAGATAAGGCGGGTGGACAGCGATTTTTCGCGATTTTTTAAAAATAATACAAAGAAAAGTGAGCGCAAGTATTACATTATATATATATATATATTTTTTACTCGTATTTTCACAAGCTTTCATTTGACACCACACTCGATTACCTAGTAAAAATTTTTTTTTTTTCATTTCCGATTTCACCCCCCAAAACTAACCCCTTAAGTCAAAATTTAATTTTCAAAACTACATGGCTCTGATGAGGCCATCAATTCCTATATTGCTACCAAATTTCAACTTTCTATGACAAGTAGTTTCGGAGAAAAATCGGGTGTGACAGACGGACAGACGGACAGACAGACGGACAGACACCGAAGTGATCTTATAAGTGTTCCGGACGGAACACTAAAAATGAGCGTGTGTGAAGCGAGATATTCATAATTAAAGTGCACATAATTAGCATGCAATAAGCCAATGAAGTATAAATAACCGGTCAAGTGCAAGTTGAACTTGCGCAATTAGTGTTCCGTACGTTGATTGCTTTTAAAATAAAAAATTTTGTTACGGAGGTATAAAATGATCAGTGACTTCACAAAACAAAAAGGTATTGCACTCGCGTTAATTTTCGTTCAATCTACACCCCGTGGAGAACATTCCACAATTTTTTTAAAATTTTTTGATCAGCACTTTTCGAGATAAGAGGGGGGGACAGCGATTTTTCGCGATTTTTAAAAATAATACAAAGAAAAGTGTGCTCAAGTATTACATTTATATATATATATATATATATATATATATATATATATATATATATTTACTCGTGTTTTTCACAAGCTTTCATTTGACACCACACGCGATGACCTAGTAAAAATTTAACCTTAAAAACTACATGGCTCTGATGAGGTCATCAATTCCTATATTATTACCAAATTTCAACTTTCTATGGCAAATAGTTTCGGAGAAAATCGGGCGTGACAGACAGACAGACAGACAGACACCAAAGTCATCTTATAAGTGTTCCGTACGGAACATTAAAAAGGCATATTTCGTGTATATCTTAAGAACTTTTCTTACGATTTTTTTTAAAAAACTAATATTTATTAAAAAAAAAAATTAGAAACATTTTGAAATAAAAATAATCTTTTTTTAATCGATTTATTAAAAAGATATAAGTATTTAAAGTTGATATTTGTTTAATAGAATAACCGCGTAGTGCGGGACAAATATCACAATTTGATAACGCTGTATGACGTCATATTTTACGCGCCAACATTCAAACAGCATTTGAGGCGGTTAACTTTTAAACATAAATTAATTTATACGTTAAATAATTTATTGAATAAACACAATATCTGTAACGCTGATCTATAATCATCAAATGAAAATATTAAATGAATTAATTAAAAATTTGAATTTGTATCTTGATATTCATTATTTTTTCTTTAGTGTTTAAAAGATTTATATTTAACAAAATTATGTTTGTAGGTTCAATAATTTTTCAATATTTTAAGTTATTATGTTTATTTATCGACACTGTTACATATCAATTGATAACAATTTTAAATATATATTAAAAAAATGGTTTTATAAATCTTCTCCGTAAAACTAAATAAATAATTAATGATACTTATGATAAATAAATAAAGTATTATAAACTCTTTGTAAAGTAATTAATTATTTTATTTAATACTAGCGTATTGTCTTTTCGTCTAGATATTAATTACACTATTCCTGTAGAACCCAATTTGTCATAAGACCTTTTTAGATCTTCCAAGGTTATGCATTCAGATGCAATTCTTTTAATCATAAAATCCGAAATAACACAGTTTAAAGGCATTAAAGTTGGCAATATTAGTTTTTTCATGACGCACTCTTTATACGATATGTAATTTGTAATTATGACCTAAACGTTTCTCATGAGTTATCTTTTCTAGTGAAAGGATTTTTTGTTGTTGTTGTTATTGCAAATTTGGCTCGGCTTGCCAGAGTTGCCATTTGCCAGCACTATTCGGTGTAGTGACCTATTGTCTGGCTCGTAGCTATAAGGCCACTACTATTGACTAATTTAATGAAAATACTGGTTTGAGAATGGTTAATGACAAAACGGGAATCACAATAACGAACACAAGGATGAGTTAGGGTGAAACAAAAAATAAAGAAAGAAAACCCTATTATATAGATTGTGCTTTGACGCTTTGACTATTGTCTACTTATTGCTCCTAAACTCCGATACCATTGCTTATTATTATTATTATTATTTTTTTTTTCATTTATTTTTAAAATCTTGATTTTGTGCTGACTGACATATTTGTTGATCAATCTGATTGCATTGGCATTTAAATTAAAAAATAATAAGTTCCATGCTTAATGGAGTGCATAGCCATATCTGTGAAATTCCTTATATATGTCAACACCGCCAATTGGGGGGTATCCGAAAAAGATATGATTTAGATCATGAATATCTCCACATATGCAATTCGAGTCCAACGCAAAACCCATTTTAAACAAATGCTTATTGGTCATATTATGCTCAGTACGCATTCTGATGATAGTTGTTATATGCCTGTGCGACCTGGAAAATCATTCTTGTTAAACCAATACGTTTTATTAAAAGGTTTATTAAATAAACCATATATTCCACTGCATAATTTTTAAACCGTTATGACTATTATTTCCATGGGAGTGATTGAAGATGTTAGAATAGTTTATTGCAGGGGTCTTTTTAACTAAGGGGTGCCAGTTTTCATCCATACAACATTTTGCGTGCCGACATAGGTACTTACTACAATTAAAATGAACAAAAATTAACTTAAATTAACTTAAAATATTGCTTTTAGAAGGTTTAATTACAAAAAAATTTTAACATTTAACAAATAATTTTATTATACTAGTCCTAGGACCTAGTGTGAATCCTGTGCTTGAAGTTCTTTGGAGAGTTTTCTTATATCCGGTTCATGTCTGGTTATTTTCAGTGTCACACATGCTTCCGAGTTGTCTGTTGTCAGCCTGCTTCGGTACGGGTTTAAAATCACTCTCATATGGGAAAAAAGTTGTTCACAGATATAGAATGATCCGAAAGCTGTAAGCGTGGCAAACGCTACTTTCTTAAAACAAATCAATTTCTCTGGTAAACTCATCCAACAACTGAGTATCTCGTTTGAATGGTTCTGGCAGTCACCTTCTAATACCCTTCTTAATTCTACAAATTTCGTGTTCCATAACTCGGAGCTTTTAAATTCAATGTATTGAAGATCAAAATCATTAATGTCCATCCATGAAAAAAGAGATATGTCAAAGCAACTGCTGGAAAAATTCATTAAATCTGGTTTGATTAAAAAAAGCGAACATAGGACCATGTTTATCAAAATCCTGACCCCTCTCGATAAACTCCTCTTTTAAATTAGTCATATATTTAAGGATTTCGTCTATTAGTGCACCATCGTCGACAGTGGATATATAAGTTTTTAAATTTGGAAAATATTTATATGTGTTTGTAGTAATATCGCTGATAAATAAATCTATTTTTAATTTGAATGATTTCCAGGATTCGTATAAATCCAGAACTGTTATGCCTGAACCTTGTAACTTTAAGTTGAGTTCACTGAGATAGTTTGTAATATCAGTAAGAAACATTAACATACAGATCCAGTTCTTATCTTCTAGTTCAGGATAAGCATCTACTTGATTTTTTTTCCAACAAGAATGATTTAATTTCGCCCAGACATTGCACAAATCTAGAGAGCACTTTACCACGGCTGAAACAGCGCACATTATTGTGCAATGGTATATCTGAATATGCACTTTCTAATTCCTGCAGAAACGCCTTAAATTGTCTATGAATCAGTGAAGAACGACCGACAATGTATTTAACTATTTTAACCACCCTATCCATCACGGATTTTAAACTTCCAGCGAAGATTTTAGCGCAAACTTTCTTGGTGAATTATGCAATGAAAATTCAAAACTGATCGACCCATGCGTTCAATAAGAAGGGAAACAAATCCTTTATGTCTCCCAATCATAGCAGGAGCGCCATCTGTCGTTACGCAAAAATTTTTATTTAAATCAATGTTCCGCTTTTCAAAATGTTTAACAAATTCTGAAAATATATCCTCTCCTCTTGTAGTTCCCTGCAATGGGAGCAGACAAATCAGCTCTTCATACACACTGCCATCATCGAAGTATCGCGCAACGATTGCCAGACGGGCAATGTCATTAATATCGACACTTTCATCCAATGCTACACTAAATACAAAACTCCGTTTGCTAGCGTCTCTCTGCTGTTTTTAGACATTTTGTGTCATTTCGGTAACTCGTCGAAAAAAATCTCGCCAGTAATCAAAAACGTTTGCTTCATAAATTCTCCGTCAGTAAACGGCCTACCCTTTTGTGCCAACGATTGTGCTAAAGAATGTTGACTGTTTCTCGTATTGTTTACTTGCTCTTTGTATTGCCTCCCTTTTATCAGCGTTATCTTTAAATGACGATTCATGTTTTATCTGGAAATGTCGTTGAACACTAGATGTCCGGAAAACTACGCTTTCCCGACATAGGACACAAATGGCCCGATCGTTTTGCTGTACAAAACCGTAATCTGTTGTCCATAAAGTTTGAAATGATCAAACGTCTACCTTCTGTTTCTTTGCGGCCATAACGCAACGTAATTTTATTTTTTAAACTTTTCGACGACTATTGACTGGAACGGATGTTACGTCTATACTAAATGATCCAAACGTGTTACCGCTTGCTATATATAGAAAAATATTGTTTCCAGAAAATTCCAATAATTACGTTTATTATTTTCTTAGAACAAAAATTATTATCTACAACGCGCCCATTGCAATCAAAGGGCCGCCTAGAAGTTAAATCTAACAAAAACTAAAGTTCGGCAATATAAAAAGAGTTGCGGCGCGCGTCCGAACGATGGAAGTCAAGTCAAACAAAAACCGCCTTATAGCGGCTCTTTTGATCTGAATTGAGGACGTTTATTTGTGTTTTTGCCTAGGCTTATATTTTGAGGCTTGCCGTCTTTAATACTTGCCGAAATTAAAGCCAGAATTCAGTAAAATTATAAATTACAAAATATATATTTTGTAGTTTTTGGTAATAATACCTAGTGACCTATATAATATATCGTTTTTGTTTGTATCGTTAAAGTAATACTGTTTTCGATTATTTACTTAATTTGAAAACACGTCACAGATTACAGAATTAATGTGTAAACTTTGAATAGGTACGCGTGCCATTCAAAATTGCTTGGTGTGCCAGAGATGGCACACGTGCCATAGGTTGCCGACCCCTGGTTTATTGCTTGCTGAATTATTGTGATTTTTTTCCGGTTGAAATATTATTTTTTTAATAATTGATTTTTGGAATGAGTTTAGGTTATTATAAAAAGTTTGAAATGTGTCTATTTTAACATGATTATGCTGGGCACTGCTAGGCGAGCTAAGATTCTGCGTCATATTATTGAGAACATTGTTATGATCAGATTTATCAGAATCATTCAACACATTAACGACGGGCGTAAGGTTGTATTGACCGACAGCTGTGGTAGATTCGATTGATGCGCCTCTTTGTTGTATCCTTTGTCTATAATCCTTTTTTATTATTGTCGACTAGCGCTTGCTGATAGGATCTTTTCGCATTATTCTGAAAATCTACCACCATTCTTTCATTGGGCGCTATTTTGTTATTACTGTTGTCGGGTTCTAGAAGGAATCTATTGTTTTGCAAATGTGAAAAGTTGGTTGGATGCAATATTTTCTCATTTGTGGAACCTGATTTGGAAATCGGAGCAGCCGCATCAATATAGGTGAGATTTTCGAAGGCCATTAGACGTCTAATCTCTTTTTGCCTCATAAATTCTGGACAGGATTTATTGGTAGATTTATGTTCCGAGCTTTCGCAATTCCTGCATTTGATCGCGCATGTATAAATACGATTACTATTTGATTCAGACTCAAGAGCGTGACTTTCCTCGCCACCACAATTAAAGCATTTAAGCTTCCTTGTACAGATATACTTTATATGGCCAAATTTAAGACATTTAAAGCATTGGGTAACAGGAGATATGTACGGCATCACAGGTTTTTCTATTCTATATATCCTTATACGTTTGGGTAAAAATACGCCCTCAAATGTGATCAAAATAGAGTTCGTTGGCTCGTAAGAAACCTTTTGTTCATCTTTAGATACGACTTTTCTATTTAACCTTGTTATATTAAGAATCTTAACTGGCGCATCATATTTGTTAAGAATTTCTTCGACAGTTATATTTTTGTGAATACCCCTCACTATACCCTTACAAGTTATATAATTGTACGGAATATACATGTTATAACCCTTATCAATTAAGGTTTGATTACTAACAAAATTATTAGCTGAAATATAATCCGTTAATTCAATACTGCCCCTGTTCGGTCCTTTAGTATTAATTTTTTTTAATATTGATTAAATTTAATTGACAGATTGCCCTAACCATTCTTAAATCGTTAAATTTACCCCTAAATAAGCCTGTTTTTTCAGTGGCTTCGACAAAAACTATGAATGGGCCCGGATCTTGATTTCTGTAAAAAACCTGTTTTTTCTTTTTTTCTACTAACATATCTTTGCTATCTGATGTCGATATTGTTTAAGGAACTATTGCTACCTACGATGACTTCACCATATTGCAGTCAAAGATGCCCGATGTTGTCTTCAGACAGCGTATCATAAAGCGTATTTTAATGAAGCTAGACACCAAAAAGGCTTCTGGCGCTGACGGAATACCTGCACTAGTTCTCAAAAACTGTGCAAGGAAACTAACACCAGTTTTCTGTAGACTTTTTAACCTATCCTACAGAAAGGAAATATTTCCGTCCTGCTGGAAATGTGCCACGGTTCAGCCGTTACCTAAAAAAGGCAAGAAGGCTTTGCCAAATAACTACTCACCAGTCGCACTGCTTTCAATAATATCGAAAGTCATGGAAAAAGTTATCAATCAGCATCTTCTAAAATATCTTGAACGATTCAATATTATTAGCGATCACCAATATGGTTTTCGTAAACATAGATCAACAGGAGATCTTCTGACTTATGTAACACATGTTTGGAACAACGCAATTGAACACTTTGGGGAATCTCGAGCCGTTGCTCTTGACATATCCAAGGCATTCGACCGTGTTTGGCATGATGGACTGTTGGCTAAGCTACGCTCTTGAGGTATGTCTGAAAGGTTCTGTTTATGGCTCTCATGTTTCCTCAGAGAGCGTTCTTTACGAGTAGCGGTCGACGGATTTCTTTCTAACACCTTCACTATCAAAGCCGGTGTGCCCCAGGGCTCCATACTGTCTTCTACTCTCTTTCTCATTTACATTAACGATCTGCTGGAAAAGACCGGGAATATAATCTACAGCTTTGCAGGTGACAGTACGCTTGTCTCTTCATTCACCTTGAACGCTCGGACATCGGCTGCTCGGGCGAATATCCGCAGACAGCAGGAGATCATTTAACTTAACAAAGACCTGGAAGAAAATTCTATCTTGGGGTGACAGTAACCAAGTGGAATTTAACACTACAAAAACCCAAGCGACTGTTTTTTCTAAAAAAGTTAATGTTGCCGAACCCGACATAGTTATGTCGGGGCACTCCATTCCCCTAGCATCGTCGCTCAATTTGTTGGGCGTTAGTTTGGGAGCAAATATGTCCTGACATGAACATGTTGCAGGCATAGCAAGGAGAGCTTCTCAAAAGTTGGGAATATTATTTCGAACCAGAATGCTTTACACCCCACAACAACTGTTAATTTTTTACAAAGCTCAAATTCGACCAATTATGGAATACTGCTCCCATGTTTGCGGCTCCGCTCCCAAACATAGACTGCATTTGTTCAGTTTTGTTCCGAGAAGAGTTCTCCGTCTGATTGGAGACCCGGAACTGACCGGCGGCCTTGATTTGCTGGAACATCAAAGAACGGTTGGCGACTTGAGTCTGTTCTACAAGTATTTTCATGGAAAGTGTTCGAAGGATGTAGCTCGCTTAATTCCTTCCAAAGCGGTGCATGTTAGAAATACACGTCGCGCTGGTTCTTCACATCGGTATGAGGTTCAGATTGTTACTCCGCGTACAGCGCTTTTCAAGCAGTCTTTTATATGGAGAACATCATCCCTTTGGAATAATTGGCCCAGCGCTATGTTTCCCACCGAGTACAATTTACAGCGATTCAAGAACAACGTGAATCGCTTTTTCCGCACACATGCCGCTCCTGGAGTGCTTTAGGGACTTCCCTGCAGCACGTGTGCTAGACCCATAAAAAAAAACCAATGCTACCCCCGCCTGGGTCTGGTGGATCGGCCATAACTAATATTAATATTTAAATCAAAAATTACATGTTGAATACAAACCGAATACGTTAAAAAATATTATAGAGTCAAACTGAAATAATATAAAGTAGATAATCAAAGCAAAATCTATCTTACCGAATCAGAGACATTTAATTTTATATTAAATATTTGATTTAAATTTGTTTATAAATTAAACTAGCACACAGGACACTGTTAGTATGACACTACCAGAAAATGCGTAGCAATCACGAAGGGATCGGGATCGCGAATGAAAGGATTTTTTAACCAGACAACACTTTAAATTTTTTCCTAACTCAACTAACACAACGATCCGTCGACCACTACCCAGGTTAGTCTCTTCAGTTTTTATTTTTTTCGCGTCATTCATTGCCGATATATTTTTTTGCGTTTATTGATGAGCTTTTCCTTTGCAAATTTACCTTTATGTCGCAACTGATTATAGTCAAGACATTTTTTATTTAATTATATTTTGTGTTTTAAATAGTAGTAATACAATCTAAACAGTAAACATACACAAAGTATAATAAATAAGCTGTATAAACGTCATTCTATAGATCATTCGGTATACGCATTGGCAGCGTTGCAACATTTATTTTCTTTAAAATATCTGTTATTAAAAGGTAATTTAAATAACCGTTGTTTATACTATTTAGGTTCGACAGGAATTAAACATTATCAAGAAAGTTAAAAGACCAAGATCCTTCAGCGAAAGTGAACTTGGATTAGGAGATCTTATCCATGAAGAGGAAGAAGTGAAGAAACCTGAAACTATATACAAAGATGATGAAATTGTGGATGGGGGCACTGGAATTCAATTGGAAATAGCTTGTAAGGAGAGAATTCTTAGAATGTTATTTGATCGCCACCATTTAATTAGTACCAAAGTGAAAAAAGGAATTTTAGGAGATCTCAGGTTCGTATGAAACATTAACTCTTAAAATCTGAAATTAATTAAGTGCTAAAGTAATTTACCCAACACTTCCGTTGCACGTTCTAAGATAATGATAGATTTCCGTACTGTTTTGAATGAGTTTTAGTAGGATCGCTTGCGATCATCGCCCACGTGGGACCCAGCTTCTTCATCTTCCAGCGGCCTCTCGCCATCTACTCCTGGACATAGGCCTCCTCTCGTCTTTTCTACTCCATTCTATCCTTGGATCCTTCCAACTTTTTGGTGGCCGTCCCACGTTTTCTTCTGTACCTTCTAAGTTTCCACTGTATTATGTGTTTAATCTATTTTTTGTCCACCTCCTGTCTAGCGACGGGTCCTACCCACATCCATGTTAGCGTTGTCACACGTTTTATTACATCCTCTCTCTTTGTTCGTAGACGTATCTCCTCGTATGTAAATGATCTCTAAGCGTTTACTCCCAACATGATTCATTCTAATGCTCGCTGGATAGTTCGATGTTCATTGGCCGTTCTCACTGTAAGCGATTCTGTTTCTAGCCCTTATGTTATTACATAGAGAATACACATGTTAAAAACAATAGCTGTCCATGTCATTCTAATCCTCCTATTCAATTCGGCTCTCTCGTTCTCCTTATCCAGCCTTATTCAATGACCCAGATAGACGTATTCTTCCACCTTCTCTATTTTGTTGGGTCCAACGTAGATTAGTGTTTCGTCTGGAGTAGGACTCAGCGTATGAGACTAATAGCAAATAAATTCTTGTCGAGTCTTAGGGGTAGTATACTTTAAATAATCTTGAGGCATGTTAATACTGCAAAGGTGGGTTGGTTATAAGCGGGGTTGACGATCGTGCCTGTTTGTGCACTGCGGCCTCTTGGCTTATTGTGCTCCCTCTCTTGTTTACATGAGCGACGTTCCTTTGACAGAGTTGCTTAACTTCCTTCAAAGCTCTTCATGTGGTAATTTATTCATCATCATCATCCGTCTGATATTCTAATAAAGACATTCTTGTGTTGCCTGAATTTCTGCCTGGAATATTATTGACTTATCCTTAGTGCTCAAACTCCACTTGGGCTTTTCTAGCGTCTAAACCTCTCGAAATTTGTGATAAACCCGATGGAGTGTCCATCTTCATCCATAAATTTGGATCGCACCCAGTTCTATATGATTTTTCGAAATTATATGACGTTGTATAATCAGACGGAATATTCAAGAGTTTGTCGTTGATTAGATCCAGAACTCTTGTGTACCAAAATTGTACAGGATGTTGTTTCCATTCACCACCACAAAGATTACTATAAAAATAAGTTTTTAAACATTCAGACATAAACATTCTAAATGTAATTTTAGATTATGTTTTTAAAATTGGCGGTGTTCAACTAACTGAAAATGGTAGAACTTCCCGTGATCCCCATAACTGCCCGTCTCGCAAGGAGAAGCGTAGTCTCTATCTCCATTCTGTGGTCTGACCAGACACTATAATTTTAATTATAGTCGGAAGATCTGAGGTCCCAAAAACCATATCAACACTACCACCGAAATTGCGACCACTCATTCTGAGAAACAAACATTACTCGAGAAGTTACATTACTTAAATTAGAAGTTTTAATTTTTCTTTTTAGTGAACTTAAAGAAATTGAGAAAGTGCTAGCATCACTGCCTTGGAAAAACTACATGACCAATCTAAGAAAAATTTACAATAATAATTATTATGAGCAATTGCATCTTAAAAAACCATATATATTTAGTAACAAGAAATTACGAAAAGAAGAAGATCTTTTAAGATTAAGAGATAAACATAACGAAAAAAAAGAGACATCTATGATTGGATATGTTCCTGATCAAAGAAAACCGTAAGTAAAAATGCAGTGTGTGCTAAATAAAAGTTGGTCGAGAAAGTACTGAACCTTTTTCTCGTTAGATACCTTGAGCATCACATATCTCAGGTAATATAAATCGCATCTGATCATACATAACGTCAGCTGAGAGCTGATATTTGACAGTAGTAAACGTGTAAAAACTATTCGAATTCGTTTATTCCGAGCTAAGTTAAAGCGCCTTGAACATGAGTTAAAATTCTGCAAAAGGTCGATACATTTTACAATTTGAATTCGAAAAAGGCACAGATACTGCGCAGGCCTCAGAAGAAATGTATGCTGTTTATAGTAAAGATACATGATCAAAAGTAGCACTCAAAGGATGGGTCAGTCGCTCTGGTTCTGGAAATTTCGATGTCAAAAATGCTTCTCGCACTGGTCGACCAATGGCAGAAAATTTTGATAGAATTTTAGTAAAAGTTGAGCCAGACTGACATGTAGGTAGCCATGACATTGCCATTTGTGAGGCGGTTGATTACAAGCAATATAAAGTGGACGTACAAGAATAACGTGCGAAAAAAGTCATTGTCGAAAAAGAATGAAGCTTTACAAACGATGGCAAAGCTTGGATTGACGCGAAAACAGTGATACTTTGTGTTTTGTGTAATTGAAATGAAATTGTGCATCATGAGATGCTGCATCCTGACCGAACGATGGATTCTATATTACTATCAGACATTGGGAAGATTGAAGCAAGCGATTGAAAAAAATGGGCCATAACTAATCAACAGAAAAGATGTCGTCTTCCACCATGACAACGCCAGACAAAAAAGGAGAGAGCTTGGTTGGAAAGTTTTAATATGGTACATCCACAGTATAGAACGGATCTTGTACCTTCAGACTACCTTTTGTTTCGGTCTCTAAGAACTTCTTGAATAGTATCATGTTTGAAAAGATCATCGAACAAATTGGCACATATTTGGTTACAAGTTCTTTCAGAATGTAAAAAAGAATTGTCTCAATTTTGACTTTAAAAAGCTCAATACTTTTTTGACAACCAATATTGAATGAACATTATTTTTTTTAGGGCAGGGTATCATTTTTATCCGGTTATAATATAGAATAAATAAAATCACTTGGGTCAAAAGGGCCATTTTAAAAACCCCCCTTAAAAATATATGTTTTAAGCAATAATATTAGGACATTTTTAATCTCTCAAATAACCATGGACGGAGATCCTTCCGCAACTGTAAATTAATATTATGTTGAATATTTACATCGGCGTTGGAATTTTAGAATTTTTAATACTTCTTCAATTGGACTAATGTCCAATGGATAAAAGTCCTTTGTTTGATTCAATCGTTTAGTTTGTCCAACCTATGCCTAGTCATCACAATTTAGTTTACATATTTCGCTTTTTTTCAAGTTCTTTGGTCCTTCGAACTTCTTAAGATGTCTCAAGTTGTCTGATGACTTGTAAACTGACGTCAGGCCTACTTTATTAAATTCTATATTAAGTCTAGTTAAGTAATCCTAGATTACACGGTAAACATATTTTGACCTATTTTGCTTACAGATAAAAGGAGTGCAATTATGAATATTTAACCTTAATTTATGTCTATTTAATAATTCAAGAAAAAAATTATGTCGAACCAGTGCGACAGGTAATCAGTCTACCGATGATTATTTCTGTGTGCTGGTTGTTATAGCAGTAATGGATTTGTCGTCCGCAAAAAGATCCAAACATATGTAGATGTTTAGCAACATCGGGTGAAAATGGTGAACCTTGTGGTATTCCTGCTTCTACTGCATTTTTCCGGGAAGTAGCATTGTTGACTTTGGCCCTGAGACTTCTGTCCGATAAAAAAGACGTTATCTGTAACATAAACGTCAGCACCATACCTTGTGGAATGCTTTGGATACCTGAAGTATTACTGCCGGCAAATGTCCATTTACCCCTGACTGGATTTCATACTGTTCCTTTCGAAAATACGATGCTTGTCTACTTCCGCTCTTAATATCTCCCGGTTGGCCTTTCCTGCGATCTTACCAAGAGATGGGAGCAAGCTGGTGGGGTTGTAACTGGTGACTTCATTCGACAGCGAACCAGTTTTGTATATCATGATGACTAAAGCCTTCTTTCACTTGGATGGATATTAGCACAGTCTACGAACTCCGATGATGTGGAAGGGACACATGTTGGTTAACATCGCGACATCTCTGGATCAACGTACGAATACCAAACAGTGTCCCTCTAGTCCCTAATTCGTTTCGAAAACCAAACTAACTGTTTCTAATTCTTTCTTTAAGTTTATTATACAGGGTGCCCCATATGTATGGAATAATGATTCCACAGCATTTATTAATTAGTGTATCAAAAAAATGTTTAAATAAAAGTTATAGGGTGTTATACGGCGCACATGCTGACGTTGACGATAAAATGTTTTTAACTGCCGGTTCAAGGAAATTACACCATCTTGATTTTTTTAAATAGAAAACTCTATATATTATTTTATTTTTGAGTCCTAAAAATTCTAGATATTACTTGTCTAGTATACCATATGTCCAAATTGAACTGTTTTGGAATTATTGTCGTTTGAAATTTAAAAAATGACAAAAAAAACTATTAATAAATACTCTAGGTTTATTTTTAAGGTAACAATTGCTCAAAATGCCTACCGTTAACAGCGAGGCAATAATACCAATCTGTCATAAACAGCCTGAACAGAGTTTTGTAGAGAATCCGGGGTGATCTGTGCTACTTCATATTGAATTCTTTGTTGTAAATCTTCTACATTCACAGGACGACTTCGGTAAACTTTAGTTTTCAAATGACCCCATAAAAAAAATCGAGTGGCGTAAGGTCGGGACTCCTTGCAAACCATTCTACAGCACCTCTTCTGCCTATCCATCGATTAGGAAAAATCGCATCCAAATATCTACGAACATTGATTTCATAGTGAGGAGGTGCTCAGACCTGTTGACACTACAGATTCCTGTTAGGGTTATCCAAATTATTTTCGTTGGGAAAAAGACCTGCACAAGTTGGAATAACTTGCTCTTGGAGTAACTGTAAATACCGCTGTCCTGTAAGATTTCCATTGATAAAAAAGGGACCTATGATATGACGTCCACAGATCCCTGCCCAAACATTTATTGTTTGTGCTCTTTGAGAATGATTGTCGATTATCCAGTGGGGATTCTCAGTAGATCAGTACCGGCAGTTATGCCTGGTAACTCTTCCGTTAAGACAAAATGTGGCCTCGTCCGAGAAAACAATATTATGAATTAGGTTAGGATCATTATTGATTCATTCCATCATGACCCGGTAAAATTCAACGCGTCATCTTCAGATAATTCTTGCAATAGAATGGGTTTGTACGGATGAAATTTTTCTTAATTCAGTATACGAATTAAGGTACTTTTACTTATGTTGTGGTCTGGCAAAGCTGACGAGTGGCTGTATGGGGATTTTCTGTAATTTCCAATAAAACATCTAACTTTTTATCATCGCTTGTTTTACCTTTTGGAGGTCCAGATTTAGAACATGACCTCATTGTCTAAATCGTTTTAATGTTTTGCTGACTACGGATTGGGTAGTAAGGTCTCGATTCGGATATTCTGCGTTAAAAAGATCACAAACCTCCTGTTATGTTCTCCTACGGTCTCCGTAATCAACCATCACTAACAAAGCGATTCTTTCAGTTTCTATTAAATGTACCATTATGATATTACGCTCAAATTGCAGTTCCACAAAATGCAGCAATAAACGTTTTCGTCAATAACATAAATCATTTTTTGACACGTTAACCTGTTGCCTGACAGTAAATGTTTGACACAAGCCAGCTTAAATTTTTTTTTTTAATTTGATCTCCTTAAGTTCAAATATCAATAATTCCAAAACAGTTCAATTTAGATATATGATATGTTAGACAAATAATATCTAGAATTTTTGGTAGGACTCTCAAAAATAAAATAATATACCGGCCTTTCTATTTAAAAAAATTTAAGATGGCGTAATTTCGTCGAACTGACAGTTCAAAACATTTTATGTATATCCTGCCATGCATCAGTCTCAAAAATATTTTTAAAACATGGCTCATGAGTCTAATTGTTCGACGGTCACTACAATTGGTTACTCTGTTCTTTTTTGGAATTATAACAAACGTTGATTTTAGCCGGTCAGTAGGTAGTATTTCGGTCTCATAAATGGCGTTAAAAAAGTTTTGTCGGGGCTCTGACTCCTATATTACCCACCAGTTTAAAAAGTTCAGTGCTCACTTGGTCCGGTCCAACTTCTTTTCCATGTTTTGCTAGTTTGATTGCTAATGCCACTTCGACTTTAGTAATTGGTGGGCCTGACGTAACTTCAGTCATGTCACATTCAGATCTCTCATCATCGAACAGTTCTGTGATATAATCCTTCCATACCGCGAGCTGTTATGTTATATCTGTTATTTTGTGTCCATTTCGATCTTTAAGAAAGTGGGTTGTACTTGGACCTTGAGTGCCGTTAACCTTCTTCAGTTTTTTATGTAAATTAAACAAGTCGTGCTTTGTCTCATAGTGTTCAATATCTCTTTACATTTCCTAGTGTGTCAGACTGCCTTTGCTTGTCTTTTTCTATGTCTTGTTTCACAATGTATTCTCTTATATTCATCCTCGTTTCTATTCTTGTACTTGCGTCTCTGATCCATAAGGTCTAAAATGCCATCAGTCATCCAGCTCTGTTTCTTTCCTCCCCTATCTTCTTTTAGCTCACTCTCCTGTATTTCTCTCAGTATGTCTCTAGATTTGTCCTACATGGTTTCCACATTATTTTGTCCCTCCTCAATGAATTTCATTCTCTCTTCTAAAATATTTGTTATTTCTCAGTTTATTTCTACTGAATATGATTGTTCTCTTAGGTTTCCTAATTCTTTTAAGCCTCAGTCTTATTTTTCCTACTGGATGACTACTATCTTGGCGATAATTATCATGCCTTGATTGTGGGATACATAAAAAAAACTGGTCTTTAATGGATCTTACCCACTAGGTTTTTATATAGTTTTAATAGGTTATTTATCTTCCAGATTTACTCTGAATATAAAATCAGAAAAACCCTCATACGAACGATATCTCTCTTTACAAGGCAAATTTGTTGTACCAGAAAGACACATTGTTCGCACTGAAGATAAAACAAAAAATATTTGCGAACAAGAGTTTATTCTTAACTTAAGAAAGGTTGTACAGAAAAGCAAAGTTCCTCCTTACTATGCTGATTTCTGGTATGAGGAATGTAGCGGTCATAATTTAGTTGACTAATAAATATCTTTAAAATAATTATAGTTCTTATTTTTTTCAAATTTTCAATGTTGTAAAATTAATATGTGTAATATGTTAAAGTAATGAGTAAGGATGTCACTGTGCTAGATTCCTTCTCTACTGGGAGCGACCACCGACTGGTAACAGCTAATCTCAAAATAAATCTGAAAAAAGAAAGAGTGTGACTAATTAATAAAACCAAACCAACTAAATGGTACACTCCGGCTCTGGAGAGATCTAGCAGAACCAGATGTCGAAACCCTTAATACAAATATAACCAAAGCAATTAGAAGCTGAAAAAATTCACGGTCCAAAACGAAACCATGAAAACAACAAACTTAGTCAAAACACTAAAACCATCTATCATCAGCTTATACTGTCCACTCTTGGACGAAAGCCTCCCTCAAGTCTTGCCAATTTTTTCTGTTCTGGGCCGCTTGTACCCCACTCCAGCCACTCTTTCTAAATTATCAGTCCACGACTTCGTGGTCTACCTCTACTCCGATCTTGGTCGCCACTCTATGATTCTCTTTGTCCATCGCCCATCCTTAAACCTAGCAACGTGCCCAGCCCAGTTCCATGTAGAATGAATTTGACTGCGTCTTGTACTCCCGTGGTCTTCCTGATAATGTTGTAGTGTTTAAACACTAAAAACCTTATAGAAAAAAGAAAACAAATACTAACCAATAATGAAAGCGTACATTCAAACCAACTCAAACAAATGAATAGAAAAATAACCACAGAAATTAGAAAAGATATCAGAAAATACCACACAGACAACATTAGAGACGCAATTGAACGAAATAAGCACAGAAAAGTCTTGAGGAATAAACTAACAAATGGAAAACGTGAAATCTTCAAACTTAAGAATAAGGACAGTGTAACTACAAGAAGACAGGAACGTTTAACTATAGCAGAGAGCTTTTACAGGGAATTATATAAAAGCAAACACATGAACGGAAGAGAAAGACAGGCTCGAAAGAGGAAAGTTCTAAATCAAGGATCTGAAGATTTGCCAGACATAACCACAGGAGAAATAAAAAATCAAAAACAGCAGAATCTATGGCAAAGGCTGAATTGCATCCAATAAAAGTGTTGTTGTCTCTGGTGGGATTGCAGAGGAATAAATTTTCACGAGCTTTTTCCACGTGGCCAAACAATAACTGCGGAGAAGTACTGTCAGCAACTCACCCAACTTGATGTTGAAATCCAAGCAAAATGTCCAAATTTGGTCAATCGAAAAGGCATGATCTTTCACCATGAGAACGCTAGACCACATGTCGCTCAAGAGACACTGCAACCACTTAGACAGTTAAAATGGGAAAATCTGTAACTATTACCTTTATACGTCACTTACTACAACAAATTACACTATTTTCACTTGCTTAATAGATATGTCAAAATTTGACAATGCTTACATTTTTGTTTTGTCTTGGCGACTATGATGTTATAGCGTAAGTGTATTAAAAACAAGGGTAAAAATTGAAAAAATTCAAAATAAATCGAAAACTATTAGAAACAGGTATATGACATACTTAATTAAAGTTGGAGGATTTTGTAAAATCTATCAGAAAAAATAATAATATATAGGATGTGCCGTTTAAAAAATTTGAGATTTTTCAATTTAAAATAGTCGAAATGTATAAATTTATTTTGAACACCCTGTAACATCTAACTCAAATTTCTTTTATATATATATATATATATATATATATATATATATATATATATATATATATATATATATATATATATATATATATATATATATATATATATATATAGGGGTTACAGGGAAAGTCGTCCTAGATAATTAAGGACGTTATAGTTTAGGTCGTTTCTGACCGATTTGATTCTATGACATGAAGTCCTAAACTTAACCGTTTTTGAGATATTGAAGTTTAAAGATTTTCTAAAAAAAACATGTTTTTTTTGCTTTTATATCGATTTTTTTTATTAGAGGTTCTCGAGTGCGATTTTTTGGTTATCGGTATGTCAAGTATCAAAAATCATCAAAAAAAATTTGAACTAGTTACTAACAGTTTCAAATGGGGGCTTGTTAATGTTTCTAAATTACGAATTTTTACCAAGTGTTTCCTACTTTAAATCAATAAAGAGAAAAAAAAATGTATGGAAGTTATTCTGCAAATTATTTTAAAAACTTTTACGTCTTTTTAGCTATCTAAAACGGTATAATATCTACTGGATCTATTGAAAATTCTAAGAAAATGAGATTTCAATAGGCCCAAATGTAGAGTAACATAATAATAGAATTTAGATACTACCAATTACCGGTTTACTACCTGCACCTTCAAACAATAAAAAGGGTTGGGTAAGCATTTTTTCTGGTCGGGGTACTCTCTGTGCGAGTGACATTTTCTGTTCACTAAACATTATTGAATGATTTTTAGTCTGCTCATGCGATTCGTCCGTGGTAGATGTGCTATACCGTGCTTTTCAAAAATATCTGTGTTTCATCTTCTGACTGTGTGAATTGGCTCGTAACTGGATTTTGATCTCTGCTTGTGAATATGGCAACGTATACCAACGAGGAATATGCTGACATCCTAATGTGTTACGGATTTTGCGAAGGAGTATCGTCGCGTGCACGTGATGAATACATACTGCGATATCCTAGTCGTCGTGTACCTGATATTAGCGTATTTGATGGAACTTATCGAAGACTACGAGAAACTGGTTCCGTACAAAGACGGCGGACTGACATGGGACGACCACGTATCTTTGAGGAAGACGAAGAAAACGAAATACGACGTCTCTTTGAGGTGGACCCAACCACATCTACAAATGTTGTCGCACAACAGCTTGGTATTTCGCAGTGGAAGGTATTGTTTGTAATGCATACTAATGGGCAACACCCTTAGCACTATATGCCCGAGCAAGTCATTGAAGAAGGGGATCCGTTGCGACGATTAGAATTCTGCAGATTTATGCTCAATACCGATGTCGAAGATGCATCTTTTTTTTAAAAAAATACTATGGACTGACGAGTCGAAATTCGACAAAGACGGTCTTACAAACTACCACAATGCCCACTATTGAGCTTCTAAAGAGGAAGGCAACCCAAACAAAAAAGAACGAAAGGATCACAAACAAGATTCAGCTTAAATGTATGGATGGGTATAATTTCAAATTATTTGGTTGGGCCATTCTTCCTGCCAGATAATTTGAATGGCGAGGAATACGACAATTTTTTTGCGGAACGATTTACCTAATTTGATGGAAGACCTACCTATTGGTTTGAGACAAAACATGTACTTTCAATACGATGGCTGCCCAGCTCATTACAGAGGAAGTGTTCGTGCATGGCTCAATGACAATTATCCCAACAAATGGATTGGAAGAGGCTGACCCATACCTTGGCCAGCGAGAAGCCCAGACCTAACACCGATGGATTTTTATGTGTGGGGTCACATGAAAAGTCTCGTATACGACCAGATGACTCCTATCGAAAACGTGGATGTCCTAAGACAAAAAATAATTGATGCGGCTGACGAAATGAGGCGACACCTCACAACCAGCGTTGTGAAAAGTAATTTAAGAAAAAGAATGAGAATTTGTGTTAGAAATAGGGGCGACCATATATTATGACAACATGAATTATAATTAATAATAAAAAATATTAAATTGCAAGGTTTTTTGTTTTTATTTGTGTATTTTTCGTATTTTCACCTAGAACTAAAAATTTACCTTTTGCTACCCGAGTCCGCTTTAGGTGTCATTCTGTGTACAGTTTTCCTATTAAACTCCTAGTATTATACCTTTTTTGATAGCTAAAAAGACGTATAAGTTTTTAAAATAATTTGCAGAATAACTTCCAAACATTTTTTTTTCTCTTTATTGATTTAAAGTAGGAAACACTTGGTAAAAATTAGTAATCTAGAAACATTAACAAGCCGCCATTTGAAACTGTTAGTAACTAGTTCAAATTTTTGTGATGATTTTTGATACTTGACATACAGACTAACTAAAAATAACCAAAAAATCGCACTCGAGAACCTCTAATAAAAAAAAAATCGAAATAAAAGCAAAAAAAAACATGTTTTTTTTTTTAGAAAATCTTTAAACTTCAATATCTCGAAAACGGTTAAGTTTAGGACATCATGTCATAGAGTCAAATCGGTCAGAAACGACCTAAACTATAACGTCCTTAATTATCTAGGACGACTTTCCCTGTAAACCCTGTATATATATATATATATATATATATATATATATATATATATATATATATATATATATATATATATATATATATATATATATATATGTATATATATATATATATATATATATATGTATATATATATATTTTTCATCTCTGTAGAACGCTCGTACCAATTATAAGTATTCCACCTTTAGAAACAATTTATAAAACTGAAAACTTTTTTTAAAAAAAAATTGAAAAACTACTAGGTTTAGGTATATAACATTATTAAAAAAGTTACAAAATTTTACGCAAAATTTAAAAATAAATTAGAAAATAGGATGTTCCATTTAAAAAAATATATTTTATATCGGCCACACTTTTTTGAAGTACCCTGTATGCTCAAAAATAATTTTAAACTATGCACCTTAACATTCCCTAAAACTATTGTATTTAACATTTTTTCGTCATTCCCGAAACAAATGAGATAATGAACTTTACGCTATCGTAAGGAGGAATTGGACGGGGCACATCGCAAGGATGAATGATAACAGATGGATACGCCGTTTAGTTGAATGGAGGGCTAGAGAGCACAAAAGATGCAGAGGTAGACCGCAGACAAGATGGATGGACGACTTAAAAAGATTGGGAGGACACGATCGGATGCAAAAAGCAAGCAACAAAGCTCATTAGAGACTTGGCGAGGCTAAATCAGATTATGGATGGAATAAGCTAATGTTGATGATGATGATAGGTTTCGAATTATAAATAAAACACACGGCACATATATTTTTTAAATTTTATTATAATTATACCAAAATAAATAGTTTTATGTACAAAAATATTGAATAGCTTATATTTAACCTAATCTAAAAAATTACTTTTTAGCTCGTTCAACGAAATATTCCTTTCTGCCTTTTAGTATACACAGCCTGTTTTTAACTTAACTTCTCTTTTATAAGTTTTAAATGCCTAAACAAACAAACATACTACCAACAACTAATTCCTTATTTAAAAAAACCGGTCAAGTGCAAGTTGTACTTGCGCAATTAGTGTTCCGTACGTTGATTGCTTTTAAAATAAAAAATTTTGTTACGAAGGTATAAAATGATCAGTGACTTCACAAAACACACCCCAAATGAGTTTTCAACAAAGTTTGTTTCCAATCTTTCCTGAAAACTGATGACCTTGAAATTTTTGTTTTTTTTATATGCCAGATAAATTATTAAAGTTAATGCACTCGCGATAATTTTCGTTCAATCTACACCCTGTGAACAATATTCCAGAATTTTTTCAAAATTTTTTGATCAATACTTTTCGAGATGGAGGGGGCAGCGATTTTTTCGCAATTTTTTTTGTAAAACAATACAAAGAAAAGTGTGCGCAAGTATTACATTATATATATTTTCGAACCCGTGTTGTCACAAGTTGATACTACACTACAATTATTAAAGTTAATGCACTCGTGATAATTTTCGTGGAAAATATTCCAGAATATATATATATATATATATATATATATATATATATATATATATATATATATATATATATATATATATATATATATATATATATATATATATATATATATATATATATATATATATATATATATATATATATATATATATATATATATATTTACTCGTGTTTTCACAAGCTTTCATTTGACACAACACTCGATGACCTAGTCAAAATTTTTTTTTTTCACTTCCGATTTCATCCCCCAAAACTAACCCCTTAAGTCAAAATTTTACTTTTAAAACTACACGGCTCTGATGAGGCCATCAATTCCTATATGACTACCAAATTTCAACTTTCAAATAGTTTCAGAGAAAATCGGGTGTGACAGACAGACAGACACAATCGTCTTATAAGTGTTCCGTGCGGAACACTAAAAAAGAAAATAAAACGGTTCAGCAATATTTACAGAAATGATATGCCCAAGATTGTACAGGGTGGCACGTTTATTTTCGGGAAACTATAGGAGATACAAAAATTATATTCGTCCATGCTAAACTTGTGTAAGAAGCAGAAGTACACATTTTAAGGATTTTGTCAAATAAATCCCTCGAGCAACATGATGGTATTTGAATTACCGTCACCGAAGTATCGACGTGTCAAAAACTATGATGAGAATGTACGACTCATACAAGTGTCGATTTCAGTATCTGGAAAACAACTAAATTTTTACATTTAATATGATGTCATAAAAGATATTTGAAATATAAAAGTTACACTGTAGCTAACATTTTTGGGTTGCCTTATAGACATGCTTCCTATATGAAACTGATGCTCGTTTAAAACAACCTTTTTTTATCTACCTTCTATAATTTCTGAGGAAAGTAAACACGCCACTCTGTTTAATGTATACATAATATACGTTTCTATACGGTAAAAATAATAATAATAATAATTAGTCACTGCCCATGCCGAAAGTATTTCTTTATACATAGTAGAATGTAGAATGAATTACAAGTTTGTAACTGTAACTAAACATAGGAACTTATGATGTTTGAAGACAAGGACACTATAATTGTTGGAAAGACAAAAATATTCGATTTCAGGCAATTTTCCACATGATATTTTTGACATATATTAATGATCATTTGTGGCATACGTTCGCCATCTCGCGGCTTTCATTATCTTACAGGCAAACGTCAAATTTGACCTACAAATAACAATTTAAACATGACTGTCATGCTCGAGAAAATTAACATCGGCTTTTTTTTATGAATGCAGTTTAGTACATTTTTAGCTGTTGTTTATAAAAATGTATAATCCTCCAAATTGCTTAAAATCGATATTTAACAAAAATAAGAATTTCTAAAACTATTAAAATAGAAAATCTCACCTCTGAGAACCCCGCCAAAATATGAGAGAGTAAAGAACAAAACAAGAAAATTATTCAGTTTATTTTCTTTAGGGGGATTTCCTTAAATGGTTTAGGAACTCAACGAGGTGTACTTATTACATCCTAGTATTAGTCGTCGGATACTGTTACTTTTTTAAAAAAAAATATTCGTCTCGATGAGTACAGTAAGCAAAAAATTGAAAAATTAAAGCAACACCCCCAAAAATTGGAGAATTAGCCCGTTTTTGGTTTTTTAGCGTATTTTTGCAATTTGATCATAAATTTATGGGAAATAAACCAAAAATTCTGACAGATTTTGATTGGTCAATTTTTTTTTTATCTAAAATCAAAATCTGAATCAGAATTTTTAGTTTATCTTCCATAAATTTATGATAAAATTGCAAAAATACGCTAAAAACCCAAAAACTGGCCAATTCTCTCATTTTTGAGGGGGTTGCCCCAATTTTTCAACTTTCGCAATATTTTTTCGTTAATATACTCGTTGAGACCAGTATTTAAAGAAAAAAGTAGCAGTATCCGACGATTTCACCTCAAAATCATATTCTGACTGGACGATATGCCTTAGGCACATTGCCAGAGTTCATTTTTATATATTCACTATACTTGTATTGGCAGTAAGACGTATAAGATTTTCTATATCTGTTTTTGTATTATCTTATATAATTTGGAACAGAAACTTTCACGGTTTTCTTCAGATTCTAATCTAACCAAGATTTCCTAATTGTAGACCCTGGAACTAGACTGTGTCAATTTGACGTAACGAAGTAATAAAGAGTAAAGATTCATGAAGATGCCTCAGGTAATCGTAGGCAAAACGTCGGAAACTTCCTTAAAATTTACACGGTCTAATGCCAAGAATATGTAATTATATAATACACTAGATGGCTGAATTACCCTATATTGGTACAATGACGATTTATATTCAATTTTCTGATAAACACGTTGGTTTGGTGATATGTATATTATCATTAACAATGGTCATTACATAGACAATAACCATGGTCAACTAGATACTTCAACTTTTAGCCCTATTTAGTTAATCTGAATGTTAAAGTTTTTCATGTTGCATGCATATGTAAAAAAATTGTGTTGTGTTTATAGCCACTGAAGTGTTTTGGGAAGATCACTATTTAGTGATAGCGTCTCAAAATCTATCCAAATATTATAATATTACATTTTTCATATTTTAATTCAATATTTGTTAAAAATTCTGTTATAGCCTAGAAATTAACATGCTAAATAATTAGTTGAAGTTAATTTGATAACTCATTAGTTGATAAAATGCTCATTTTACGTTTCTCGAACCATGTTAGCTTCATCTAGAGCAATGTTTGAGTAAAGCTAAACTTACAATCTGACGTATTTATACTAACATCTGAATTACTCAAGCGGAACTAATGGCCTGAGCTGGAGACTATAAAGGATAGGTCCTCTATCTTTATTTAAAATACTTTTACATTTTATAATTTCCATGCTTTCGTATGCGTTCAACAATCGCCTATCAGATACATCTTGAATTAATCTTAGATTATCTAATGTTACAGTATTTTTTTTTTGATGTATGATCAGCTACCAGGGCATGATTGGCAAGAACAGAAAAGTCTAGCATTGCCGAACATGCCCTTGAAGCTGATCATACTGTAATATATATATATATATATATATATATATATATATATATATATATATATATATAAATATAATCCCGTTTATAGCGTTTTCCGCCTTTAGGTTCCTAATCGCCAGTTATTTCTATCCTCCCAGTCATCTTTTGAGAGATTCCTGGCAAACATTACCTTTGTTATTCCCTGCAGCCATGTTGTGGGTGGCAGTCCTCTTTTCCTCTTTTCTGTAGGGATCCAGTTCAAAATCTTTTTTGGTAGTCTTTCTCTTGGCATTCCTTTTACATGTCCATACCAAGCTAGTTGTCTTTCGATATCGTCAATTATTGTGCGTTCCACCTTCATTAAATTTCTTACGTCGTCATTTCTAACATACTCGAGTCTAGATTTACCTGCAAATCTTCTCCACAAATCCATTTCCACTGCAAGTAGGAGGTCTTTTTGTTTATTTGTCAGCTGCCATACCTTCGAACTAAGTCAGTGTGGGTTGTAATATAGAGTTATAGATTTTTTTTTGTCTCCGCTCTAATATTTTTTTGCCATAAAATTGAGTTCATTGCCCCAATAACCTTTTTTCCTTTTGTTATTCTGTCTTGTATTGTTTCGTTGTTTCGGACAGTCTTGGTGCGTCTCGTGCCCAGATATACGTATCATCTGCGTAATGTAATGTGTATAGGGTTGTGTCCCTTATTGTTATTCCCATGCCATTACACTTTCGTTTCCACATTCTCAGAGCTTCATCGATGTATATATTGAATAGGGCGTAGGCCTTAAGTTACATTGAAGCCCTTTGAAAGTTTATTTCCCACTGTTATTCTAGATGTTGTGTTTCTATAGAATACTTTAATGGCATCCGTAATATTAGATTTTTCTAGGACTTCCATAGTTTAACAATAGGGATATACTGTAACATTAGATAATCTAAGATTAATTAAAGATGTATCTGATAGGAGATTGTTGAACGCATACGAAAGTATGGAAATTATAAAATGTATAAGTGGTTTAAAAGAAGACAGAGGGCCTATTTTTTATAGTCCCCTCTACTGGTTACTTGACCAGAACTGGTGGCCCCGCCCATGTCATTCGTTCCGTTTCAATAATTCAGATGTCAGTATAAATAAGTTAGATTGTAAGTTTAACTTGATTCAATGATGAAGCTAATATGGTTAGCGAAACGCGCGTCGAGTGCAAAAATAAGGTGTTTGGTGTAGTAGTGATATATACTGAGTAGCGCTATTGTAAAAAATTCAAAGTAAAATTATTGATGTACCTAGTTTTCTTTTTATTTCGGAAGTGACAACTCAGCGAATAAATATAATAACTTAAAGCAAAAGTTTACTGACTTTGAAAAGTAGTTAAAAAAAAAACAACTAGAAACCAATAAACAGAAACTTACCCATTAAATAATATAGATAAACGATATTTTTAAATATTTAGAATTTCTTTTTTATCTAAAGAATTTTTTGGCGAATCGTCTTTTAATGAATCGTCATTTGACGAATTATTTTATCGCAAATTATCATGAGATTCCTGAATGTCTTCTTATTGATAGTTTGAAAGTATGTCTCAACAAAAAAGCCTTATTTCCTAAATTTTCCTTATGTTATCCTAGTCCCAGCACATATTTTGGCACCTGCATCGTCAGCCGTGGTATTGACATTATTACTGAGACCCTGAAAATAGAGTAAAATGGTTATTAGTTTAAAGCAAAACAGCCTTTCCAAACCCTTTTTATGGGGTTACAGGCTATGGTCTGTAAAAACTCCTGCCACCGAGCGTTTCGTTTACATCTGCGGTTATCATTATCAGAAGCGATGCGGCAAGTAGTTTTCCGGAGGCTCGGCGATTATATCGATCTATGAGACTTCTTACAGTTACTACTCTTGCCTTTTCGGTTACTACGGTTTAGTTGCCAATCAAACATTTTCATATTAAGTGGACTTTACCGCTTGCAGATTCTGAAGCTATAAAAATTATATTTTTTTAGAATATTTCTTAAGCATAAGATTATAAGTCTGCTAAGGTTAAAACTATAAATCATATTTTCTTGCTAAAGACTATGAATGAAAGATAAATCCAAAAAAAAATTAAAAATTCCCCGAAATTTCTTTCAGTTTTTCGACAAAAAAATTGTGATTTATAGCTTTACCCTTAGTAGACTATAAGCCTCACAAATTGATGCTAGTCAAATTTTGAATTTTTCTTTTGCTTAGGAAATATTCGGAAGAAATATAATTTTTATATCCTCGGGGCATGAAAACATGGATAGTAGTTTACAGAATTTTTTACAGAAGAAATTAACAGTTTCGTGTTCCATATTATAATTTTCTTCAAAATAATTATCGTAGATACCAACTTCCAATTATAGGATTAAGAAAAACTGCATACAATTAGCAGGTTTAAAAAATTTATTAAAAAAAGATCAAAATAACGCGGCGATATTATTAAGTAAATACAATCCTTACTGTACCGCATATAGATTTAGTAGATCGTCGTAATATCTATGGGTGTCCCAAAAATCAACGTATTCTCTTGGAAAGCTGATAGGCCAACACATAACTCACCACAATATGTAAATATGACCTTAGGAAAAACCGTTAGATTTCGAAATTGACACCTTATGAATTTCGTGAAAATCTACAGTTTCGATCAGTTTATGGAATGCTGCAACTACAAATTTCCGTATTCTCAGATTCTAATCATTGTTACGTAATCTTGAATAACCCTGCTGTTGATCACAGTTCAATTGTACTAAGCCTGTGGGGAAAAAACATGTTTGCAAGTACCATGGATAAAAATATTTTAATTAGCTAACTTTGACTTCATACTCTAAAAAATGTTTCTATTTTTCACTAAGGTCATATTCACATATTCTTGTGAATTATGAGCTTGCCTATCAGCCCTCGAAGGAAACACGTTAGTTTTTGGGACACCCGTATAATAAAAGATACAGAAAAGATCCTTTCACGCCAGGAAAAATTAAGTTACTGAGATTTAAATTGCCTACAACGGCAAAGATTTTGCGAAAATTACGCAGAAACAAAAAATCGAAACTGCCACGTAAATGTAGACCAAATTCTGAAGAGAATAAATTATAAATACCTCGGAGCGCAATTTGCTTACATTTTAAAAACTACAATCACAAAATTTCTAAAAAAATTAAATACTGACTTAAAAGGTTACGACACCTTGGCGCTCGGAAAAATAGGCATAAAATAATTTTTTTTTGACGTAAATATTGTATATATAATAAAATTTTTATTTTTCACAAATACGTTACAGTTTTAACAACAAATTAAAAAAAACTATATTAAAAAAAATTTTAAATGGCGGAGATATGAACCATCTTGTAGGACCCTCTTTTGAAAATCCTTGCCAGCAGTGGAATTTTTTTCTCAGTCGAAAATCGTTCAAAAGTAAACAAATCATTTTTTATTGTTAATAAAGGTCATAGCTAAGTCGTTACATACGGAAAAAAATTTAATTTTTTTTTGTAGAAGTGACATCCGTTCGAAAACAAACTCGGATTTTTCACAAAAATTTTGAGCTTTAAAAATTAATAAAAAATGAACGAAACGAAAAAACCCTATGTCAACTTCAAGATAATATTCTAAAGAATATGTGGTATAAATTTTATCAAAATAGGTTCAGTAGATCTCGAGATATTTTGTCCACCAGTTTGAAAAAAGTAGTTTCTAGAAAAACGCAAAAGAAAAAAAGTACCGGGTCCGCGTCTTAAAAGTGTATAATTTTTTTTATATTACCTTCAATCTACGAGTCTATTTTGTAAATCGATTTTTTGAAAATTTCAATTTATATGCATATAGTCAATATTATAATTTTAAAAGAGAGTTCTTGTAATAGATAAAACTAAAAAAAAAACACAATAGGCATATAAATATATCTAAAGAGAAGAGAAATGTGCATGCATAGCGCTTACCTTAGCAACCAAAGTTTGTGCAAGGGATCCGTGATATCCTACACCATACTATAATAAAAAGATATTAGTAGAAAAAATATTTACAAAAGCACATTATTTTAAAATAAAATAAAAAATTGCCGATTTTAAGCCTAGTACGTAGTGCAGTCTAAATATCATTCTCGTTGATTAAAACCATGTCCAGTTTAATCCACGTTTAGGTTAGCTTGATTGTTCGAACCAGCAGGATTTGTAATTAAAACAGCTGGATAAAAGGAGTTTGTGTTATTATCGTCAACATAAAGGAGTCTCCACAATGATATTCCTGTTTTCTGCCTCGCTACTCAAAGCACAACATCAGTTCTACCTCTCAGAAGAGTGTAACTAGCAGAAAGCAATAGCAACCGTGCAATTAACAAGTTGTAAGCACGACAAATGTTTCTAAATAACGTAATTCAAACCGTCAAACCCATCAATGAGGATTTAAGTAAAGAACATTCGCTCAAACGATCTCTAGGTGAGAATGAGATGGAAAACAGAATACCGAAAGGTCAAAAGTGATCGGTTGTCTTAACTCGTTATGGTGGGACAAAACATTATCCAAAAGAACTAAAAAACGACTTGGGCAGACGATCGTGGAATCGGTGACAATATATGGGTCAGAAGTATGGATGATAAATATGGAAATGAGACGTAGATTGGAAGCTCTGGGGATAGGTTATCTTAGAAGAGGAGCGAGAAGAACAAGATTAGAACACATCCCTAACGAGGTCATTAGACAACAAATAGATGCACGCCTTACAATAATTGATAGGATTGAGATACGAGGATTGCGTTGGTTCGACCACTTAATGAGGATGCCAGAAGAACGATGGCCGAAAAAAAATATTTCGTTGGCAGGCACCAGGGAGAAACAAACGCGGAAGACTAAGGCGCTCATGGAACGAAGCGATGAGAAAGAACATGCAAGAAAGAAACATAGATCAAGCCATGGCCACAGATAGAAAGGCTTGGAAGAAGGGATTGAGTAGGCAGCACTTGGCTGTATAGATTTAGTTACAATAACTTGTACTGATCTATATATCTCTAGGTGGATTTACTTAAAACTCTAAGTTTTTTAGAATTTTGAAATTGACCCTAGAACATATTGTTTTCGAACGTCATCTTACAGTTGAAACTGCTGTGTTCATCTCTGCTATTACAACCAATGATGGAAATACGACGATGGATTGAAAAGTCTCGTTAAAACAAGATAAATAATATTTTTTTTCAAATACAAAAATTTATTTCTCAGTATTTTTGGTCAAACGAAATTCCAATTTTTTTATTCTCCAAAAAAAATTGTTTCGAACTGTGCTTAATAATCGTTTACAGCACAAATAACCTCTTCATTCGACGAAAATGTCTTCCCACCAAATCAATTTTTGAGGTTAGGAAATAAGAAAAGTTACTTGGGGCCAAATCTAGGAAATAGCGTGGGCGCGGACCTATTTTGAAGCCCAGCTCGTGCACGTTTGTGATTGCAACGACCGAAGTGGAAGCATGCGCATTGTCTTGGTGAAAGAGCACTTTTTAAACGTTAATTTTGGTCGCTTCTGCTTCAACTCACTATGCAAATTCTTCAATAACGTTGCGTTATAAGAGCCAGTCAGTTTAATCCTTTTTCAAATAGTCAATCAAGATGAATCGCAAAAAAACAGTTGCCATCACTTTTGCTGCCAATAAAACTGTTTTCGCTTTTTTTCGGTACACTTTCACTTTCGCCAACCCACTGTTTTGACTGTCGTTTTGCCTCCGAGGTGTACTAGTGGATCCACGTTTCGTATACAGTCACAAAACAACGCCAGAAGTCTTTCAGATTACACTGCAACTTTTCCTGATACGATTCTGAAATGCCCTTCCTCGTACGTTTTTAGTCTGGAGTCAACAGTATAATGTAGCCCTACATATGAGATGTCTCCCTTCTCAGCAATCTAACGAAGCTTAACGCGACGATCTTCCATTACGATGCCATGAATTTTATCGACCATTTCTTCAGAAGAAACTTCCATCGGACGTCCTGAATGTGCAGCATCTACAGTGCTTGTATGGCCACGTTTAAATTCATGTATCCAGTAATAAATCGTATTGAGTGCTGGTGCAGAGGCACAAGGAAGTTACTGAATGACCGAAGTTCACTTTTTGAATCAAACAAGACCTTAGAATACTAAACGTATTAAAGGAAGAAGCTGAAAAGAGATCCAACGGCAAAGCTTACCGAGGGTGAACGATGACCAGAAGGAAGAGGCTGCAAGAAAATAAGACAGTTTTGACTGTCGTTTTGTCTCCGAGGTGTAGTAGTGGATCCACGTTTCGTCTACAGTCACAAAACAACGCCAGAAGTTTTCGGATTACACTGCAATTTTTCCGAACACGATTTTGAAATGTCCTTCCTCGTGCGTTTTTAGTCTGGAGTCAACAATATTATGTACCCGTTCATATTAGATGCCTACCATCTCAGCAATCTAACGAAGCTTAATGCGACGATCTTCCATTACGATGCCATAAATTTTATCGACCATTTCCTCAGAAGAAACCTCCATCAGACGTCCTGAATGTGCAACATCTACAGTACACATACGGCCACGTTTAAATTCATGTATTCAGTAATAAATCATATTGAGTGCTGGTGCAGAAGCACCACGAAGTTTACTTTTTGAATTAAACGATACCTTAGAACACGAAACGTATTAAAGGAAGAAGCTGAAAAGAGATCCAACGGCAAAGCTTACCGAGGGTGAACGATGACCAGAAGGAAGAAGCTGCAAGAAAATAAGACAGTTGCAGTTGAGGTAGGCGCTTTTATACTTCTGGTAACTTTGAAACTAGGTAAGTTTCAATTTTAACTTTAAAGCCGTATTTCTCACAACGACACATTTGACACTTGGTGCTCACTATTTTGCAAATCGTTCAACTGATTCTTCTAAAATTTTGGCCAAAAATTGAACCTGAACTCTGCCAGGTTTTCTCGTGCTTCAGCCTTGCAGATTTCAAGAATTCTTGCGGGCACAAGGCTGGATACCTTCTTAAGATGATTTTGGTAAAGTGCTTTATTACCTCGCTTTAAAAGATCGGACTTCTGTTACCTATTTATTATGAGCAGTAAAAGCCATTTATCTGTACCTGTAAGTCCAAAATGCATATAAAACTTGGCGGTATTATTAATACTTTTCCCATCACCAGCTTAGTAGGTGTTAAAATTGATCATTATATTTCATTATTATTTCTCTATACATGTAAGAAAAAAGAATGATAATTTTTTATAAAATTAAAAGGAAAAAACAATCACCTGAGGACAGAATAAAGTAATTTTTAATTTTAAAACGTTTTCGTAGAAACATCTATAATAATAAATTATGATACTTACGAAACAGAAATAGTATTGTAGAACCAATCCTTCCATGTAGTACCTGACGTAGAATCGATTCTAGATTCTATTGATTGACATAAGTTTCTACGATCATGCGACCTTCCCGAATGCAAATCACATAAAATTTTCTTTTTACATTCTGTATCACAGCTCGGTCTTACTGGACTAGCCTTATAATAATATCTAAAAATATTGTAAATTTTATTATAGGGATCAAACTGCTCTCATGAAACGTAATTATTGCTTTTTCTCTACATCATCTCTGGTAGCGTTTCTACACTTATCTTGTTTGAACTTACTTATAAAATAATTCGAATAATTTTGGATCATTGGTCATCCTTTCCACTAAATCATCCCAATCTCTCGGTCTAAGAGCATCCATCCCAAATGACTGTCGGGCGCTATATAGCTGGAACCATATTGGATATCCGTAGAGGTTAGCTTCTCGTAGATTCATGCTCCAAGACTCGTGATCAACTACTGCCTAAAAATAATTTTTAGAATTCTTACACTGGCTGTTTTTTGATAGACATAGCGACCGTACTGAAGGGAAATCCCTAAAATGCTACAGGAGGGACGTATGTGAGGAAAAAACTATTCAGGTTGATCTGTAAATTGTACTCGGTGGGAAACACAGTCCTGGGAGAATCATTCCAAAGGGATAAGGTTCTCCATGTAACAGACTGCTTAAAAAGGGTTGTACGAGGAGTGACAAATCAAACTTCATACGAATGTGATGTATTAGCACGTCCATGCACTGCTCTGGAGCGGGATACATCCACCGAATACTTTAAATGAAGCTATTTGTAGCATAGAGTCTAGTTGCGAACCGTTCTTCGATGTTCCAAGGAATCAAGGTTCCTGATAAATTCTGGGCATCCAATCAGGCGAACCTCTTTTGAATAGAATCCAACAAATGCAGTGTATGTTTGGGAGCAGAGCCCCAAATATGAGAACAGTATTCCATCGTTAATGGAATTTGAGCTTTGTACAGAATTAACAGTTATTGTGGAGTGCAAACCTTTCTAGGTCGAAATAAAATTCCCAGCTTTTGAGAAGCTGAGAAGCTGTCTTTGCTATGCGAGCAACATGTTTATGCCAAGACCTTTTTGGCTCCTGAGTTAACGGTCAATAACTTGAGTGACGATGCTACAGGAATGCAGTGTTCTAGCAAAACTATGTCGGCTTCCACAACGTTAACTTTTTTAGAAAAATCTGGCGCTTGGATTTTTGTAGGCTACTGCTAATGATCTTACCTAACCTATATTCCTACATTAATGTAATATCACATTTACTATTTTAAATAAGGGGCAATTAAATCGAATTTTATATAGTTCCAGACAAGCATACGGTTTAAAATTTTCGAAAAAAACACACAGCTTAATGTTTTATCTTTTACTCTGGAATCTTTGTTAAGGTAAAGCAAGGAATAGAAATAGTATTAGTGAAAAGTATTACAAAAAAAAACCTATGCCTGATGTGTTTAATGCATTTTTACTAGAAAATTTGTTATTTCTGACGGGAAATACTTTTTTTTACTTATTTTGAACTATATAAATAACGAGAAGTCAATTAATTCCACTGGTAAAATAGATATGAGTAAATAATTAATACATTAGTTCTACATGTAATTTTCCAGGCAATGGGGCCGTTGATTTTACATCAGGAGTCTGTCATTCCTCTAAGTATTATTATCGAGGGGCGCTATTTATTAGTATTTTTTGCAATTGTTTTTGCTACAGAGATATATTATTTTCAATATATTAGATGATTTCCAAAACACCCTATATATATATATATATATATATATATATATATATATATATATATATATATATATATAAATATATATACATATAAATATATATACATATATATATATATATATATATATATATATATATATATATATATATATATATTAGGGTGACCGCAAAAAATCGATATCGGAATTTTGTTCGCCCCACAAAACGATTCCCCTTTCCAAATATTGAGGTAGCCGAAATTTGATTTGGCTCGATTAAACGACGTTAATCCGTGCCGCTCGTCGCTCAAAGTTTGAAAAAATCCAAATTTTTGGCCAAAAAGCTGACATATGGAGCCATAACTCCAGAACGGTAAATAATAGAAACACGCTTAATATCTCAAAAGAAAGCTAATGTTGTTCTTCAAAATTTATATTCTATACATAATTGTTGTTATTTTAAGTCAAACCGAGTTACAACAGCCTTTAGCCCCAAAAACGTGATCTGGTACCAGTAGGAGCCAGTTTGGGAGTATTCTAAGAATTTTACGGGTTTTTACATAATGTGTCTCGGAATTAACATTTTTTTGTTAAAAAGTATTTTGGAACTCAATTTTCAAACATAAAGAGCCTTTTGTTCAAATTTAATCTTTTATTATATGGGGATTACCTGACTAGTTTACCAAAGAAAGACCCGTTTGACAGGTAAAAAGGAGGGTGAAACCAATTTCTATTTTAGGGATGATGATTTTACTTCAGCGTACAACCGACCTTTTATTTATTCAGTTTAGTTTCTAAAGTGCCTTTGAGCTGGTTAGATCGAACAATTATCTAGTGAAGATATTTTAAGACACTGAAGAGGACAGCATCTACCAGGAACTTGAGAGCTTGAAGGAAATAGACATCCCTGAAGAAGTTGCAGAAGATCCAGGACCATCTGAGAGCAAGAGGATGAACGTTTCATTTGCAAGGGGCGTTAAAGAGATTTTAAACATGAAATTGTCCATTTTATTAGATCGATGTGAGGTATCCGACAGAAATGCCACGAGAATTTTAACAGCTACTCTAGAAGCATTAAACCTTGACCCTCTTGAGTACAAAGCCTCGAAAACTTTATTACATGATAGAAGGCAAATGTTCAGAGAACAATATAATAAAAAAAATTTTGATAAAGTAAACATTCCTGAAAAAGAGCCCGTGGTTGTCCATTGGGACGGTAAACTTTTACCGGGTGTTTTAAAAAATGAACAATGTGAGCGAATAGCTATAGCTATTTCATATGGCGAAAAGGAACAGCTGCTGGGAGTTCCTGTAACAGCAAACAGCTCTGGAGAGCAAGCCGTAGCCGTATATGAATGCCTACATGAATGGGGTCTTCTCAACACCGTCAAAGCGATGTGCTTCGACACTACAGCATCCAACACGGGAAGACTCAAAGGAGCATGCTTCATATTGGAGCAAATGTTAGGAAGAGAATTGTTATACCTAGCTTGCCGTCACCATATCTTGGAAATTCTGTTAAGAGGCGTATTCGACACAAAAATGGGATCAACCACTGGACCTTATCCAGACATTTTCAAGAGATTCCTCACTGCGTGGCCCAAGATAGACAAAGGAAAATATGACACAGGTATCAGTGACAATCTAATACAAAAGCAGCTAACTCCAGAAGTAATTGCAAATGTTACTGCTGAATTCGAGACCAAATTAACTGAGAGCCACCCCAGAGATGACTACAAGGAGCTATTGCAGTTGGTTCTCGTATTTGTTGGATCACTAGACGGCAATGTTGTGGGTTTTAGAACTCCAGGAGCCATTCATCACGCTAGGTGGATGGCAAAGGCTATTTACTGCTTAAAAATGTTCATTTTTCGTCGTCAATTTAAGATGTCTAAAGAAGAAGAAAGTTCTGTGCGTGCAATTTCTGTTTTCCTAGTTAAAATTTATTGTAAAGCTTGGTTCAATGCTCCAAAAGCTCATCTTGCACCAAAGCAAGATTTAGGTATTTTGCATAGTCTGTTAGACTATAAAGAATGTGACAACGACATTGCAGAAATAGCCCTGACCAAATTTTCGAACCATTTGTGGTATTTGAATGCAAAGTTGGTGGGATTATCGTTTTTTGATCCCACCATTATAGACGATGAAAAGTTGTTAATGGCTAATAAATTGCTCAGTAGCACAGATGAACCATCACAGCACGCTAGGGTTGTAAATCCAAAAGTTAGGAAAGAAAACTTAAAAGTGGTAGTTGATGGAGGATTGGTAAATTTACTTACCAAAGAAACGTTTACATTCTTTGACCAATTTAATATAAAAACAGATTTCCTAAGACAACATCCAAACACCTGGCCTCAAAATAATGACTTCCAAGAAGGATTGAAAATTGTCAAAATTAAAGTAGTTAATGATATGGCTGAGCGTGGTGTTAAATTAATAACCGACTTTAACGACCTTTTGACAAAAGATGAAGACCAAAAGCAATATGTCCTGCAAGTTATAAGTAAATGCCGAGCATTATATCCTGACGTTTCAAAAACTACTTTAACAAAAGCTCTAGAATAGATTAGATAACTATGTAAAATTATCAACTCATGTAGGTACTACGTCTGTATCTTTTCTGTGTCTGTTTTGTATGTATTATATACCTAATTTTTTATATTTTAAAATAAAAAATGTCATTAGACTTATCAGTATTACTTGTTTTTTTTTATTATATTTCTACTTTAAACTCAAAAATATACCAAAAAAAAGCAAAATTTATCACTTAATAACAAAATATACGAAGTATGCTCCTAGTGGTACCAGGTCACGTTTTTGGGGCTAAAGGCTGTTGTAACTCGGTTTGACTTAAAATAACAACAATTATGTATAGAATATATATTTTGAAGAACAACATTAGCTTTCTTTTGAGATATTAAGCGTGTTTGTATTATTTACCGTTCTGGAGTTATGGCTCCATATGTCAGCTTTTTGGCCAAAAATTTGGATTTTTTCAAACTTTGAGCGACGAGCGGCACGGGTTAACGTCGTTTAATCGAGCTCAAATTTCGGCTATCTCAATACCTGGAAAGGGGAATCGTTTTGTGGGGTCCAGACGAACAAGATTCCGACATTTTTTTTTTTCCCCCTCTATGAGATCCGGTCACATATATATATATATATATATATATATATATATATATATATATATATATATATATATATATAGGATGTCATCCAATGTTTCCTCGGGTCAAAGAAGCAGCATTCACAATTTTTTTCCTTCTCAGAACATTTTTGTAATTTTCAGAAAAATCTCCTTTATATTATATTACTACTGTGATCAAAAAATAGTAAGACTTTTAAATTTAAATCGCCCGGGCATTTTCAAATCGAATTAATTTTTTTTTTCGTTAGGTTGGTAGGATCTTAACTGCCATCTGGGTCAAATTTTAAGACTATGGCGTCAGTAGTTAATAAGATTCGCTCGCATTCGTTCAACAACAAAAGTGCGTTTTTCGATTTTTAACATGAGTGAAAAAATTCAGCAAAGAAGTTATTTTAAAAATGGTTTTTCGGCTTCCCAAACTTTCGAAATGAATGGAATTATGGGCCGATAACTCTTGATTTTTTCATCACGATAATGCGCCTTCTCACACAGCATTGGTTCTTCGTGACCTTTTCATCAAAAATTCAACTCATATCATTCCGCAATCGCCCTATTCACCTGATTTAGCTCCGTCGGACTTCTGGCTATTCCCTAAACTCAAAAAAACCGCTTCGAGGACATCGTTTTGAGTCGATTGAGGAGATTAAAACCGAAACCGAAAATCGAAGAAGACTTTAAAGGCCATTCCAGAAATCGAATTCAACAACTGTTTCGAAGACTGGAAAAAACGTTGGCATAAATGCATTGTATCCAAGGGGGATTAATTTGAAGGAGACGAAATAAATCTGGAAAAATAAATAACCCGTTTGCGTTTTATTTCAAAAGGCTTACTATTTTTTGATCACAGTAGTATCTCAAAAAATTATTTATTCCGCTTTTATATAGAGTGGATTTGTATTGGTCGATAAGTGACTTAGATGGGTGAAGTAAAGTAAATATCTCAACTTATAAAACACCTTGTATAGTAAGACTAACTCACCCTAGTTGTTTTATCATGGTCACCATCTACATAATATATTCTATATCCTGGATTTAAATCGTAGTAGGGCGACACTGATGGGCCTACATAAGCTACATTAATAGGCCTACCTAAAAAAAATAATCTCTATCGAAAGTATACACTTGGGAAAAATATTATTTGTCACGATTTATCAAGAGAACAATTAATAGGTTATGGCGAGGCTATAAGGGCTTATCGTACTAAGACCATCACGGTAAGTTTTTGCTAAAAATATTAAACAAACCTAGCGTAACGTTTATTGGGATCAAACTAGAACATTCCATATTTCACTCCATCTAGAGGCTCATCAGCTAGCCTAAAGAGGCAATCGCAACAGTAGAAAGATTTCAAAAGCATTTATCTAAAGATATAAGTAGCCGATAATTCTCAATGCCATCTGTTATAATTTGCCAAAACGTTTAACGGTTCAACGATTCATATCAGATGGCGCATTTATTGACTACTAATACTTTGCGTTATATGCTTGTTAAACCTTTGTCGCTGTTATCATTGTGTTGCGATTGTATAGTCAGCTGGCTGATGAACTCCGAAATGGCCCGAAACATGTCATCCTGGTCCTAGTTTGGTAATTAACAGAGCGCAAGTGGAGTAGTTTAATTAATGCCCTGGTAATTTAATTACCCGGAAAAATTATCAATCGTCAATTACTTAACAAACTTAGTTGTTGCAAAGCAAATAACGATTATCATTTAAAGAACATAATTGGACTATGGTTACCAAGAGTAGTCCAATTAGTATTAATTTTTTAATTACTGTAATTGAATTATGTATTATATATTATGCTCATAATATACAAAGTAATTAAGGTTTTCTATATATATATATATATATATATATATATATATATATATATATATATATATATATATATATATATATATATATATATATATATGTTCGCTTCGGGCAAAGAGGTAGAGCTTACTGTCTGAAGATTAAGAGCACGCGCGGTGACGAAAATTCACACTTTTTCCGAATGTTCATATGTTAAAGATTGTTGTGTTTGCGGTATTGTGTTAAGAATTGTGAATAAAATATCAGTAAAAAGTCGCCGAAAGAAGTGTTGTGTGGTTAGCTGTCAAAAGAGCAAAGGGAATTCGCCCAATACAATATCCTACGGCTTTTCTATACAAAAAAAAACATAAGGTGGAGCAACGAGAACAATGGATTCAAGCAGTGAGACGTTGAGAGTGAGTTTATAAGAATTTATATTGGCAAAATCTTCTGGATTAAACACCATTGCTCATTTGATTGACCGATGGCCTGCCCCATTCTTGCTCGATACTTGTTTTTATAATCCTGGATCATTGTTGACGTAATGAATGACAGCATAAATATGCTTACAACACTCTAAAGCCTCAGTAACACAAGTACACTGGACACCTGTTATTACCCGTTTTTAGTCGAGCTACAAAATTTTTTTATGTTTTTCTATGGTTTATGTTTTTTTAGCTGAAAAAGGTCCACCTCGAATTTCCAAATGGAAATTCTAGGTGATTTTTTTTTAGTTGGGATTCCTTTCCAACTCATGTTAACCGTTACCGAGGTTTGCCGAATGACCTGACTATTACGTTTACGTTACACGTACTATTACGTGTTCCATCTAATTGATATTCTTTCACATTTATCACGTACTCGCAACTAGAGCACAATTTGTGGTAAGGCGGTGCTCGAAACGACTTCTATATTTTGGAGTTTTTTTTAAAACTAAATTATGGGAAATATTGGCTTCAAACCTAAGATATTTTGGAATAGCACTATGAGAACTAGCTTAAAATGAAAAACAGTTGAACTTTCCCTGAATGATGACGCCTTGGATGTCACTTTATCATTTGAAACAATGTAAACATTGGACAGAGAAAGTGCGACATTTTGACGTCTGGCTCGCTTGCTTCTTAGCCCGAAGCGTATATATATATATATATATATATATATATATATATATATATATATATATATATATATATATATATATAGTTTGGTTGTATAGTTCCTTGTTATTGGTAAAACTTTGTGTACATCAAAAAGTTTGTACAACTTTGCAGAGATTCGTCAAAGATCAAGAATTGTGCCCAATCTATAAACTTACTTAGATCTTTATGGTCATAAAAAACTTCAAATTCATCATAATGAGTATGTCCAAAAAATTGAGATATTATAGTTGATTCGTATCTACTAATGATAGAATAATAATTTCTTGACCAAACTTTCAAACAGTCAGAATGTCCTGGAGGAATATGTCCTAAAAAGTAGACACAGAATTGTTATTAAAAACGAAATCTTAAGTCAATCAGGTAGCTTATTTTTGCTGGCATTCGAACCCAAAACCTTTCCCAACGCGAAATTAATTATAAAATATTTACAATAATTTACCTATGACATGAACTTTTTCTCCATTAAATTCAGCTGATTGGAGTTCATAAATAAACCATTGCAACTCTGTAGCTGGATCGGTACTATTTAGCAAGAGCCACCTAAAAAATCGAAATAAGTATAGCTTGCATGCATTTTTATACTTTAATTGTATGTAAATTTTAGATTATTGATACCGTTTGTGTTTAAAACAAACACTAAAATAAAAGTAGGAACTCCTAATATGCCAGATGCCTTTGGTAGTTTTTTCAAAAAACTCCTAGAAATTTATAATTCTTAAATCAGATGACTAACGTTCTTAATAAAAATATCATGATAAAATCTGCATAAAACCGTGTCGTTCGTACTTAAGACCGGACGAGAATTATTGGCAATGGTACGAGGAGAGTCTTTTAAGTAAGTACCGTTTTCGAAATATGGCTGCCGAAGCGTTGCGGTCGCCGATCCGCGAATGTACGCTGAGTATCACAGACGCCATTATGGAATCATTCGTCCGGGTTTACGATTGTTTATGCGTGTTTAAAATGCCTCAGACCATTGAAAATCCCGCGGATTGTGAAATACGCTCTGTAAAAAGATGTGATAACGGCCGAGATTCATCAGAAGGTTAGTGAAGTGAAGCATGGAGAACGAAGTGGGCGACCGTCCGTCATTAATGATGACCTAGTGCGAAAAGTCCGAGAAAACAGAAGCTTTACGATTTCATCATTATCTAATGCGTTTCCTCAAGTTTCAAAAGGTATTCACTATGAAATTGTGACAGAACGCTTAAATTATCGGAAGTTGTGCTCACGCTAGGTACCAAAAATGCTGACTGAATTTATAAAACCAATCGTTTAGCCAGTGCTTTGACTTTCCTTGAAGGGTACCGAAGGTAGTCGGTTTTAAGTCAAATTATCACCGTTGACCAAACCTGGGTTGCTCACGTTACAATGGAATTAAAACAACATTCCACGGAATGAAGGCATTCAACATCATCCAAGTGAAGTTGAAGCAAACAATTTCAGCCCGAAAAATGATGTCCTGTGTTTCGGAATAGGCAGGGGGTGTTGCATATGGTTTTTTTGTCTCAGGGAAACACGATAAATGCTGAGTCATATTGTGAGACCTTTAATAAATTTCTACGGACAATCCAAAACAAAAGGCATGGCATGTTCCTTAGAGAGATCGTTTTGCCTAACGACAGTGCTCACCCCGAATTGGATCGGCCTCACGTATAACTCTGACCTAGCGCCCAGTGACTACTACTTGTTACGGCATTTAAAGAAGCACCTTGGCGATCAGCGCTAGGACACCGAGAGCGACGGCCGTGTTGCAGTAGTTAGCAAACCAGGCGACAGATTTCTGTGAAAATGGAATACAGAAGCTGGTCTTATGGTACGATAAGTGCCTTAATATAGGTGGAAATTATGTTGACAAGTAGATGTAGATCGGGGTGTTAAAAAAGTGGTCTGGAATTTAATATCAAAACGGTCCTTACATTAAAAACGAGCCCCGTACATAAAATATATTGTAAATAAATCTCCGATTTTTACTAAAATGACACATAGAATGTTCAGAATTTCCACTCTTGAAATATACTTCCAAACGGCGTTAGTATAACGATAATAATGCTTACCAATTTTTATTATTACAATAGTTCATATTTAATGAAATAAGTCTAAAGCCAGGCCTGACTAACACTGAGTAGAATGCCCCTCTTCGCACAGTATTACTGACAGAACTTGGTAACCACTTGCGCCACTGGACATCTAGTTCGTCATAAAGCCATGCTATGGAGCTATCTGGCATATTGACAAATGGTGGTGGGAAACTAAAAATAGGTCATTTTAAAATAAAGATAATTTTTTTCGTATGAAGATCAACTGTAATAGTACTCACGACTACCAAATATATATATATATATATATATATATATATATATATATATATATATATATATATATATATATATATATATAGGCTGAAAAATTTTTGGCCTAGCTACTTACAACACTTTTTTTGAAAATTTCGACTTTATTCATCAATATAGTCTCCTTCAAGAGCGATACAATCAGTCCAACGCGTTTCTAACATTTCTATACCTTTCTTGTAGAAGGATTTATCTTTGCCTTTAAAATAGGCCTCAGTTTCGGCGATAACTTCTCCATTGAAGCCAAATCTCTTTCCCAGCATTTTTTTAAGGTCCGATAGATAATAGTCGCTGGGGGCCAAGTCTGGAGAATATGGTGGATAAGGAAGCAATTCGAACTTCAATTCATGCAATTTTGCCACTGTAACCATTGACTTGTGACACGATGCATTAGCTTGATGAAAGAGCACTTTTTCTTGTTCATTTGGGGCGATTTATGTCTTCAAATGCACCAATAACTTTATACAATATTCACTATTTATGGTTTTCCCTTCCCAGCATAGTCGATAAAAATTATTCCATGCACATCCCAAAATACAGAGGCCAAAACCTTTCCAGCCGACTGTTGTGCCTTTGGTCGCCTCGGGCAGCTTTCAGCGGTTCCTCCCACTCAGCTGACTGCCGATTTCATTCCGATGTATAGCGGTGGATTCATGTTTCTTCCATTGTGACATATCGCATGAAAAAATCCTTTTTATTGCGCTTACAGGTCCAAACAGCGCACAAAATCATCAACACGTTGTTGTTTTTGGTCCACTGTGAACAAACGCGTTACCCATTTCGAACAGAGCTTTTTTATGCCCAAATGTTCATGCAAAATATGACCAACACATTCTTTTGATATCCTTAGGATGTCAGCTATCTCACGCAAATTCACTTTACTGTCATCCAGAACAATTTGTGGATTTTTTTGATGTTTTCCGGTGTAACCACCTTATTTGGGCATCCAGAGCGTTCAGCATCATTTGTATCTGTACGATCATGTTTAAATTCAGCATACCAATAAATGACGAGTGATTTTCCAGAGGCAGAGACCCCCCTAACAGTCATCAAGACATTGCTTTGATTGAACGGTATTTTTTCCCATTAAAAAACAATGTTTAATCAACACACAAAATTCGATTTTTTCCATTGTTTTGAAAATATCAAAAGCAGCGTCACTAAAACCACTGTAACTTGTAAACTAATCGTCGAAATGTCATGAAATTTTGACACGTATCGTTTAAAGGTTGGTACTTCCTAAAAAATCATATAATTTTTTTTGAAAAGGGATACATCTATGTGGCAAACCAAAAACTTTTCAGCTTACGTGTTAGATACATATACAGTAATACCCCGCTTTACGCGAGGGATACGTTCCGAAAAAAATCGCGTTAACTGAAATTCGCGTATATCGAGGTTTATGATTAAACATAGTCAAAATTTAATACAAAAAAAATACAAATCATTTTAATCAATCACTTTAATTCTAAGAACACTTTATGCAATACATACTCTTATTTTTTACGGAAAAATACATCTATTGTCTTTTGGGTAACGTTTTGTTTACGTTCTTGTAAAATACGTTCATAACACCCAACACTGTTTTTAATTGTTTGACACACGGTCAAGACACGGTCATCATTATTGTCTATACTCTGCAATATGTCCAAACCTGAATAAATTTTTGAAAGTGCATTTTGTATTTCCCCTGAAGATAAAACTTTCTCTTCTACTTGTTCTTCCTCATCGTAGATAGGATTATTCTGTAACTCGATCAGATCTTCATTGCTAATAGGATCGTCGTGCGTTGCTACAAGTTCTACGAGATCTTCTACCGTGACATCTTCAAGTTCAGACCCCTCAATCATTGCAGCAATGTCTTCAAGCACTTGTCTCTGCATCTGGACAATTCTTCTAGCGCGAAATTTGAAATTCGCGTTATAGTGAAACCGCGCGTAACGGGGTCGCGCTAAGCGGGGTATTACTGTATATAATATACATATAGCGGTTTCGTAAGCGTGCAACTTATTATAGCTATATAACAATTTATATTTATCTTTTACTAAATTGTCGCAAAAACTTGACCCCTGACCCTCGTATTTACCTGTTTACAGGGGCAGCTTCGTGATTTCCTAAAGCCGGAAAAATCGGAATGCCTGGAAACATTAGAGACATCTGTTTGACAGTCTCTTTCAGAATTTTGAGATTTTCTTCCCTGGTTTGGTTCCAGATATCATGCGGTGGCAAATCCCCAGTCCACAGTATATAATCTATATCCTAAAAAATCATTTAGTAATAAGCGATAATCCAAAAAATTTAAAAACAGGGAATTATCTTTACTTACAGGGTGAGTATCTTGAATGTGCTGTAACATATTATCTACTGTTATTTTTGGAGTATCACATTTTCTATAATCTCCCCACCTGAAAAAATTGGTAGAGTGATTAACCCAGTACTTTCCTTGCAAACGTAGTTCTTAAATAAGCACTAAATTTGACGTTCTCAAGTAAAGAAAAAGCAACTTTCCATAATACGAATAAAATCATATAACATATCAACACCCGCTTCTTTCACCCTCTTTCCTTAAAACAATTAAAACGATATCGCTAAATACTATGGGTTTCTTTCCCATTTCAAATATTATTTCATTCCATTCGAGTATTACCAACAGATCGACAGCCTATATACTATAAATGCTCAGCTCAAATTTTTTTAAAATATCCCAACCAAAAACCAGGCAAAATTTTTTATCGTACACCTGAATAAGGATTTTATCCTTTTTTATATCCTAAAGATATCGGCGAGAATGGCGTAATACCCGTCAACGTTATTCAAGTACCGAAACATACATTTTTGTATTTCACAGTACCTTTTAGAGAACGCGGTAGTGCTGCCATGCACGTTATTGCATTTCTGCAAACAACTACTGTCTACGTACGTAGCCAGGCTAAATATACTTAAATAAATTAATAAATAATCCCTGCCGGGATTGTATCCAGGGACCTTCTGTACCGCAAGCAAGTCAAAGTCAAAGATCTCTTTATTATTGCAAAATTATTACAATATACATTGAGTTACATTTTCTTTCAAATATACGCCTATGCCTAAAAATACATTCATCTGTATGGAAGCCTTGCGGTTGGCTGATGGTCTGCCCCGTGATAATTCGTTGGACTCTTTGTAGTTTTACAAACATCATTTCCGAATATATTTTTAATGATGAAACAAAATTTGTTTTTAATTTAAAGATATTTTGTTGATTTAGTTTTTTATTTGTACATAGTTAACTTTGTTTTTGCAGAGAAAAGTTATTCCAAAAACTATGTTTGAATTGATCAGATACAGTATAGTGCATGCCATTGGCCTTGTCATATTATCTAATCTATCTTTCCCTCTCTCTCTCTTCCCCCGCAAGCAAATACTACAGCACAGAGCTACCGGCCACCACTACACGATATTTAATGATTCCTACTCCTTTCAGCCTCTGTATATAGTAAACAAAAACCTGAAAAAATTCCCATAACATTATTAAAACCATACGTGGTTTGACCACCCACCTGTTTCACTCCTTTCCTCATCAAAATTGAAAAAAAAAACTTAATTTTTAGATTCCTCGGCTTCACAAACCCAGAAAAAAGATCTATAACACTATATACATATACGAAGCATAAGCGGACTACTTTCATTGAACACTTTCCATGAAAATATTTGTAGAATTGACTCAAGTCGCCAACCGTTCTTCGATGTTCCAAGGTATCATGGTTTCTGAGTCGTGGATCTTCAATCAGGCGAACCGCTCTTTTCTGAATCAAATCCAACAAATACAGTGCATGTTTAGAAGCAGAGCCCCAAACATGGAACCAGTACTCCATCGTTGGTCGAATTTGAGCTTTGTACAGATTTAACGGTTGTGGAGTGTAAAGCTCTTGTAGTTCAATATATTATTTGCTGTGTGCCGACATAACTATGTCGAGTTCAGCAAGGTTAACTTTTTTAGAAAAAATAGCCGCCTAGGTTTTTGTACCGTTAAATTCTACTACTACTTGGTTACTGTCACCCAAAGACAGAATTTCTTCCAGGTCTTTGTTAAGTTCAACGACTTCCTGCTGTCTGCGGAGTAGATAATGTTCGAGCATTTAAAGTGAATGAAGAGATAAGCGTACTCTCATCTGCATAGGCATTAGCCTATGCAGATGAGAGTACTATCATTCTTTACTTATCTGCAGCCATAAAGTTTGAGATTAAACATTACAACTATCGTAGCCAGGCACTCAGGTTTATTGGATCCAGGCTTTTGATAATGTGTTTCAAAAATACATGTTAACTTACTTTCCTGCCGCTGAATCTTTAGTCACAGCAGGTCCATTAGTGAGTCTACAACAAAGAGGTTCCGAGCAATCTGCATTGGCACCTTCCATATAGTAGGGATCATAATGGGTGTCTGATAAGTGCAGTACTTTAAAAGTAGGTGCTGTAGGCTGAAAAAACAATAAATTAATAATAAAGTGATTACTGTTAAATACTTTGTTTGAACTTAATAGTTATTTTCTTGTAAATTTTACAACTACTACGATACCTCCGGTATTTTCGGTTCTACGGGTGTTGGCTTTGGAACAGGAGGGAACAATACTTCCCACTCATGATATGGATTGTACACATCTCCACATGCATCTCCGATGACAAAACTACAAATTTCGTCCGGACCTATTAAAAAGTGAATTAACTGTTAACATAATTATTTCTAAAGTTTACAATGTATGAATGTAACAATTATGTCGTTTAACAAATAAGTTCGATAACTACCAACCAGTCGAATAGGCGGGAGTTGGCAAGGAATTTGAAACAACAGCTCGTATCCTTTTAATAGAAAATGCATCCGAATATGATAATAAGCTGCACCTAGCGTTCATCGATTATAGAAAGGCTTTCGATACCCTGGAACAATGGGCACTTATGCGGCCCTAACTCATGCCAGAATAGACTCAAGATATACCAAACTCCTAAAATTCATATATGAAAATGCAACATTCAGGGTTAAATTAGATGAAGATCGAAAAACAGAATCCATAAAGATCAAGAAAGGTGTTAGGTAAGGCGACACAATTTCACCGAGACTGTTTACCCTGGCCTTGGAAGAAGTATTTAAAAGTATTGATTGGGAAGAGAAGGGAATTAAAATCGATGGCATATTGCGATTCGCAGAGGATGTACTACTGATTTTAGGATAACTCAAAATCATGATAGAACAACTGAATCAAGGTCCACAGAAAGTTGAACTCGAGATGAACATCAAGAAAACAGAACTTCTAAATCCACAAAACACAAAAATTAAGATACCCTAGACACGGAAGAGATCGAAAGATTAGGACATAAGATTGGATTTGATAAGGAAAATTAAACAGCGGAAATACCAAGGAGAATTGGTCTCAGCTGGACTGCATTTCAAAAACTAGGATTCATTCTAAAAAACAGACATATCACCATGACCTTAAAAAGAAAAGTGTATGAGAGCTGTATACTTCCAATAAGTACGTATGGGCTGGAAACCATTACCCTTACAAAAAATAGTCTTTGTCGACTCCAACGTACTCAACACGCCATAGAAAGACAGTGTTACAACAAGAATTACATATATCAGTGAAAGAGTGGCAAAATTGAAGTGGCACTGGGCGGGGCATGTGGCTAGAACAAATGATGGTAGATGGACAACAAAATTACTTAAATGGAGACCTTGGGAGAGCAGGCCAATAAAAAGATGGACTGATGATATCAGGTTGATAGCAGGCAGTAGATGGCTCCATCTTGCACAGGATAGAGACAATTGGAAGAAACTTGAAGAAGCCTATCTCCCGCACTGGAGAAGCAGTGGCTCAGAAGAAGAACAATTATGTGTGAATGCGAGAAATTAAACACGTCATTATTTGAGGATGCGTATGTTCGTTTATGATCATAAACGACTTATTTAATTTTTACGCAATTATTTTTTGTATATGGGTAAGTTATCCTGCAAGATTTGAGTCCATATTGGTTATAGTTGGTTAGATAATTTCAGAAAAATAACAATTTTTGTTGACAATATGTGGAAAAAACCCTCAATAAGATTCGAATTAAATCTATTGGCTCTTTTTGTACTAGTTTTTAATTACTTTTTAACGCGGTAAGATTCGTGACTTTTCTTTTGTTCTTTTGTATGTTTAAGGCGACCCCACATGGAGCAGCATTCGGTGGAATAATTTGCCCAGGACTGTGTTTCCCACCGAGTACAATTTACAGCGATTCAAGACCAACGTGAATCGCTTTTTCCGCACACGTGTCGCTCCTGTAGCGCTTTAGGGACTTCCCTGCAGCACGTATGCTAGACCCATAAAAAAAAACCGGTCAAGTGCAAGTTGAACTTGCACAATTAGTGTTCCGTACGTTGATTGTTTTTGAAATAAAAAATCTTGTTAGGGTGGTATAAAATGATCAGTGACTTCACAAAACACACCCCAAATGAGTTTTTAACAAAGTTTGTTTCCAATCTTTACTGAAAACTGGAGACCTGGAAATTTTGGTTTTTTTTTATATACCAGATAAATTATTAAAGGTAATGATAATTTTCGTTCAATCTATACCTCGTGGAGAATATTCCAGGATTTTTTTTAAAATTTTTTGATCAGTACTTTTCGAGATAAGATAGGGGACAGCGATTTTTCACGATTTTTTAAAAGTAATACGAAGAAAAGTGTGCGCAAGTATTACATTATATATATATTTTTTACTCGTGTTTTCACAAGCTTTCATTTGACATCACCCTCGATGACCTAGTAAAAAATTTTTTTTTCACTTCCGATTTCACCCCTCAAAACGAATCCCTTAAGTCAAAATTTATGTTACGGTGATATAAAATGATCAGTGACTTCACAAAACACACCCCAAATAAGTTTTAACAAAGTTTATTTCCAAACTTTACTGAAAACTGATGACCTTGAAATTTTTGTTTTTTTTTTTTATATACCAGATAAATTATTACAGGTAATGCACTCGTAATAATTTTCGTTCAATCTACACCCCGTGGAGAATATTCCAGAATTTTTTCAAAATTTTTTGATAAGTACTTTCCGAGATAAGGCGGGTGGACAGCGATTTTTCGCGATTTTTTAAAAATAATACAAAGAAAAGTGCGCGCTAGTATTACATTATATGTATATATATATTTTACTCGTGTTTTCACAAGCTTTCATTTGACACCACACTCGAATACCTGGTAAAAAAATTTTTTTTTTCACTTCCAATTTTACCCCCCAAAACTAACCCCTTAAGTCAAAATTTAACTTTCAAAACTACATGGCTCTGATGAGGCCATCAATTCCTATATTACTACCAAATTTCAACTTTCTATGACAAATAGTTTCGAAGAAAATCGGGTGTGACAGACGGACAGACGGACAGACGGACAGACACCGAAGTGATCTTATAAGTGTTCCGTACGGAACACTAAAAACGAAAGCAAAGTCATTTTTTTATGTATATTTTTTTGTGACTTAATGTACATACGACAACAAAAATTGTAAAACACGCATGCTTTTGATCGAAGAAAAAGCATGGATTCTTATCTTTTAAGTGTTAAATATCAGAAACTTTTACAATTAATTATGGCAATGCAGCGTGGTAAACCATCTTTATATTGAAGCAGTGAATGCATGATGCTAAAATCTATTGTTTTTTCAAAATTTCAAGCAAAATTACTTTTAACAGTTACTCGTAAGAAATACCTTAAATTTTACAAGTCGTGTAGTCATACAATTTTAAAATACTTCTATAGTTCTCTTTAGATCTCAAAAGTTCTAAAAAAATAATAGGTTACTTACAATTAACTAAACATGCCAGAAATTATAATTATTTAATGTAAAAGCTGTTCAAATTAAGTTAAAAAGGAAACGATCGCTTAGCCCGTAACTTCGCAGAAATTAAATTAAGAACGCAGAACGTATATGATTAAAAAGGCTATTATTTTATAAAGTTTATAAATTATTTATTGTCTGTAATATGAGAAACCCGCAATTAATTTTAACAGTGCAAACAAACAGGAAAATGTTGACATATTTTTACCATCATGCTGGTTACGTTAAATAATTTATTTACTTTATTGAATTAAAACAATAAAGAAAAGAATTAGTGGCATGTTAAACACTTTTTTTAAATTTTATTATGTATTGTATTTGTGCGCAGCATAAAGATGTTCAGATAAGTGGTATAATAGAACATTTCAAGGAAAATTAGGACTAGTATGGAACGGAAGCTTTCATGGTTCCTGGGAGTAGATCGTGTCAAATGAGAGTAACTTTCCGACTCTTCACTTACAAATTTACAAATCATCTTCAGTGGCTTTTACTCTTTGAAACTGTATCCAGGAACATGTCGGTAAAATGTGGAATTTAACATCAATCTTAAAACTACTGAGCCGGCAGGGTATGTCAAAGAAGTAAGAGCGCCAGAACCTCTAGGGACTCTTATTTCATAACCGTTTATGTTAGTATTAACAATAAATATTGAGAATTATACGATTTCCTTGGTGCTCTATTATTTTAAAATGATAAACGCAAAGTCTCTCAAATTTATTTATATACAGTCCGTCAAGTAAGAACGTGACCGCCCGAATTCTTGAAAAAATGTATTTCGGGAACATTTTTTGCCACCAATGTATTCTTCGGGGTGCTAAAAATGGCGCAATTACCTTACTAAGGTGTGCAATCGCCTCCTGCATTAACAATCGCCTGACATCTTCGAGGCATGCTGTCGGCGAAATTTTCTGCATACTACGACAATGATCTTCAACTTTTTCGAATATCGCGAGAGAACTGGGTCAAAGTCCTTAGAGTCTTTCCTCTGAGCTTTCTCTTTACAAGAAGGGGGGGGGATACATTCACTAAAATGCGTCGTAGACAAAGGTTCCCTCTACCGATTTTTTGTTGAATCGCTAGAATCACATCTACCAAAAATGAATTATCGCGGACATGTTTTTACATGACGGACTGTAGTAATTGGTCATTATTTTTGTTTAATCAACTGAATTACTAATTAAAACCATGTTACATTGGTTACATTGATTTTGGACTCCGTTTGAATTTTTCCATATTTTTTGTGAATTTTTTTGTTTTTCGAAGCCAAAACTTGTCCTTGGAATATATTTTAGTGTTTTTCGTAAATTTTATATTATATTTCGTATAAATATAAAATATTTTAGGGAATATTAGTTTTTTCATTTGTTGTAGACCATAACTTTCGAGACCATGCAGGTAGATCCAAAAATTAAAGTTTTAGGAAGATACTGCAAGCTGTGTATCACATATTTTTTTGTTTGATTATCATCATCATCCAGCCTCTCCCGTCCACTGCTGGACATAGGCCTCCTCCAAATCCTTTCAGTCCCCTCAATGTTGTGCTTTCGCTATCCAGTTCTGGGCAATTCTCTTTAGGTCGTCCGTCCATCGGCTAGGTGTGGTCTGTCTCTGCTTCTCTTGTCTCCACTCAACAATTCTCTTCGTCCACCTATTGTCCGCCAAACGCGCCTCGTGACCGGCCCATCTCTATTTCAGCTCCGTAATATGTAATATCTACTATCTTTGTACGATCTTCAATGATTCGGTTCGGGATTCTATCTCTTCTTGTAACCCCTAGCATTGACCTTTCCATTGCAAGTTGTACTACTTTTAATTTCTGTATTGTCTTCCTTGTCAGGATTAGAATTTCAGCTTCGTATGTCATGACTGGCATTGCGCATTGCTCGAATACTTTTCGTTTTAAGCTTCAAGGTATATCGTTGTTCTTAAACATATCCCGTAGTCTTCCGAAAGCTGCCCACTCCAAGCCAATTCTTCTTTGGATCTTGCATGTTTGATTGTCTCTGCCCAATCTTATTTCATGCCCCAAATACTTGTAGTCGTCTATTTTCCATTTAGTACTGGGAAAAAGATGAATCTACTCAGGTTAAATTTCTAACTCATCTTGCGTATTTTTTTAAGTAGATATATAATGAAACTCACCAGTCGCGTACTACCATTTATAACGTCTCACTAGTAGATTTTTTTACCAATCTAATTTAAATAAACATGTAATCACGTCTGAAGAGAGGACCACAAGGCTAAAGTGCAAGATGGATATACCGCTAGTCAAATTCTACAATCTTTTCGCTATGGATTAATTACAATTAAATAAGCGAATCCAGAAAACAGCACGACAGAAAAATCTAAATATTTGTAGGACATGATAAATGAGAATTTAGCTATTAAAGCCTCTCTTTGTACTTGTGTTGATGTTGAATTAAATAATAGACGTTTTATAAACTGAAAAAAAATATACGTCAATTAGTGTTTGATTATTGGGAATCGGTCTGTACTGTAAATAAAACTCTTTCTTCTTTAATACTTAATATTTCATTATCGATTGATAACTTCTTCAGGAGTAACTACAATATTAATACACGGATTGGATACATTAAAAACAACGTTCTTTTTTTTCAAGGTGTTAAAATATTGAAATATAAAACAGATAAATAGGAACAAACGAATAAATAAATAAAACAACGTACGAAAATGAGAGTTAGTCCTCGATATTAAAACTTAACATCTCGCTTCTTCTACACAAACTGAAAGTAAACAGCCTCGGTGTATATGTACTGACGTGAATTCGAAATGAACGGAAAAACCACAAAAGAAAAAGAGTTGAATGAAAGAAGTTGATTCAAAGATTTATAGTTGATTGAATTGAACAACTATAAAAGGAGACTTTTTTAAAGACAGTTGTACCACATGAATAGGGACCTCAACTCAATCAACTATCAATCAGATACTAATCAACTTAGTAATATCTACAGCAACATAATCAATACTTATTAATCATTTACAATAATAACATTAATAATTAAAAGTTTGCCACCTCTTGGTATGAGGAAAGTAAATAAAGTCTTTTTCCTTTTCTGTTTTTTTTTTCGTTCATTTGGAATTCACGTCAGTACATATGCACCTGTTTACTCTCAGTTTGCGTAGAAAAGTCGAGATGTTGAGTTTTAATTCCGAGGACTAACTCGCACTTTCGTACGTTGTTTTATTTATTTATTCGTTTGTTCATATTTATCTGTTTTATATTTCAAATTTTAAAACCTGGACAAAAAAGAATATTTTTTTGTTAATGTATCTAATCCGTGTTTTTTTTTTGTTTTAGTTACTCCTGAAAAAGTTATTAAACGATAACAAAATATAGAGTATTAAAGAAGAAAAGAGTTTTATTTACAGTCCAGACCGAGTCCCGATAATCAAACACGCATATATATATATATATATATATATATATATATATATATATATATATATATATATATATATATGTATCTGTATATATATATATATATATATATATATATATATATATATATATATATATATATATATATATATATATATATGTATCTGTATATATATATATATATATATATATATATATATATATATATATATATATATATATATATATATATATATATATATATATATATATATATATATATATATATATATATATATATATATATATATATATATATATATATATATATATATATATATATATATATATATATATATATATATATATATATATATATATATAATATATATATATATATATATATATATATATATATATATATATATATATATATATATATATATATATATATATATATATATATATATATATATATATATATATATATGTATATATATATATATATACATATATATATATATATATATATATATATATATATATATATATACATATATATATATATATATATATATATATATATATATATATATATATATATATATATCTATCTTGTACTCTTCTACTTTACTCTACTCTAAAAACTTAGACCTCTCTCAATACAGTAACCGATGGTAGGGGGAGGAGATATTTCACAAAAAAGAACCCTAATTTACAGTGTAACTTAAAAATTTCAAAACAAATTTCTACCTACAGAGAAACTCTAAAAAGTTTAAAAATCGATCGAACATTCACAAAAGAGAACACCCATTCCCGTTTCTAAAGGATGTTTTTCTACATCCTTATGAGCTACTTGATGTGCACTTTCGGAACTGTATTTTCAAGTTATGTGAATGGCAGCATTGTACGAAATAGTGACTTTGGATTTGTAGAGTTGGTACTCCCACTCATAGAGTGAAGGGAAATAATTTGAAACTGAACTTGTTTCAAAAGTATCGAATTAATTTCTACACCCAATACCTTTCGCTCGTATAAGCCTTTGGTCTGTTTCGTCAGTATCTTACCTATATCTACTTTTCCCAAAACGTAAATAACTTCTCCAGCAAATAACTCTGTTATCCCATCACATACTCTTGGCGATTGTATTTTCAAATTTACACAAAACTGATAAATCGTTTTCTTGATTTCTTTTTCGGACTTTCCAGTTTTAGTATAATGTTGCAAAAGTCCAGCACCTACAACAAATTTTTAATAATTTAAAAAACAATAATATTGACATTTATTTATTTCTTGTTATTTTATTTAATATAGCAAGTGTTGCAGAGTTTAATCAGAACTGAGACATCAAAGCTCTATGGCATTAAAACTAAAATTTTTAATTTTCAGTAAATAAATATTTTTCAAAAAACAAAGTTTTCTGGTTTCTGGTTAACTGGCGCAGTCGGGTTGGGTCTGATATTACTGATCTTATATCGCACAAATCAATTCATCATCGACTAAAATATCTAAGACGCATGATGATTTTCATTTGTGAAAGCAAGTTTCTACAGAGTAGCTTTTCAAAAATCCAATCCATCGAGGAAGTGTTACAACTCACCATCTGATAAGAAGCGAATTGGAAACAAAGCACGTAGGGCTTTTTGTAAGTAAGCAAATTAAGTTTGATTTGGATAAATGCCGTCAAAAATTGTATTATTGGAAAATAAAAAAGTCCAAAAAAAACCAATTAGTATATAATATTTTCCATTATTAACCATTATTAACTAATGAATCAATAGAATCTTGTCAAGAAACTACGTTACTTTTTTAAAAAGATATATATATATATATATATATATATATATATATATATATATATATATATATATATATATATATACATACATCGATCCTTGAATTTAATTTTTAAACAGTGGTATTATTTTTGGTATCATTAGAATGCTGATTTTCTACTCTTTCCAATAATACCAAAAACATTTGGATTTCCAAAAAGTTTTACTGATTAAAATGGTTTTACTCAATAGAACCGTTTTTGCTTGCTCAACAACGTACTCGTTATGCAACTGCATTTTCCTATCATTCCTTTATCGGAACTTAAACCGTCAACATCTTTGCTATACCGGCTCACTAATTAAGTCATCGGAAAATGGATACCACCTCGGAAGAAACGGCACAAGTCATTGCCCTATTGCAAAAAGGGCATAGCCAACGTGTAGTCGCTGCGCAACTGCACCTAAGCCAGTCACCCGTCTCCAGAGTCTACAGACGTTACCAAGAGACTAGCGCGTTTACACGGAGACCAGGATCAGGAAGAAGAAGGTGTATTTCGGAACGAGAGGACCGCTTCATTGTCAACACTCTAAGAAATCGTCACTTGACCTGCGTTGAGGTCCAGTAGGAGCTCCGACAAGTTCGTGGTCGGGCTGTCGGTCATTGGATAGTCAGAAGAAGACTTAAGGAAGCTAACCTAACTCCGAAGAGACTAGCTAACAGACCCAAATTGACAGCAGCTCATCGACAAGCACAACTCAGATTCGCCCGAGAACATGTCGACTATACTCTATAGCAATGGCGCTCCGTTTCATTCTCCGACCAGTCCCAAATGTGCCTACATGGCATGGCTTAGGGAGCGCTATGCGCAGTGCTGCTTTGCTGAAACGGTTGCCTACGGAGGAGGTTCTGTAATGGTGTGGGGAGGCCTCCCTGGATGCGAAAACCGATTTGGTTTTCGTGACTAATGAGACTCATAGCGGTCGATTAACTGCTCACCGCTACACTGAAGAGATCCTGCAGGAACAGGTCGTTCCTTACGCTAGGTTTGTTGGCGATAGCTTCGTGCTAATGGACGACAATGCGAGGCCACATGCTGCTGCATTGGTGCGGCAATACCTGGCGGAAGTGGGATACCCACATTAGACTGACCTGCGCGGAGTCCTGACCTCAATCCAATCGAGCACATGTAGGATGAGCTCAAAAGAAGGGTTCGAGCCAGAAATCCAGCCCCTGCGTCGCTGAAGGATTTAAAGGTTGCGATGGCGAAAGAAGGGGCAAGAATTCCACAGATAGTGGAGGAAAAGCTCACCCGGAAGCAGTAATAAGCGCTAGGAGGTAATACAAAATATTGATTTTGGTTTTTATCAATAAATTTAATTGTTACACTTAAAATGTGTTTAATTTTTCCTTTCTCTTACCCCTATTTTCAATCCTTGTTCTCCTTGTTTCCTCTTTCAACCTTTTTGATCAGTAAGAAACGAGAGATGTGCTATGGAATTTGGTATCATTAGAAAGAGAATAGAATAGGTTTTTAAATGATACTAAAATCCTTAAAAATATATGAACACTAAATTCTAGGATCCGTGGTAAATGAAGCCAAATAGTTTGAGTCGATTTTTTTTGCTCGCCAGTGTACGAGAATGGATTAAAAAGTTCGCGGCCTCACCCAAAAAATAATTAAAATATTTTTATTATAGTACCCTCAATAAGTTCATACTTTCTTTAGTTGTCAATGTAAAATTTGGTTGCTGTAGAATTTATGGTTTTTAGGTTAGAACGAGTTTAGTGAGACCAAGTGCTGCGTTTTTGAAAAAATGGAAAAAATTGAACGTGCGGTCATCAAGTACCTGTTTAAAAAAAGATTAACACCAAAGGAGATCCACGATGATATAAAAACAATACTAGGGGAATCTGCTCCGTCATATACCACTGTGAAAAAATGGGTTGCAGAATTTAAACGTGGACGAGAGAGCATCGAAGATGACGCTCACTCCGGCCGGCCTACGAGTTCTACGACTGAAAAAAACACCGGTAAAGTGTGTGATCTCCTATTAAAAGACCGTAGATTAACTATCAGGGAGATTGCAGATACAATAAGCATCTCGTATGAACAAACACAAAACATCATTGCCAACGAACTCGGATTTTCTAAAGTTTCCGATAAGTGGCTCGCCAGATTGCTTTCAAGTGAACAAAAACGAATTCGACTCACGATTTCTCGCGACTATTTGGAGATGTTTGAGGCTGATTCTTAACAGGTTTGTGACAATGGACGAAACCTGAGTTCGCCACTATACTCCAGAGTCAAAACAACAATTCAAGCAGTGGAAAAAAATTTGGTAAACCGACCCCAAACAAAGCGAAGGCAATTCTGTCGGCTGAAAAAGTGATGGCGTCAGTTTTTTGGGATGCTAAAGGTATTATTATAGTTCCATCAGGATAACACTCGCATTCATACATCTGTTGAGTCTATGGCTCAAATTCGTGATTATGGTTTCCAATTGCTGCCCCACCCGGCTTATTCTCCTGATTTGGCACCTTCGGACTGCAGTTAACCAGTATTTTGAAGACCTTGAGGAATCTTTTTTTCAAACAGGTGTGTAAGCGTTGGAAAGCAGGTGGAAGAAGTGCATAGAGTTAGGTGAGGATTACGTAGAAAAATAAAAATATTTTTGTATGTATTTTATTTTGTTTTCTTGACTAGGCCGCGAACTTTTCAATCCATCCTCGTATATATATATATATATATATATATATATATATATATATATATATATATATATATATATATATATATATATATATATATATATATATATATATATATATATATATATTATTGTCGAAAAAGTATTGAGTCTTTTAAAGTCAAATTGAGATAATTGTTTTTTGTGTTTTGGAAGAACTTTATTAAACCGAATACGTGCCATAATCCCATCACTGTAGAACTTCTGTGGTTTCTGGGAAAAAAATTGGGACAAGTGGTTTTCACAGGTTTCTTTTCTATTCTTCTATTTTGCTTTAAAAATAATTTGTGACTGATATTGTTTCTACTAATTTTAAGTTTTTACATAGTTCTTCCAATTTTTTTTGTTTCTTTCAGAAGTAAAAAATTAAAGACATTTCTTGTTGTTTTTTCAAATTAAATATCATATAAATAGTATTATTATTGTGTGGAAGAAACCAAGCCAAAACTTAAAAACCAATATATTTTTATTATGTGAATAACAGTTGTTATTACCATATAAAGTAACTTTTATAAAAATAAATAACTTGATGGGCTATAATAGTCAACACATCTAATAGAAATTCTTTTACCGTCATTAAATTAATTTTATTGTGACTAATGATTAATAATTCTGCAAAAAAAGTCCACTTACCAGCTCTGCATGCTGTGCACGACACTTTCGACATGACCGAGTTTTCGATTTCGAATGCGACCTGCTTTAAATTTAGCAACCTTAAAGCCTTGTCAACAAATTGGGGTAAATTGGAGGATTTTTCTTGGTCTAGACCCCACAGTAATCTTGCCTAAAATAAGACCAGTTAGTTTTGAAACTATCATAATAATTTATTCAATATTTAAAAAAAAAATACAGCATAATTTAGCTTTACTTTTACTGCATTGAAGTAGTTGCTTTCAAACCGACCTCACTAAATCTTCGAAGTATCTGAAGGACCACTCAAAATTCACGAGAATATTTAAAAGTATATTCTAAACAAGAGCTCATTTTTGACACTCCAAAGCATTGTTTGTTTAATTAGCTTCAAGCTATCGTTCCAAGAACCCAACGAGGGTTTAAATAATTTAGAAACATGCTTCAGAACCTTCAGGTTCTTTAAAGCCTCTCTGCAAATTTGTGAATCCAAATTACAAATTTATAAAAAAAGGACTTTAGAAAATAGCCTCGTAGTCTCTTTGAAACTACTTTCTCAATTGTTCTAAAAATGCTCTAGGTTTTTAATTTCTAAGTTTCAGTGGGACAGACTCCTAAAGGATTTTTAAGCAATTTTAACCCGACTCACTATTCATAATAGAGTTTTAATCCAGTCTTCTTGAACGCAATTGGAAAGAACTTCAAAGGAAATAGTTTCATACGCATTTTAAAATTATTTGCACACCCATAATGATATACCAAATTAAGATATACAAGCACATTTGAAAGACTCTCAAAGTTTTTCTTCTTAAAGTCCTTTTTCTCGCAGGTTTTTCAACAGTAAAATCCTATGTCACACAGTAGTCCGAAAATCCGAAAAGCTGGCCATAATATAAAAAACAACTTCTGCCAGTTCTTCTACTATGATTTACGACTACTCAGGTGCATCTTCTGCTTGCACCTGTCTCCTAACTTTCATTTCATTTCGAAGCGTCGAGTGCCACGCAGCATCTCTCGTGAAACACGTCAGACGTTATCAAGTTTAAAAATATTATAGAAAGTACAAAAAGTGAACGAATTTTAATTGTGTAAAATGGATTCTGTGCCTGAAGATGAGTACAATTTCATCGTTTTTCTGGAATTTCATATTTACTTAATGTTAAGTGAGTAATTAACTGTTCAATTATCGAATTTTTTAAGGAAATATTCCCAAAAATCTTTAAAGAACAAGCAATAAGTTAAAAACTCCATTGAACTCTAACGTGAAATGAGTTGGAGGTTGTTTATTAGACATTTCTTGCCAAAATATCGAAAAATTGAGCGGTAGATGTCGCAAGCTTGCTATCTGTGTTAGTTTTTGTGCGAAGGTGTGAATAGACGCGTTTTTCTTAAAATTCGGGAAAGTGTTGCAAACTTAAAAAAATTGTTAAAAAATTCGGAATAATATTAGAAAATTCAACCAATTGTTTGAAAATTCAGGAAATTGTGTTAAAATGTGAAAAATTACAAATTCGGGTAAATGTTGCAAAATGTGAAAAATATTTTAAAAATTCTGTAAATTGTTGCAAAATAACAAAGTTAGTTAAACAATTCGGGAAAATGTTGCAACATGTAGCGTATTGTTTACAACTTCGGGAAATTGTTGCTAAAATTAAAAAAACATTTGAAAATTTCAATAAAATGTTACCAAATTGGAAAAATAATTTTAAAATTCTGGAAATTGTTGCACAATCTAGCAAACTGTTTAAAAATTCATAACAATTTTTATAAAAAAGGAACTCATATTTTTAAAATTTGAACTTCATATTCGCCATCACCGTTTTGAAGCCGTCATTTTGTTTCTTGAAATTTGAACCCAATATTCGTAATTAGCGACCCCAAAAACCGATATATACAGACTTTCATAAAAATAACTCACGTTTTTCCAAAAAAGACCGTCATTTTGGAGCCGAAAACTCCGATGTACCGAGTTTTGTCGAAATCGAAGACTACCCCCATATTTTGGCCAGCGTTTCGGCACTTTTTTCTCCTGTGCGTCGGTCAACTCTTCGTTTCCCCTTTTTCTTTCCCTGCAGATCCTCTCATTACGTAGCCGAAGTACTCAAGTTATCGCCTTTTTATAAGGTCGACTATCTCATATTCTTTGTTCATCTATGGTTCATCATGATTTGTCATTTTATCGGTCAAAGGTATGCGCCACATTCTGCGATAACACCACATCTCAAAAGCTTACAATTTATCCAACTGATTCTTTTTTAGTGTCCAAGCCTCCACTCCATACAACAACACAGGGAAAACGTAACATCGAAGCATTCGCAACCTAAGTTCAATGCTAACATCTCGACAACATTTTCTTGAAGCCATGTATCCACTAGGCAACAATTGACGCGCAACACCTGACGCTCAACATGTTCGGAAACGTTGCACAACAGCGCGCGAAGTTGCTAGATGGCGCGCGACAGGACGCGCGGCTTGTTTGTTTCCGTACAACATGCAGTTGCGTATCAGATCACTGATCGTGTAGACCAGGGGTGCTCAAACGGTCGATCGCGATCGACAAGTCGATCGCGAGTGCTTTTTGAGTCGATCTCGAGAAAAAAATTCCTGAACTAACCTGAACTATTCACAGATTTTGTTTTAGGTAACAAAAACAAAATGTAATGAATAAACTACTAAAATTTATTCGATCCACAATTAGGCCAGAATAACCCCCTCATCACTTTCTTTTATCGTAATAACCCCCTGCTAGCGGCAAAAGGCGGCTTTATCAAAGGAATGCGCGGTACTTGTCAAAGAAAAGCCGCGTTTTTGATTCCCGTCGATTTTTCTAGAAACTTCGGGCGGCGTGTTTGACAGGAACATTCGAGACTTCGTTCGGGCCGATATAAATGTTGCGCCTGCAGGAATAGGAGTCAGTCTGAGTTGTAACTTGAAGGCGATACATCGATACAAAGTTTATTAATAAATAGTCCAAAATGAGTGCGGCGAAGAAAAGTAAAACTTATCATTTTAATAACGATTGGGAGGAAGAATTTTTCTTTGGTATGGTAAAGGAGAAGTGCATTTGTCTCATTTGCCGTGCGTCAGTTGCAATATCTAAGCGTGGGAACTTAGAGAGGCATCATAAAACGGTTCATAAAAACTATGAAAAGGATTTTCCGTCACAGAGTGAATTAAGAAAACGAAAAGTACGTGATTTGATAACTTGTTTGAAAAAAGAACAAACCATGTTCACAAGACCAGCCAAACAATCAAAAGCTGCAACAATCGCGTCATTTAAAATATCTCATATATTGGCGAAACACAAGAAACCATTTGATGATGGATTGGTTGTGAAGGAAGCATTTATTGAAGCGGGTGAGACTTTATTTGGAGATTTTAAAAATAAAACAGAGATTATGTCTGCTATTAGAGGACTTCAGTTATCTCGTCCGACTGTCACAAGGCGTGTTGAAGTCATGAGTCAGAACATGGCAGATAAACTAAAACATGATATCATGGAATGTACATACTTTTCTTTACAGTTCGACGAATCCACCGATATGACAGACACTGCCCAGCTGTGTATTTTTTACTCGAATGGTATTCAATGACATGTCGGCTAAGGAAGAGTTTTTGACAATGATTCCTCTGAAAGGAAAGACCCGTGGCGAAGATATATATGACGTTTTTTCTTCAATTTTGTAACAAACTATAAGCTACCAATATATAAACTAGTGTGCATTACAACCGATGGAGCACCAGCAATGACTGGAAACAAAAAACGGTTTTGTGGCATTGTGTCGAGCTAATGATGATTTCCCTTCATTTTTCTCCTTCCATTGCATTATACATCAACAAGTTTTGTGTTTAAAAGTTCTAAACATGGAGGAGATTATGGGCATTGCAATAAAAAATTGTGAATTCTATCCGTGCACATAGCTTGCAATGACGGCTCTTTAAAATGCAGTTGGAAGATAGTGAGTCAGCTGAACACACTGATTTAGTTCTTCACACGAACGTCAGGTGGTTGAGTCGCGGAAAATTCCTAGAAAGGTTTCAAGAATTATTGCCCGAAATAACAGCTTTTCTGGACGAAAGAGGTGATGACACTCAGATGCTGAAAAACGGAAAATGGCTGACTGATTTGACATTTTTGACAGACATCACAATGCATTTAAACACCATTAATTTGGAGCTTCAAGGTAAAGGAAAAACTATTATTGAGATGATTAGCACAATAAACGCATTCAAAAGTAAATTGCAACTTATGATAGATCAACTGAAAAGAAAGGATCTGAAAAATTTTCCGTCTTTGAAAGCAAGGATTCCTCAGTTGAATTATGATATTTATGAGGCAGAATTATCAAATATTTTGGGCCAAATTGGCAAATATCGCATCATTTATGAGTTATCCTTTTTCGTGTAAAAACATTGAGGAATTAGCTACTGAAATAGCAAGTCAGTTTAACATGGACTCATGTTCTGTTGAAAATGAGTTAGTGCAGATTATATCAGATATACATCTCAAAGCCACAGCATCTGATACAAAATTCTGGAGTTTTATATCTGAAGATAAATATCCGAATCTAAGGCAAATCGCCCTTCAACTGACGGCAATGTTTGGATCAACTTACTTGTGCGAGTCTGCATTTTCTGAAATGAAGATAATTAAGTCAAAATATCGCAATCGACTAACTGACGAACATATGTCATCATGCTTGCGATTAGCACTCGGTAATTACGTACCATCTTATGAAAAGTATGTTCAGGACATGTAGTGCCATGCTTCAACATCCAAAGTCACTCTTTAGTTAAGTTTAGACACTAGAACTCGTTTGTTTTGTAAGAACCAATAAACTCGCAATTTTGAATAATTATGAGTTTTTTCATTGACATTTTAGAGCAGACCTACACTTACCTTGACTAAAAAAAATGCATATTGTGCGGAAAACTAATATCTATGCCACGATACACCCTACCTAGACGACAATCCTGCATCACACTTACTTGCAGCCTCTCAGAGTCGATCGACCGTAGTCTAACAATATTGAGGTAGATCGCCAGCAGTTCAAGTTTGAGCACCCCTGCTCTAAAGTATTTATAGGTTTGAACTCTTTCTACCACGGGATTTGTAATAGTTAAACTTATTTTATTTTGCGGGAATTTGGTTATTAACACCCATTTAGTTTTATTAAAATTGTTCTTTAATCTTACAGGCAATTTTAAATTAAAGATTATTTTTTAGAACTTAACAATACTTTCTATGAAAATAATAACTAAATAAATAATTAATAACCATCTCTATTAAAATCATTTAATAATGCAGGACTTGATATTAACTGTAGCCTATCTTTAGATAAAATAGAAAAATATAGGAATATAAAGGAATACCTACTTACAGTACTGCCATCTGCCGTCGGTGGTAGAGTATGATTTTTAATTAGCGCTGAAAGTATTGGTATTTTGCTCTGTTCAAGTTTGTAATTCCAATCATCTGTGAACTTTTCTTCATTTGATGTTGCTACTACTTCTCCATTTTCTTGGCTTATGGTGTATCCTACCGGTGTAGCTGAAATTATAATCGAGGGATAATACATAGTAGGCCAAAAATTTCCTAAATAACTTTCCGTCACCAAAGCAACATTCTCGACTGTAGTTGAGTGTAAAAATATTATGTTTTGCTACACAAACATGTCACATTACTAGAATTAATCTGTTTGCTAGTTTGTTTGTTGACATGATAACTCCGAATTTAGAATTTCAGCAACCTATAGCTTTTCAACGATATCTCTTCAGGAGAAGGCGGTGAAAAGGCAGTACAGTCTGTCAAGTAAGAACGTGTCCGCGGTAATTCATTTTTGGTGGATGCGATTCTAGCGATTCAAGTCGGTAGAGGGAACCTTTCACTTGTTTATCCGTCGGTTCGAGGCAGTTTTTGATCCCATCCAAACGAGCCTAAAATGACACATTCCACGGGCGCTAAATATATTAAAAAGTCGGTATCGTTAGTGAACGAGAGGGTAAATTTAAGAAATTCGGGTTTAAATGTGTCTCATGAGACCAATCGACAATATCTTCGTGCTCATGATGTCAAACTCCGAAACACGTTGAAGAAACTGTTGCTGGGTGAAAATCAAGTCGCGAAGCGGCTCGCTTGGGCCCACGATAAGATGTGGCCCTCACAATCGCCGGACGTCAACCCTATTGAAAACGTTTGGTCCCTTATAAAGCGAAACCTCACAGAAAAGATTCTGAGGACCTTGACTCAGTTTATATCGGGAAATTCGAAAAATTTCCAGAATATATATTTTAGTATTTTTTCCATGGTTTTTAATGGTAGAATAAACAAAGTTAAGCCTAATTATACATTAGGACTCTTAAGAGTGTTCAGATTTTCCACATGAAAAAGAGGAAAAATTTTTAAGCAGCAGAGAATTCAAGATATATTTAAATTTATGCCAACATTTGTCATTAAAGTAGCGGCTTGACGATTACATAGGCCGCACAACAACTGTTAATTTCGATCGATTTGTGGAGGTAATTGAAAGCTTCTGTACATCGCTTTACTAAATTTCAAATTCATCTTTGTTGGTCATTGAAAGAAATTCGTACGAATAAATTGAGGCGCTAGTTTTTTTTCTAAAAAAGTTAACGTGGCAGCTATATAGGGTCACTCTAGTGTATTCAAAAGAGAGCTATTCGCCTGATTAGAGACCCAGAATTCGCCAGTCACCCTAGTTCCTTAGAAAATTAAAGAATAGTTGGAGACTTGAATTTATTTTATAAATGTTTTCAAGGAAATTCTTCCAAGAGAGGTAAATGTTAGGAATACACATTGCGTTAATACATATGAGTATGAGAGTCAGCTTATGACTTCTGACCCTTTTTGAAGAATACTGTTATGTCAATTTGGGGTCCCGTGAAGACTAAGACACGATTCGTTTTTTGACTTTCGGATTGATTTTGCCTACCGAGCCACCTTTTGGCAAGTTGTCGACATTTCTCGTCGGGGTAACACCACTGTAGAACTCATAAAAAAATCGATTTTTTTTATTGGTTTAAAACATACTTTAAGAACAAAGTGACAAAAGAAATTTCGACCACTTTTTAAAGCGCATGGAAGTGCTCCGGAACGGCTCCCTATGACGCGCGGTATATCTGCTTGAATAAGGTAGGACACAACTTACCTTTCAATTTCTAACTTCTCTAATACACTAACAGATATCGTTAGAAGTAGTTTATGTTCAGTTAAAATTTTCTTTGTTCGAAAGTACGTTATTACAAACCTCGGAGGGAAGGGTAAAATAACTTCCAAATTAATTGATGAATTCACAATTTATTATGGCTTAGCAATACAGCGGAATCCAAACTGTGTTGAAAACATGCAAAAAGATATATGGACGACTTTGTATCATAAGATGTCAACCGACATAAAGCCGCAGCACGAGAAGTGCTCAGAGTTTTGATGTGACTGGAAGAAGGCCCAAACAACAGATTCCTTAGGCTCCTTCTATCATAAACTACCACTTCCCGATACAGTTTTTCATGCTATACTCCCGATACACCTTTTATGAAGAGCTGAGCCGTGACGAGGTGCTTACACGTTACTCAGGAGGATATATACAAAACAGCAATGAAACTACCTAAAGTAGCAACTAATATTGCTGTATGTACTTTCAATGATGGTCTAACAAGTATTTTAAAAATAATAACAGTATTAGGGTGTTATGTACAATTTGCAGTGATTTCAGACCAACGTGAATCACATTTTTTCGCATAGATATCGCTCGTGTAGAACTTTAGAGACTTCCCTGCAGCACGTATACCGTGCCTATAAAAAATAATGTAAAATAAAATGACAAATGCGCCACTGCGTTAGACCTTCTAATTATAAATCTTAATAGTGCATAACTTTTTTAAATTTTAAACAAGAGATGTAAACAAAAATAATTAAACAAAACTAATTATATTATTAATTTAATGTAATCTCATAAAGCGTCTCTAACATACCAAGGCAGTCAAATTCACTAAGCCAGAACTAACTTGAATGTTTATTATTTGGAACTACTTTATTTCCTACTGTATAATTTTAATTGTGTAATTATTTTTAGTACTATTATCTTACCTTGAATGTTTATAATGTTGCAAAACCCGCATAGTGTCAGAATGTATAATTTATTGAACATAATCTGCAACAAAGAATAAAATATAGGTTAGTTAAAAGTTTAAACGCCACCTGGAATACACTAAACAAGATATAATTAGGTTAAAGAATACGGTAAAGTGGGAGGACAGTGGCAGGATTTGCCTATTTCATTCAGTGAAAGATTATCATAACAGTATATTCTTCCGCTCAATTTTTACTTTGTACCTAGAACTATCGGGGCCCTTATTATACATATGTATGTATGTATGTATATATATATATATATATATATATATATATATATATATATATATATATATATATATATATATATATACATACATACATATATATATATATATATATATATATATATATATATATATATATATATATATATATATATATATATATTAATATATATATATATATATATATATATATATATATATATACGAGGCGAGACAATAAAGTAATGAAACTGACTTTTTTGAGCGAAACGTGGAAATCCTGCAGCCTTTATAGACACTCCATCTTTGACTTTGATCCTCACGACTCTAATAGTCCAAGCGGCACATCCGTGCAGCCTTTCATTCTTGAATACTGGTGTAATAAGTGAACACGTGTTTTTGTCTCTCGTCACGTTTGTGTGGTTTTTCGATTCCAAAAGCATCGTTCCAAAAGAGTGGATGTCAGTTAATGAATATTTCTACAAGGAAATTCTAGGAAGACTTCGAAAACGAGTCCTCCGTGTCCGTTCAAACTCTGCTGATAAGTGGATTCTTCATCACGATAATGCGTCATTCCGCATTATCTGTACAGCAATTTTTAACCCCAAAACGCATTTCAGTACTACCACAGCCACCTTATTCACCGGATCTCGCCTCGTGTGACTTTTTCTATTCCCAAAAGTCAAATTAGCAGTCAAGGGATGCCATTTTCAAATAACAAAAGATGTCTAAAATACTGTGACAAGAGTCTTAGACAACATTCCAGAGGAAGAGTTCCAGAAAAGTTACCAACAGTGGCAGAAGTATTGGGATACGTGAGTGCAAGCAGAAGAAAACTACTCTGAAGGAGATCACACTACAGTTGACTAAAAACATAAATAATTTCACATCAGTCTCATTACTTTATTATCGCACCTCGTATATATATATATATATATATATATATATATATATATATATATATATATATATATACGTATATATATATATATATATATATATATATATATATATATATATATATATACGTATATATATATATATATATATATATATATATATATATATATATATATAGAGAGAGAGAGAGAGAGAGAGAGAGAAAGAGAGGTAGTTCATATTTATGAGACGTTACTGCTGCATATTTTACGAGACCGTGTTTCTTCTTTTTTTACAATGACTAACAATTTTCGGTTTTTGGGCTGAGATGATCACGTTAAAAATTCTTGCTATGGTATTCACTATGTGGACTGACATTTCTGGATAGTCTTGATTTTAAACCATTAACACTTGTATCTTTCCCTACTTAAATTTTTTAAGAGTGCTCTTCGTACAAGGCCTGCGTTGAGTTAAATCTTATCCTGTAAATGTACGTTCTTGCTAACAGTCGGCCTTATTGTTTAGTTGTTTTTGTTTCCCAGTGGCGGATCTAATCTTCATTTCATCATTTCTTTAGGGTCGATTTTTACTTTATTATTGAGATCCGCTTTTTAAGTTGAATTTTCTGCAATCGGTCTTGTTACAAGGAGGTGCCAGTTCCAATATATGCAGTGATTTTCATAACACCCTATATATATATATATATATATATATATATATATATATATATATATATATATATATATATATATATATATATATATATATAATATATATATATATATAAATATATATATATATATATATATATATATATATGTATATATATATATATATATATATATATATATATATATATATATATACATAACATACACACACAAAATGCACAATGAATGCCACGTACACATCACGTTAGGAATCCGTGTTTTCTCGGTTCGCATCTGAAAAGACCAAAAATTTCGATCGGAACGGTTGCAAAGTACACGAAGAAGTGGAAGACACTTATTAGTGAGTGGGTGAAATGCTATTTCGACGAAGAAAGAAGCTCGATGACTTGCTGTATCGTGGCTCTGAACAAAAAAATGACGGAAAAGGGGAGAAATAATGATTTCACGGGAGTCTGAGAATGGCCTTCCTCTGTAGTTGCATGGCTGGATCTAAAACCGATCCAGCTTCTTCAAATGTTTCAATCATTCTTAAAATTATCGTCCGATTTGATGCACTTTATTTTCGGAAAAATGCATAAACCGTTTTGTTGTAACGCCGTACGCCTTCATTCATTTTCTCCAAAATAGACAAAGTTTCATACTTCCCATCAAAACAAAAGAAGCTATATTACTGGTTACAAGTAACCGAATAAAAGCTACAAATTATTGAATGAATAGACATAAGCAGCGAAGTAAGACACGTACACTCTGAAAAAAATTTAAATAGGGGAAGATGCAAGTGATAATAGCTTAAAATCAAAACTATTTACAAATGTTAGTCCACACAGCAAGAATTTTTAATGTGATCATCTCAGCCTAAAAACCGAAAAATGTTAATCATTGTGAAAAAAGAAGAAACAAAACCCAATCTCGTAAAATATGCAGCAGTAACGTCTCATAAATATTAACTATATGGTTCATTCTTCATCAACCGAATCCCCCCATTAGTCCATAAATTGACGCAATTATAAGGACACAATTTGTTCCAGATTATAACTTATGATATAGTTTTGAATTTTAAGTGGCATATTAAGCAACTGTGCTGATTTGGGCTCAATACCGACTCAAATCTGAAAAAGAATTTCAAAAAATTTCAGAAAAACTAAAGTAAAAATGTAATCTCCTACCTCAAAAAACCTACAACTTTTGTAGGAAAAGTTTTTTTTATCACAGCGTATTTGCCATACTTTGGATATTCAAGACTTTTTTACTCGAAAACTAAAACTTTTAGAGAAATGATGTAAGAAAAAAAATACATGAATTTTTTCAGAATTTTTGAAACACTTTAACAATTCGTTATTTTGACCTATGGTATATTTTTTACGATTCTTTTCATATATGTTTTTCAATAAAAAATGGACTTATTTTAAGTTTAATGCTTACCAGTTTTAAAAATTTTTAAAATTTTATGATGGGATCGTGTTCTACAGGAAATTTCACATCGAAAACGTACACGAAAAAAATTTGTTGTCCTAAAAATAAGGCTTTTGTACCGGCAAATTGTTTCAGAACGAAAAAACAGTAAAAAAATATGTCACACTAACGAATTGTTAAAAAGTACTTCAAAAACTCTGAAAAAATGCATGATGATTCTACGAATAAAAGCAAGTATTTTTTGTTATATTAAGAAATTAGATTTTTACTTTAGTTTTTCTAAAATTAGTTTAAATCCATTTTTAGATTTGGGTCGGTATTGAGCCGAAATTAGCACAATTTCTTAACATGCCATTCAAAATTCAAAACTACATATCATAAGCTTTAATCTGGACCCGATTGTGTCCTCATAAATTGCAAAAATCAACAACAAAAAGATTTCCTATGACACGTACACTTTTTGTAGAGACTATAAACTACTTAGTTTAAACACATAAAGTGTACAATAAAATTATAAAGAAGCCTACGCAAAATTATTTGAACATTTGGTATTCGGTATATCAAATATTTACCAATTTACAAATAATATTTGCTCATTTGAAAAGTTACTTAACGAATGAGCAATTCCAAACACACCTTCGCCAGTATATGTGAATTCTAATTACTAAGGTATCTACACCACTGGAATTAGACTAACACGCCATATAGAAATAAACATTTGAAAGGATCCGTTAACCGATTTTTGCCACAATGATCTGACTGGGCATTGCACCGTTAGTTTCTTTAATCGATGTTTGTTTCGGACATTCAAATTAAATTGTTAATAACATTCAGGTGAAATTTCGACCAAGAATCAAATAATTTTATAGATCAGTGGTTTTGAAAGTGTAAATCGCGACACCTTGGCGCCCCGTTAATGAATCTCATCAATTCCAGAAGATAAATAAACATGACTACTTATATAACATTAACAACTTTCTTCAAATCTTCTTCTTATTAGCTGCCACTCTGACGAGTGAAATCGAGATCATTCCAATCCATTTTCTGAAGTTTGCCGGCCAATATATTTTTTTTCTGCCAGGGGCTCTCTTGTCTGTAACTTTCCCCTGGATGATTTTTTATAATAACCGATATTTTTTGTTTCTCATGGTGTGACTGAGATACTTCAATTTTCTTTTCTTGATCGTTACCATGAGATCAGGTCAATGGCCGATTCCGCGGATAACTTTTTTATTTGTAACATAATCTGCCCAGGGAATTCTTAGTATTCCCCTGTAGATTCACATCTCAAATTTCCTAACTCTTTTCTCTGTGGCCTCTGACATTGTCCACGCGTCTGAGCTGTACGAGAGGATTGAGAAAACATAGCATCTGATTATCCTTATTTTTATGCGTAAGCTAAGGTCTCTGAAACAGAGAAGTACCTTCATCTCGATAAATGTTGTCCTAACGTTCTCTATTCGACATTTAATTTCCAGTGAGTGGTCCCAATTTTTATTTATTGTACATCCCAAATAGGTAAATTTATTTGCTCTTTACTCCTTGTCAAAGAACCTGGTCCTTAGAAATGACCATATATTTAGTCTTTTGGCAATTAATTCGAAGCCATATCTAATGTTTATCTCCTGCACTCTGGTGAGAAGCTTTTGTGGTACTTCAGGGCCACTTGCCCATAGAATCAAATCATTAATCATAATTTTAAAATACAAAAAATAAATTAAAAAGTAAATAACCAGTAAAGTGCAAGTTGAACTTACACAATTAGTGTTCCGTACGTTGATTGTTTTTAAAATAACAAATTTTGTTACGGTGGTATAAAATGATCAGTGACACACCCCAAAAGAGTTTTCAACAAAGTTTGTTTCCAATCTTTACTGAAAACTGATGACCTTGAAATTTTTGTTTTTTTATATACCAAATAAATTATTAAAGGTAATGCACTCGTGATAATTTTCGTTCAATCTACACCCCGTGGAGAGCATTCCAGAATTTTTTTTCAAAATTTGTTGATCAGTACTTTTCGAGATAAGATGGGGGGACAGCGATTTTTCGCGACTTTTTAAAAATAATACAAAGAAAAGTGAGTCCAAGTACTACATTATATATATATATATATATATATATATATATATATATATATATATATATACATATATATATATATATATATATATATATATATATATATATATATATATATATATATACATATATATTTTACCCGTGTTTCACCTCCGATTTCACTCCCCAGAACTAACCCCTTAAGTCAAAATTTAACTTTCAAAACTACACGACTTTGATAAGGCCATCAATTCCTATATTATTACTAACTTTCAACTTTCTACGACAAATAGTTTCGGAGAAAATCGGGTGTGACAGACAGACAGACAGACAGACAGACGGACAGACAGACGGACAGACAGATGTACAGACGGACAGACAGACACCGAAGTCATCTTATAAGTGTTCCGTACGGAATACTAAAAACTATAATGTGACGCATGTATCTATTTTTCAGAAACTAGCATCGCAAAGTGATCTGAATTGTGGGATAAAAACTCTAATTTGTCTGAAAGGAATTATTTTAAAAGGGATTCAGTATTCATCTGTAATTGTTATAACTGTTCTGAATTTTTTAAGGAAATAATCACAGAGCTTGGTTTTAAATTCTGCGAATTCAGCATGTCTGCAAAAACAAGCCGATAATTTATCATATATTGGATGATTGCAGAAGTTTGTGCCCGATTAGAAACCACATTAAATACAACACATTTTCATGAAAAATAGTATTTATTAATCAACAATGTACTCTCCATTATTTTCCACAATTACCTCCCATCATTTTACAAGTTTTTGAATTCCTTCTTTGTAAAAACTTCGTGGTTTCTCTTTAAAGATAGTCGTAAGGTGGTTTTTGAGTTCTTCCATAAAATCAAATTTTTTTGCCATTGCCACGGTCAGGGAAATACTGCGGGTGCTGGAGGATTTCGCATTTTAACTCCCTAAGTTTTGCAGTGTCTGTTAAGCAACATGTGGTCTAGCGTTGTCATGGTAAAAGATGATGCCTTTTCGATTGACCAAATTTGGACGTTTTACTAGGATTTCAACATTGGGTTGGGTAAGTTGCCCACAGTACTTCTCCGCTGTTTTTTGCCACGTGGAAGAAGCTCGTAAAATTTTTTTCCTCTGCAATTCCACCAGACACATTGGATGCAATTCAGTCTTTGCCATAGATTCTGCTCTTTCACTTCCATGCTTCCAGCTTCTTTTTCTTATTATGTTGTTATACGCAACCATTTTTCATCTCCAGTTATGACTTGACCCAAGAAATGCTCGTTTTGTTGACAGGCGAGGAGAGAAAGGAAACTGTGGAAACACGGTTCAATTTGTTAAGGTTCTATCAAAACGTGCGGAATCCATATACTGAGTGTCGAAGTGTATCCAAGTTGCTTTAAATGGCGAAATGCAGTCGAATTGTTAACATTTAGTCTCTCACCAATCTCTTCAGTGATAATCCGTGGATTATTATTCACTAAGCCCCGAATAAAGTCATTATCCATCGTCCAGAACGAAGTTTATCGTTCAGATGGAAGTCACCATTGCAAACTGTCTGAAAAGCAGGAGCACGATCCAAATAAACGTCTTGAATATTTTTATCGCAGTTCTCACTCTCTTTTTAAATTCATATAACATAACATGACGAAAATGTAACTTTTCATTTTCCATTTTGAATATTAACCTTACACACAAATTAATTTAAATAAACTTTTTTTTTCAGGTTAGGTTAACTCACGATGCGTTTAGATAACTGTCAGTTAATAATATGACTATAAAAGAAACATCAGCACAGTCAAAAGTGCATGCCATCATCACCCAGTATTTAATAAAGTTTTCCTTGGTTTTTTTTTTAAATGAACTAGAATTAATTTAACATCTTTTTTTCCAATTAAAATAAATCAAGTTGTTAATCTGTTGATTTAATCCGTAGTTATATTAACATATCGGCCTTGCAAATTACTGTTCGAGATATTTAAATACACAAGAGAACCAGCCTAAGAAGCAAAAGAGAATTTTAATAAAAATCTCATATTCCGATTTTTCATCTCGAGAACATTAAAAGTTCTACTTTTCTTTTCTTTTCAATACGCTACCATTCGAAAGTTACCTTATTTATATCTGATAAAATTTACATACACAGAACCCACGTCTTCACAAATAAGCTACTTGGTAACAAATATTCCCAGTCATTTAACTGTGCAATCACTTGCAATAAATCTAAACTGACTCTCCTTGTGGCCATAGTAGGTGAAGATTAGATTATTATGGGTAACATTTTAATTAAATCTTAAGAGAGAGACTCAATAATTAATTTTTCTGTATACTAATAATGAGAGGAAAAGGAATACGAACCTCAGAGAAGACAAGAGGAAAAACCTGAAAAAAATCTCCACAAACACAGCATCGCAACAAAGAAAACCGCAACAAGCGCAAAGTAAAAAGCATGGATGATGAATGCGAAAAAAAAGGTTACACAGAAATGGAGGAGGCAGTTGTTAATCCACTAGATATAGAATGGATATAGATAATAACACAGGCCAACAAAGGAAAAACTTTTTGATAGTTTTACCTGATTCCTATGTTTTTTGGTGTGCTGAATCCGAAAGTAATAATAAAAAAGTCGTATCACCCACCAATTTTTCACATTTTAATATTCAAAATGTGAAAACTTTATTTTTTATCATTCGAATGTTATTAGGTTGCCAATAAAATCAGAATTTTATAAGGTTGACAATAAAATCAAATGTTATTAGTTATCAGTTCCGATAAATGTCACAGCTGCTTTCTTCCAGTTAATATAACCTCGTATTGCAGTGTTTAACCCATGTGCTTTAATTCACACTCAAAGTATGGCTAATCGTGGTTGTAAAAACTCTCCCAACACTTTTTGTTATATATATAGTGAGTTTGCAGTTAAAAAACATCAAACATTACTGACTTTGTAAAAAAAGTATACTTTGCATATTTTGGTGTAGAAATCGGTAGTGAAGAAAAATGTTGGGCTCCTCACAAAGTATGTTATATTTGTGTCGAGGATCTTAGAAAATGGTATAAGAAAGAAAAGAAAGCTTTTAGATTTGCAGTATGGAGAGAGCAAGAAAATCATTCAAATGATTGTTATTTTTGCAGCGTTAATGTTTCTCGATATAACTTCAAAAATAAGAAAGTAATTGTCTATCCTAACTTTACTTCAGCTAATCGGCCGGTCGGACAAGGACCGGGACTTCCTGTCCCTGAGCCAGCTCAGTCTATTGATGACGTTTTACAGTCCAGTCCGAAGGTCGACGGATGATGATGAGTTTCAATGTTCTAATGTTCTCTAGAAAATTTAAAACCACAATTGTTTACACAAGCTGAGTTAAATGATTTAGTAAGAGATTTGGGTTTGACTAAGGAAAAAGCAGACTTGCTTGGTTCTATGCTGAAAGAAAAACATTTATTAGAATCTGAAACATCTAATTACCATTATAGAACAAGAGATCAACAGTTTGTTCAGTTTTTCAAGCAGGAAGAGGATTTGGTTTTGAAATTTAATCGATGTCATATTGTGAGAGAACTGTGGGTGATACAAAAACACTGATACCAGATACGGTTTCAGCACCCAAAAATACGTAGATGTATTGATTTAAGTTGTGTAATTTGAAACAGAAAAAGGGCGATACATAGCAGCACTCGAGATGTGCGTCTTCAGAAAAATAATCAAAAAAATTCGACATGCTAACAAAGCCTCAAAAGATTTAAGTCAGATATTATTTGGTTTAAGTTCGGACCGAAAGAGCTCACCAAGATCGAGTCAGATTCGATTGAAGCAATGTGACACGTAATTCGGCCGTCTGTCCCCACTTCTAATATATCTATATTATAGATTTACCTCAAATTTTCAAAACGGAAATGAGCATTTTCGTACATTCTTTGATATGATATGATCTTTCAACAAATCAAAAAGTCCACCTGCTTTTATGTCGAAAACCCTACCGGCGGAAAGATGACACAGACTAACTTAAATTATTTGAAACAGCTTTTAATTGAGGATAATAAAAACTAATTAAAATAAATATGTAGGTAACAATCTCTATTTTAGGAAACTACTAATTTGTCAGTAGTGGAAGCATTTCTTTTTTAAATATTTTTGTTTTTATGCCGGGTAGACAGCACGAGAGCGGCCTAAATCAGATTTAACTAAGCTATGAACCTGGCTTCAATCATTTTAATACATTGGACTCAATATTATTGGTATATTTGCATTTGAATTTTAAAAAATGATCAGAGTACATGCTCGCAAACAGATCCGCGATGATGATAGCCCGGCTTATCATGTACCGGATCCACAGTTCAGTCCCTGGCAAGCCATTACTCTTATTTATTTAAATATATTTTTCTATGCGACATATCTCGTCATACTGCCACACAACAGACGACTTTTAATGACGACATTTCTGAAAACACCCCTGTAACTGGTGGGGGCAGGGGACTGCGAGCTAGAAAAAGCTATCGATGGAGATAATATGCTTCTCATTCTCGGGTGGAATGTACATCTGAAGTTAAACTAGATAAATCAGGGGCCATCACCTACAAAAGTATGCTTCGCTGCAATATGCAGTACATCGGTCCTCGTTGAGGTTAGTGGTAAGCGACAAGGGTATAACAAAACCGTAATACAACAAGCTGAGTATCAGCCGTCGATCATGTGTAACTGTAGGTCTTGTCTGGCCAACATTACCCAAATATTAAATGAGGTTAGCAAAAGTGATCTCTCTCTCTCTCCAAACTATATCTTACCATACCATAAGTACTCAATCACTACCTCCGTTAATATCGATGACTTTAAATTAAAGTAACTTGGATATCAAGATTAATTTACTCATTTATGCCCTTCATCAAAAGTTAGCCTCAATATTAAAACTGAAGCTAACTTAAGATCAAATTTCAAGAAGCAATTTAACTAACCATATACTGTTATTGCAATCATATAACTACTGGAGTTTTTCTCATACATCGGAATCAGCTGTGGCCAGTTAATTCTAAATTATTTTCGACTCGCCTTGAAACGTTTAACCTCACTTGAAGTCACTTTATTAAATATATTTCACTTCAGTCCAACCCAAGTTGATAACGTCGATGTAATTGTAATGGTCAAAATGTTGAGAGTTAAATCAAATAGATGCTGCGACAAACCGAAAACCAATTTCAATCATCTATTTACTATATTTATTTATTTACCTACAATTGAGCTCAACACAAAGTAATTAATAGGACGGTATAAAGCACTAAGTCTGTACTTAAAAAAGTAAATATAAAACAGCACAATAAACACACATGTATATAGTACTACTGGTCGAAACAACACTGTATAAGTTCATAAAACTATAACGAAATCACATTGATGTTCTATTCGGTTATAAACTAAACATATTTTGTACCTGGGTGATTTTAACATACCAGGTGTACAAGTATGAAATGCGGATTTCAGACAACAGATGGTGCACCAATGCAGTTTGTGCTATAAAGATTTGACACTGTGCCATTTTGTTGTGTCATCAACAAGTGTCAGACGCGCACGAGTGATAAATTGGAAAAGTGTATGCATAGTGTTGTGTTGTTGTGTTCAATATGTCGAAATTTATACCGAACAAAGAGCATTCGCGGACAATATTAATTTTTTGTTTTCATTTGAAGAAAACTGCTGTTGAATCATACCGATTACTTCGAGAAGCTTATGGTGAACATGCTCCATCGCAAGATACGTGTGAACGATGGTTTCGACGTTTCAAAAGTGGTGACTTCGATGTTGCAGACAAGGAACGTGGAAAACCGCCAAAAAGATGTGGAATTGCAAGCATTGTTGGAAGAAGATGATTCGCAAACACAAAAACAACTCGCCGAGCAATTGGGCGTTAGTCAACAAGCTGTTTTCAATCGGCTACGAGAGATGAGAAAGATTCAGAAGACTGGTAGATGGGGTACCACATGAGTTGAACGACAGGCAAATGGAAAAGCGCAAAAACACGTGTGACATTTTGCTCGCTCGGTACAAAAGGAAGTCGTTTTTGCATAGTATAGTTACAGGGGATGAAAAGTGGATTTATTTTGAGAATCCCAAGCGCAAAAAATCATGGGTAGACCCAGGCGCACCATCCACATCGACCGCAAAACCGAATCGCTTTGGCAGAAAGACGATGCTCTGTGTTTAGTGGGACCGGAGGGGCGTGGTCTATTATGAGTTGTTAAAACCTGGGGAAACGGTTAATACTAAACGTTACCAACGACAATTGACCGATTTGAACCGTTCGCTGCTTGAAAAAAGGACAGAATGCCGAAAGAGGCAACACAAAGTCATTTTTCTTCATGACAATGCTCCATCACATACGGCAAAACCAGTTCGCGACACGGTGGAGGCACTCAGCTGGGAAGTTCTACCCCATGCGGCTTACTCACCAGACTTGGCTCCTTCCGATTACAACTTGTTTGCATCGATGGGTCACGCACTTGCTGAGCAGCGCTTTGGTTCATACGAAAATGTGAAAAAATGGCTCGATGAATGGTTCGCAGCAAAAGGGGAAGAGTTTTACTGGCGTGGTATTCACAAATTGCCCGAAAGATGGGCAAAAAAGTATAACAAGCGATGGAGCATACTTTGAATAAACCACTTTTTATCATTCTTTCGAATTTAACATGTTCTTTTAAAAAGAAAATCCGCATTTGCATACTTGTGTATAGTTTCCCAATCTACCAGAACCTCAGCGAATAACAAACCCGAGTTCATCCAACAAAGAAAGATATTTTGAAAATTGTTTTTACACTACTATATGCTATATATTTACTATAAATTGACAACCATATTAAGGCACCACATTCCAATTTGCTCCTCACAAAGGATGTAAACAAGGTTTAAAGTACAGCTGTACTCTTAAACGACTGGCAAATTCTCAAGATAAATCCCACTATTTGTATGGCTTTCGATGTTATTTTGTCGATGTGAGTAAAATAGAATCCCAAATCACATGTATTTTTTACTTTAACTAATATCGATCCATCAACACAATAATCATATAGCAGAGGACACAATTTTTTAGTAAACGATATCACTGAGCACTTACTGCTCTAAGCATCAATTTATTGCCTACACACCAATTATAATATCTGTTAAGCGCATCTTGCAATCCTCAAGCCTCTCCACTGGTAAGTACAGCTTTAAGATCGGCAAATATTTGATAATTGACATCAATAACTTAGATCTCGTTTATAAATATTAAAAAAGTAGGGATCACATGTTGAAACCCTGAGACACTCCAGATGAGGCTCCAAAAGTTAAGGCCACTCTATTAAATATGACTGGAAAAAATACACAAATCTGACAAACAAACCAAAGGCTTCGAACTTGACGAGAATGATCCTGTTGTCTACTTTGTCAAAAGCTTCAGAAAAATCGGTGAAAACCATATCCAACCTATCTCTTATTGTCAATAACACTCGATAAAAAGCAAAACATGCCAGATTGGTGGTAGTTGACCGTCCCCTCAAAAAGCCGTGTTTTTTTACAGTAAGAAGCAGTTCAATTCTATTTAAGTAGTCGTATAATAACATCCCAAAATTTCGGAAAAACCACAAATAAATGGTCTGTAATTACATGGGTCAGACATCCCCATTTTTAAATACCGGACATATTTTACTGATTTTCCAGCACTAAGGATCTGTTTCTTCACTTAATGATAAGTTAAAAATTTTTGCTAATGGTTTGGCCAGAATTTTCAGAGTATTTTTCACAAAAAAACTGGGAATACCGCACGGGCCTCTTGACATTTTAGGTTTCAACTTTTTTGTTACATTTTGATAAATCCGCCTCTATAAATACCGAAGTTAATTAGATTGTTATTAACATTTTTAATGTTCCATACGGAACACTTATAGGATCACTTAGGTGTCTGTCCGTCTGTCCATCTGTCTAGCTGTCCGTCTGTCTAGCTGTCCGTCTGTCTAGCTGTCCGTCTGCCTATTTATCCGTCTGTCACACCCGATTTTCTACGAAACTATTTGATGTATAAAGTTGAAATTTGACACTAATATAGGAATTAATAGCCCCATCAGAGCCGTGTAGTTTTGAAAATCAAATTCTGACTTAAGGAGTTAGTTTTAAGGGTGAAATTGGAAGTAAAAAAAAAAAAAATTACCGAGTCATCGAGATCTTAAATGAAAGCTTGTAAAAATACGACTTCAAAAATATTTATAGTGTACTACTTAGGAGTTGAGTTCCGGACCGAGAAGTGTACACATCGATATCAAACGCCCGGCAGTGGTCGACTCGTTCAACGAGCATTATTACGGTAGTGTTTCGATATATTGAATTATTTAATTGTTTTGGTCGATTGCAAACGACAGGGACTAAAAATAAAGCAGAGTGTAATGTTAGAATTAAAAAAAAAAGATTTTAGAAGTCTATGACAATAATGGGAAATGGGAAATTGTATGAAGCTAAAGAAGCGGTGAGAGACGACCTTGATTGTTTTGTTTATTGTGTATACGGCGATAAGAGGTAAAAACAACAATTTTTTGTCTTTCTCCTCTTCTCTCGGATTTGAAAATAGAATATACGAGGAGCATACGAAAAGTTTTGATAACATAAGTTTCAACAGAAATAACAATGGATAACGATGATTATACATTAGGAGACTCGAAAAGAGGAAGAGTCGAGAAAAGGGAAAAGCCAATAGGAATATACAAGAGGAGTAACATACTGACAGGAACCCCACAGAAAGAGAAAAATGAAGGAGAAGATGAATAACTTAACAGAAATGAGAGTTAATGTGAGATATAAAGGAAATGAAACAGGATCAGAAGAGATACCAACAAGAGGTGAAAGAGCTAAGAAAGGAGAATGAAGTATTTAAAAGAGGATAATAAGACAATTAGAGAAAACGTGAGAAATATGGATTAGAGGATGAGTGTGTTGGAAAAGGAAAACGTAGGGAATAATATTGTCATATCGGGAATGAGATTTAAAGCGAATAGTCAATCAGATCTGAAAATGGATGTAGAACATTTTATGGAAAGAAGTATGGACACAAAGGATTAAGGATGTGATAAAAATGGGAGAGACTATATACAAGATAGAACTTCGAAACTCAGGAGATAAGGAAATTGTGGTGAAAAATAAAAACAAACTAAGAAATTGTAGAGAGAGAGAGTTTACATAAACAACAATTTAACAAAGGGTGAACGGGAAATTCAAAAGAAATTGAAGCATATAGCAGAGAATGAGAGAAAGAATGGTAAGAGAGTGAAAATGGGATGTCAGAAAATCCTAATCGAGGGAAGAGAATATAAATGGGACACTGAGAAAGAAAAACTGAAGGAACAAACAAAGAATACTACGACCATCAGGCCAAAAAACGGAGAAAAAGGAGGAGATAGGTAGATCTACTACGACCCTGGCAAAGACAAAGGATACGGAAGAGAAGACTAATGAAAGGAATATGAATAAGAAAATAATCAAAGAAATGGATAGGAAAAAAGAAATAGGAAATAATTACAGTGTTAGTAAATTGGGAACACGGAACTTTAGGGGTATAACCGAAAAAGAGATTATATTGGAAACATGAATGTTAGGGGCATAAACGGAAAAGAGGATGAACTGACAGAAGAAATGGAAAAAATACAAATGCACTATGTAGGAATCACAGAAACAAAAAGGAAAGGGAATGGATGCAAAAGATTATCTAATGGATATTGGATGTACTGGTCAGGAGTAAAAGAGGAGGAAAACGCAGGGGCAGTAGTGCCAATGGTGGTCAAAGAAGAGAAGATGAAGAATGTAAAAGGGGAAAGGTTTGTAAATGAGAGAATACTCTCGACAGCAATAAAAGAAGATGGAGCGGACGAAGACTGCACTTTGATTGTATTCTATGGACCAAATGACAACGCAAGAATTGAGGAGAGGGACAAATTTTTCAATGATTTACAGGAAGAGATAGACAATACAAACAATAAGATAATAATAATGGGAGATATGAACGGAACTCAACTCCCCGGGCCTTACACCCCTAAAGGGGTAGAAAGGCATAAGGATTAAGTAACTAAGTAAAGTTCTTGCGCATACTTTTCTTTGTATTATTTTTAAAAAATTCCCAAAAAATATCGCTGCCCCCCCTCTTATCTCGAAAAGTACTAATCAAAAAATTTTGAAAAAATTCTGGAATATTCTCCACAAGGTGTAGATGACGAAAATTATCACGAGTGGATTACCTTTGATAACTTATCTGGTATATAAAAAAGATCGGAAACAAACTTAATTGAAAACTCATTTAGGGCAACAAAAATTGTTATTTTAAAAGCTGTACGGAACACTAATTGCGCAAGTCTGACTTGCACTTGGCCGGTTTATTTTTATCCAAATGTTCAGTTCGGATAAAATATGATCATAAACACCAGCCAAATATGCCCCAAATGATATACTAATGCGTCTCTTTAAAATCTTTAGGTCTATGATAGGTTACATATCTGTACTTACAGCAAGTTAAACAGTCTTCAAATCGATAAAACTTGTAAAATCACTGTATCACTACGTAACCAGCAACCAGCTGTAAAAATAAAATATGCTTGATGACGATAAGTAGTTCGATTTCACTATCAAACTGCAAATATGGTTTACTTATTTACTAGTTTATATCATATAGTATCATACTAAAGTAATAAAGATGTGATGAAAATCGAAATCGTACGATTTATTATCAAGTTTTAGGTTGTTTGCATAAAAATAATTTATTATTTTATACATACATAATGTGAGCGCTAAATAATTGAAAACTACTACCCTCCGTACCCATTTACAGGCCTCTTATTAACCTCTGTATAAAAAACAAACTGATAATTGTAAAGATATCTAATAAAAAGCTGTCATGCTTTTGAAATAATTTGATTAAAGCCAGTGGCGTAGCCAGAAGTTGAGAGAAAATCGGCCAAGTACAAGTCGGACTTGCGCAATAAGTGTTCCGTACGTCGATTGCTTTTTAAATAAAAGTTTTTGTTACGGAGGAATCAAATAATCAACAATTTCACAAAACACACCTCAAATGAGTTTTCAACAATTTTTTTTTCCGATTTTAATTAAAAACTGATGACCTTGAAATTTTTATTTTTTATATACCACACAAATTATTAAGGGTAATGCACTCGTGATAATTTTCGTTCAATTTACACCCTGTAGAGAATATTCCAGGATTTTTTCAAAATTTTTTGATCAGTACTTTTCGAGATAAGAGGGGGGACATCGACTTTTAGCAATTTTTTTAAAATAACACAAAGAATATTACGCGAAAGTATTACATCATCTATATTTTTGAACGCGTATTTTCATAAGCTTACATCTGATATCCCACTCGATGACCTGGTAAAAAAAAATTTCACCTCCGATTGCACCCCAAAACTAACCCCTTAGTCAAAATTTAACTTTCAAAACTACGCGGCTCTGATGAGACTATCAATTCCTATATTAATGCCAAATTATAACTTTCTTTGTCAAATAGTTTCGGAGAAAATCCGATGTGACAGACACCGAAGTAATCTTATAAGTGTTCCATACGGAACACTAAAAAGCTAGCTTCGAAATCATCTATTCCAGGAGTCCGGGGAATGTGGCTACGTCATTGACTAATTAAGGATACATTTCGTTTTCTCTCTCTGTACTAATTTCATCTTAAACCGGCTTTAAATAAGTAATACAAAGTGCAAAATAACAAGTACTAAATCATATTTTTCTTTAGTCTTAAAAAGTTAGTATCCACCTACTTATCGATGAAAAATATAAACCCAAAACGCAAGAAATGTGAACAATATGTACTTAATACTAAATACACAAAATATAATAGGTAAACACACAAAACAAGAGATCTTCTAACTTATGTCACACATGCTTGGAACACCGCAACTGGACATTTTGCAGAATCTCGAGCGGGTGCACTTGATATGTCCAAGGCATTTGACCGTGTTTGGCATGACGAATTGTTGGTTAAGCTACGGTCATATTTTCTTCCCAGAAATTCACAGTAACTCTATCTACACGGAATACTGGGTCACCATATATATATATATATATATATATATATATATATATATATATATATATATATATATATATATATATATATATATATATATATATATATATATATATATATATATATATATATATATATATATATATATATATATATATATATATATATATATATATATATATATATATATATATATATATATATATTATATATATATATATATATATATATATATATATATATATATATATATAAACTCCTAGACAAAATTAACGCAACAATCTGAAAATTAATTTATCTCTTTCTTATGTCAGTTTTAAAGTTTATCGAGTATTTGAATATTAGGCTATGCATATTTTGTTTCATTGCTCATGACAGAAATGAAAACAATTCGTTTAGATTTACAGTTTTAAAGAATTTTTAGAAGATAAACAATTTTCTGTAATAATGCGATAGATTTTCTTTAAAAGTAAGCTTATAAATTGTTCCCTTTTTCAAAGTAATACGTTTTTTGTGGTAGACTGTTTTATTTTTGACCCTGAAGAATTAGAAAAATGAATCGAACAAGGAATTTAACTGAACACGAGGTAGTGCGAGCCTCAGTTTTATTGGACGAGGGATATTTTCAGAGTTATGTTGCCAATTTGTTAGGCAAACATAGTTCCACAATAAGTCGTATGATAAAACGCTTGAATGAAATAGGAACTTATTCTAGAAGGCTAGGGCAAGGGCAAAAACGATGCACTAGCGACCTAGATGAACGTTTTATAAGACAATATGCTTCAAGAAACAGGACTGTCACTAGTTCTATAATAAGAATCGAAGTCGAAACTGTTCGCAATGTCACAATTTCTTCTAAAACAGTTAGAAGACAGTTAAATGAAGCTGGATTAAACAGTAGGAGACCAGCCACTGCGCCCTTGCTTACTAGAGAGAACAGAGTTGCCAGGTTACGTTTTGCTCGAAATCACGAAAATTGGTCTGTGGATGATTGGAAACAAGTTTTCTTCACAAATGAAACTAGGGTTAGTCTAAAACATCCAGATGGTCGTGAGCGAGTATGGCGAAGACCAGGAGAGAGGTTTGCTCCTTGCAATATCTCTGCAAGGATTCCATTCGGCGGTGGCTCTGTTATGTTCTGGGGTGGCATCTGCTTTGATGCTCGCACAGAGTTAGTTCCTGTCCGTACGAGATCCATGAATGCTGACTACTAGGCTAATAATATTGTAATAGAACATGTGATGCCTTTCGGTCATTTTGTGGGGCCCAATTTCCTGTTTATGCAAGACAACGCTCGACCTCACGTGGCTAGGGAGGTACTCGATTATCATAATCAAGTTGATATATCGATTATGCAATGGCTACCAAAAAGCCCGGATCTGAATCCGACAGAACATGTATGGAATCACCTTAAGAAAAATGGGAAACGTCATATACCTGCACCTAGAAACCTGAGGGAACTTGAAAATGCAATTATCACAGAAGGGGAGCAAATTCCTCAAGATTTATCCAAAATTTAATTAGAAGCATGCCTAGGCGCATAAACGCTGTCATCCGAAGTAGAGGAGGCAACACACACTACTAGTGTCCCAGTTACACCATTAATTTTGCTACTAGTGTCCCAGTTTATTTTTTTCATTTTTACATAATTTCAACGATTTTGTTATTAGGTTTTAAGAAGAATTTTAATTCGAATCTTATAGAGAAATTGTAGCTAATTCACTTTTAAAGTATCCGAATATGTTTTTTCTAACTTTTAGTGTAACCAATGTTCATAAAAAATTATTAAAATTAATTCATTATAGAGATTTGTATGATTTAATATATTGCTGCGTTAATTTTGTCCAGGAGTATATATATATATATATATATATATATATATATATATATATATATATATATATATATATATATATATACATATATATATATATATATATATATATATATATATATATATATATATACATATATATAATACATTAAAATTCCGGGTTTCAATCCGTTCGTCTAACCTGAATTTGCACAACCCTTAGCTTCGAGCGGCAGCAGCAGCAAGATCACAATATCGAGCAGCAGCAGCAAGAGCACTTGAAAATGCCAAATGAGATTTTGGCGAAACGTCGTGCAAATTCATTGTTAGACGAACGGATTGAAATCCGGAATTTTAATGTATTACATTCCACCATCCGTGAAAACCTCTATTGTAACATATACATATATATATATATATATATATATATATATATATATATATATATATATATATATATATATATATATATATATAACAAAAAAACATGTTTTGTGCTAATTCTTGTGTCTGTGTCAAGAGGTTTAGAGGCCAATAAAATAGAAAATTTAGTAAAAATGATTAGTTAGATTTTTTTTTTAATTCAGTAACACACTACGTTATTCTATTCTATTTTTTTTTGATATTTAAGCTCTTTGCAGATTTTATTGAAAAAGTGTAATCGACGGAAATAAAGAAACCCTGTTTACTGAAAAAAAGTATAATTAACTTTCTTTAATGATCTTAGGAAATGGGCCGCCTAATTTAAAGTACTCTCAAACAGATAACTTATCGTTAGTTCCTATAAGCTCTGAGGCATGTAAGCATTTCCTAATTGATTTCCGTCCAAAAGTATAATCTCAAAAAAGCCCGATCTGATATGCAATTAAGAACACAATTCGAAGAATGCAAGTTTACAATGAAACGAAAGTGCACGTACCGAGCAAGGCCTTATATTCACGGTCAAATATTAATCCACCGCACAAAATGGCCTATTCATCATCGTTTTCTCTTTTTCTTATTGTTGATTATGATTGGGGTATGAAAGTTGATTATGTCAGGTTAATAGCCTCGCGGTACATAGTAAACAAAACTGATGAATGTTTTTACAGGTAATTTTTTCAATCATTTCCTGATTTCGTCACTTTCTTTATTTGCATATCTTTACAAATAAATTTTAGATTATGAACAAGGCGTGATGACATCAAATAATTATCTTTTTAAAAATATATATGCTTTTGAAAGAAATTAAATCGCACTTAACAACATACAGGCAAAAGACAATGTAACACGCCCTGTTTCAAAAAAATCCATATGATTTTTAGGAAGTACCAACCTTCAAACGATACGTGTCAAAATTTCATGACATTCCGACGATTAGTTTACAAGTTACAGTGGTTTTAGTGACGCTACTTTTGATATTTTCAAAACAATGGAAAAAATCGAATTTCGTGTGTTGATTAAACACTGTTTTTTGATAGGAAAAAATACCGTTCAAGCAAAGCAATGGCTTGATAAGTGTTACAGGAACTCTGCTCCTGGAAAATCACTCATCATTTATTGGTATGCTGAGTTTAAATGCGGTCGTACAGATACAAATGATGCTGAACGCTCTGGACACCCAAATGAGGTGGTTACACCGGAAAACATCAAAAAAATCCACAAAATTGTTTTGGATGATCGTAAAGTGAAATTGCGTGAGATAGCTGACACCCTAAAGATATCAAAAGAACGTGTTGGACATATTTTGCATGAACATTTGGGCATGAGAAAGCCCTGTTTGCTCACAGTAGACCAAAAACAATAACGTGTTGATGATTCTGAGTGCTGTTTGGACCCGTTTAAGCTCAATAAAAAGAGTTTTTTCATGCGACATGTGACAATGGATAAAACATGGATTCACCACTACATACCGGAATCAAATCGGCAGTCAGCTGAGCGAACAGCAGCCGCTGAAAGCCGCCCGAAATGACCAAAGACACAACAGTCGGCTGGGAAGGTTTTGACCTCTGTATTTTGGGATGCGCATGGAATAATTTTTATCGACTATACTAAGAAAGGAAAAGCCATCAATAGCGAATATTATATAAAGTTACTTATGCGTTTAAAGGCAGAAATCGCAAATAAACGAGCCCAAATGAACAAGAAAAAAGTGCTCTTTCATCAAGACAATGCACCGTGTCACAAGTAAATGGTTACGATGGCAAAATTGCATGAATTGAAGTTCAAATTGCTTCCTCATCCACCGTATTCTTCAGATTTGGCCCCCAGCTACTACTATCTATTCGCAGACTTCAAAAAAATGCTGGCGGAAAGAGATTTGGCTCCAGTGAAGAAGTTATCGCCGAAACTGAGGCCTATTTTGAGGACAAAGACAAATCCTTCTACAAGAAAGGTATAGAAATGTTAGAAAAGCGTGGGACTGATTGTATCGCTCTTGCAGGAGACATTATAGATGAATAAATCGAAATTTTGCAAAAAAATTGTGTTTTAAGTAGCTAGACCAAAAACTTGTCAGCCTACGTATTAAATTTGATATAGAAGCAGAAATAAATATAGATACAGAGAGAGACAGAGAGAGAAAAAAAAAAGAAATAGTGATAAACTGCAATGGATCTTTTAGAGAATTTTAATACATTTTTGCAGAAGATTTTGCCCTACAAAAGTAGTATTAAGAGAAAGTTAAATTAATTATCATCATCAACAGAAGATAACATCTTAAGGAACTTAGATTTAATAACAATAATGTCTTTAGTGTGATTATACAATAAAAAAAGGCGCAGTCGAAGGCTTTCTCACTTCATGAAAAATTTGATACTCAGTAGGGTAGGACTAAGGCCCCCGAGTGTTGTAATTTTCTATTTCGCGTTTGAGGAAATTAATTGTATTAAAAGATATGTTGCGCTTTCGAATATTTGAGGGGTGACACATTTTAGATATAGTGAGACACTGTTATATTTCTGAGAAATTTAATGACTTAATGATCTGTCATACAAAGATGTATTGTGGGACGGTGGAATGATTGTATATTTATTCCTGAGATCGTATCTGAACTTTATTTTTTGGTATAAGTAAAGAAGACATTTTTAGAATTTTTTTTTATTATATAATAATAAACTGGAACATTCTTCTTTCTCTCATAGTAAACCAACTAATTTCTCTCATTTTAACACTCCCCTCCCTGTTTATATATTTTTTCCAACCTATCATTCGCACACAACCATTTTATATTAGCTGGATGCGTCTTACATCACGTTCTAGCAGACATGGCCCATAAGGTGAAATGCGACAGTACCAGGCTGTCGCGTAACGATTTCCTGAAGTACCTTTGGTTAAAAATTAATTTCCATTTGGCCAGTGCTTTTCTTACAAAATTATTAGGGTTTAACGCAGACAGTGATCAATAGAGCTTTGTTGTAACCGTCCGAGGTTATGCTTTAGCTTATCATTTGACTCGGCAAATTATTCAAATTTAAATGGCATGTATAACTGAGTATCATCTGCATATAAATGCACAGAAACGCACCGAAGACTATTAACCAATTGCGAAGTATACAGAAAAAAAATACGGCTAAAAATGGATTCTTAAGGCATGCCACATGTGACGCCCAGTGGACAGTGTATTCTTAATCTTAACAGAACGGATTCTTCCAGAGAGATAATTCTCCAGAAACTGACGAGTCTCTGTTATTTTAATGAATATATATGAAATAGCAAAAATGACCGCAAAATTAGTTCACATTATGTTACAAAATAATATTTTTATCAATCTACATGTTGCAAGGAGATCATAAACATAAATCACCAAACAAAAAAAAATACTACGTTGTTATACGATATAATGTTGACCCATAATTGTTCTAAAATAGAAGCATATATCAAGACGAAAACAATTTGTCATTTATTATTTATCCAGCACAGATAATAGTTACAAATCGTAGGCCTTATTATACAGGATGTTTCAATAATATGCATGTACTTTGTTGCGAGTAGTGACAAAATCGTAAAGAGGAATTGAAGCATGTAAATCTCATCCATACACGAATTTTATCGTATAAATTTGTTTTACAAAGACCATTTTATTTGTTTTTCAACACAGTTCCCTTCTCAACTTTCTGTTATGACTTCTTCGTTTGACGAACATTTCTTTCCTCCCAGCCAGTGCCAGATCTGGCAAATAGGCGAATAGGGAAGAAGTTAATATCTCAATTCCATCAATTTTGCATTTGCCAATTCAGACAAGTGTGCTCATGCGCTGTCATGATAAAAAAGCACTTTTTCCTTGTAAAATGGAGACGTTTCTTCTTTATTATCAAGCAGAGAGGCACAATAGGTGCCTACGATTTGTTTTTTCCTTTTCAAAGTAACCTATTAAAATAATGCCTCTTGCATTCCAGAAAACAGCTGCCATGACGTTTCCGTTCCTTAGTTTTTGGTTGATGATAGTGAGTTTTGGTTTCATCTATAGTAATAAATCAAGGATATTTCTTTAATATACTCGTAGCTTCTTCAGCTGTTAGTAGCACTAAAGATTATCGCGGTTGTAGAGATAATGATGGTGATAGTAATGGCAATATGCGATAATCATTCTTGCATTACTTATCTGCATGTGATTGAACCTTAGACGTTAAGCCTGATGTAGTAAGCTCCATGTAAGGCCCATATATGGTTACATACGGAGCTGGAGTATGGTGGACGACAACAGAGTAGAGAACGACAACCACGAAGCCAAATCAGCTGCAGGGGTTAGCTTGTTTATGTTCCACCGGGGCTATAAGTAGCACCTCCACAATATATACGTAAAAAGTGACGCTATCAATAGCTCCTATCGAATGAAGACAAATGAGGAATGGTAACAATAACCTGTACAATTTTGACAGACAAGAGTTAGGAATATAATCAACGACAAACTCCAGAACCAGCGGTTGTTATACCAAAACAGGTGGTAAAAACGACAATTAACAGATGATCATATCAGCAACATCAATATTGTTGGGTTACGCAGCTTTCGCCCAATACGTTCGCGCAATACCTCAAGCAAATATGAACTTGATTATGAAACACCCTGTACTATAAATGTGACATTTGCCCCGTCATTAGTAATTACTAAATTCCCAATTTCTAGGAGCATATAATCAAATATTTGGAGATTCTATGAAACTATCCACAACTTCGAGAATCTGTAAAAGGCGGTAGCCGAAATCGGGGAGGAGCTAGCATATAGTTCCAGGGATGGGAATTAATAGCAATTAACAAGCAAACAGCTTTCCTCAAGTAACAAACCAGATCCCAAGCACAAAACAGTATACTGAATATACGACACAAAAATTTATATAACAGAATATTGTCTACATAATCCCTTTCTTTAGCTTCTCGCTCTTTAGTAATTTTCTCCTACACGTTCAAATTCATTCGACATCACATTTCCACCCACTAATATCCATTTAAATATGTTTTTTTATTATCTTGAATTAGACATTCTTAAATTAGTTAAATCATTGTAATTCTAATCCATATATGGCTGTTTCAATAGTCTCTTTCACTGCCATTATTAGCATTTATTGTTAACAATTCTGGTACGTTAATTCCGTTTGTACCATCATTTCTCCAATATACTCGTATTTTTTTGGCTTGTCAATAGAATATTTTTACACACCAAATTGTTTTTAGTATCCCAGTAACTGTTCTTGCATGTTGAATTTCTTGTCTGGTTTCTTTTTTCCCATAACATTTCAATGTATCTGCCTGCTTGCGTGGTAATCATCATCATATTGAATTTTAAATCCCCTGTTAACAGGATTAGTAGTATCTTGTGCCTAATTATTAATAAGGCTAAGGAGCTAAAGCTAAATAATTTAGAATTGGAATACTCATTCTTATACAGCCCCATTTCCATTTCTTTACTTATCCTACAAAAAAGGATGCATATTTTCACATTTTTAACGAAATTAACTTACTATTCTTGATTTCTAGGCCACATCAAAGAAAATTAATTTAGAAGAAAACGCGATACGACCATTTTTATTAATAATAAAAATAAAGTTTTTTCGTTTTTATGATATTTTAATTACTTTCTCAGCAAATGATCGTTGACACAACGATTTACAGCGATGAATGTGTAATGAGAAAGTAAAATTGAAAATAATACGTTTATTTTTTTAACGGTTAATATGTATGTCTCATTACTTTCTTTTGCATGCAAGATCCGGAAGTAAGTATAATAATTTTTATCTCGAGGACAAATTTGGAATTTAGGGTTTATAATGACCTCTATTTGTGTATTTATTTATTACGTATAAATTAAGGAAGCAGTTGTTCTTAACAATAAAAACAAAAGAAGGAAAGTAAGTACTTTGTGTGGTTTATTTTAATTGACCAGCACAAATTTTTAATGATGTCATACCAACGGGAACGCCGGAACTTGTAACCATACAAAATCATTGCATTTTTAGTGTTCCGTACGGAACACTTATAAGATCACTTCGGTGTCTGTCCGTCTGTCTGTAACACCCGATTTTCTCCGAAACTATTTGTCGTAGAAAGTTGAAATTTGGTAATAATATAGGAATTGATGGCCTCATCAGAGCCATGTAGTTTTGAAAGTTAAATTTTGACTTAAGGGGTTAGTTTTGGGGGGTGAAATCGGAAGTGAAAAAAAAATTTTTTACTAGGTGATCGAGTGTGGTGTCAAATGAAAGCTTGTGAAAACACGAGTAAAAAATATATATAATGTAATACTTGCGCGCACTTTTCTTTGTATTATTTCTAAAAAATCGCGAAAAATCGCCTTATCTCGAAAAGTACTGATCACAAAATTTTGAAAAAATTCTGGAATATTCTCCAGGGGGTGTAGATTGAACGAAAATTATCACGAGTGCATTACCTTTAATAATTTATCTGGTATATAAAAAAAAAAAAAAATTGAAGGTCATCAATTTTCAGTAAAGATTGGAAACAAACTTTGTTGAAAACTTATTTGGGGTGTGTTTTGTGAGGTCACTGATCATTTTATACCACCGTAACAACATTTTTTATTTTAAAAGCAATCAACGTACGGAACACTAGTTGTGCAAGTTCAACTTGCACTTGACCGGTTTTTTTTAAATAGGTTTTGTAATTTTGTTATAAAAAAAATTAATAACGTGATTGACTCAGTACGTCTCACGTACACAAAAATTCGTAAAGTGATCTTCAGAACTTCCAGTGCAAATACGAAATCACAAAAAATAGAAAGACGTCGCCGCAGGATTGTTAAATTGTGCCTCATCAGGGCTCTTATTTTCTCTGCTAGCGCGTTAAAATATGCCTCGTCAAATTTCCAAATACAACTTCTACTTCTGCGGCATATCTGAGAAACTCGGCGTGGCATATTTTAACGATCCGGCGGTAGTTCAGAAATTATAGCGACATCTATATTTCCTAACTTCTACTAATGCGGCATCTCTGAGAACCTCGACAAAGTACATTTTAACGATCCGCGTGTTTGTCTTTCAGTAGCGATAGCTATATTTTCTGGGACATGGTTCTAAAATAAGTATTACATTCAAATAGACTGACAGATTGACCGGCGGACGGATATTGAAATCTGTATTTGTCGTAATCCACAAACATGAAAACATATAAAAATCTTGGTAACGGGTCTTCTCACAAATACAATACTTTCTTCTAGAAAGTGAAACAAATTTAAAAATATCTGAAAATTGCTGAACAAGTATGTGACATTGCAGTATACGGCGTGTCCCTCTGGATCCATTAAATGAGTGGCTTTTGATTAAAATATTTGTAAATAAATAAGACGCTTGCACCCAACAACTTCAGATCCATACATACCATATTTTTACTGTCATTTAAGCTATATCCAATAACGGAAAACTATAACAAATAGATGTTTATACTGTACTTTGTCGGCGACATTTTTAGAAGTTAACAAAAGTGTTCTTCGTATTTGCTGAACCATCCCAAGACGCGTTTTGCCCTATCACGGCTCATCAGCTGGGCTAGGTTCAGCAAATACGAGAACACATTTTTAGTCCTTTATCCAGGTAACTAACGGAAAACTATAACAAATAGATGCTTATACTGCACTCTGTCGGCGACTTACTAAGTCTATTCAAGCAGCGCTCTGCTTGTTTCATTTACTTCATGGTTAAGGACACCGGTTATTAGTATTAGATGGGTCAACACAAGTTTCTAAATTAAAGCTGTGCCTAGCAGGTTTCTATTACTTCCTTCAATATTTCCAAGGTAATACGAATGTGCAATAAACAAAATTTCATTTGAAATTAGCACTATACACACTGTAATGCCATTGTGACAAAGATTGAAAAATCCCAACATAATCTGAACACTAATTAACTGTTGTCAATGTTATTTACAATAAAAGATTACACAGGCCGACATATGAAAAATTTTTGAGCATTGTTTTCATTTTAATAGCTATTTTTTGTGTCCTGAATTCAGAAGTATCCACATTTTCTTTCTATCACATCTAGTTTTTTTTTATAAAGTTAAAAAAAATCTTTATTATAAATTTTTAAGATAAAATCAATTATTAAGTTAGAAATATATTTATTCAAACATTTACAAAAAAAAAAATATCAATTACAATTGTTATATTACGACTATTCTGGGTGGTGATTTTTTTTGCGTTTTTTCATAAAATTTCACCTGGGAGTATTTTTTTATGGTGAAATCTCACGATTTATTGACCAATACTAGTCAGTCATCATATTCATATTCCATCGACCTTGGTCTTGATGTCTTGATGAAATCGTTCTCCCTGCCCTTCGTTAAAATCACTAAGATTTTCAAGGAAAAAATCCAAATGTGCATCTAGAAAGTCGGGTTTTATACTCATATTGCATCCCAATTTTTGATATTTATCTAACAAGGTCGGGACAATATTTTTATAGTCTGGATGTTTGTGATTACCCAAAAAATTATGTACACTTTTGAACGCAAGCCAAGCTTCTAATTCGGTAATAATCATTGTCGCTTCAAATTCCTTATCATTTATCACGGATCTAATTTGTGGTCCAACAAAAATTCCTCTTTTTATTTTTGCATCAGATAATTCCACAGGTACTTAAAACAGCCACTTTCTTTATTTGGGGCTTTAACGTGTTTGATTAAACCTAATTTAATATGAAGCGGAGGTAACAAAACTTTTTTAGGATCGATTAAATTTTTTCGTAACATATTTTTGGTTCCAGGTTCAAACTTATCCCGAGGAGTCTATTGTTTTTTTACGTAGTGTAGTTGTCGTACTCTACTATCCCACTCACATAAAAAAAAACAAGGATATTTTGTATATCCTGATTGTTGACCTAATAACATAAATATAATTTTAAGATCTTCACAGAGCTGCCAACAGTGATTCTGATACTGAAGTTTATTGTTTGTTGTTATTGTTGATCTCGTACTAACACGTTTTCTCACGAGAGGTCGCATAACTCGTGGAAAGAGCGCCAAAACTTAATAGTTTGAATTATTTTTATAAAAAAAATGAAAATTACCACTATATGGATTTTCTTTAAAACCCGATGTGATACGATAAAATGAGTGGTGAATTCGTAATCAGTGTCCCCAAATTAGTAAAAAAGTTAACAATATTTTAGACAATAAAAATCATGTCGGCCTGTGTTATCATTTCAGTTTTACTTTATTTTCTTAGTGGTTTGTATACGTAAGTAGAAAAAAAGTAAAGCCCTATCATAATAGCCATAAGAATAACGAACCTCAAATAACTTTTCTTATAAGTTCCTAAATAAGGGAAATCGTTATCCTTATTAAAGGTTCCTCTTATTTTGTTTCAATACTCCAAATGAAGAGCGCATGCGTCAAATAACGATAAGAGTTGAGTCTTTTGTATTTAATTTCTTCGCTTTACTACTGTGCAAGCTTCAAACGGTGGGCGCTTGCTTCAAATAAAGATAAAGACAGTGGCCTACCAAAATAAGCGTTGCAAAATCTCCCTATTCTCTCTAAATATATTTTAACTAGCCGTGCCCGCGGCTCCGCTCGCGTGGACTTGATTCACTACTATCGTCACTGCTTATTCCTTATGTTACCTAACGTAATAAAATATCTGCCATTATTACCCCTTATCTCCCATTATTTATCCTTATCTCCCATTATCTCTACATAATTTCCATTATCTAGGCTTATCTCTGCTCATCTCCCATTATTTCTCCTTATCTCCCATTATTTCTCCTTATCTCCCATTATCTCACCTTATCTCCCATTATCTACACTTATCTCTGTTTATCTCCCAATATTTCTCCTTATCTCCCATTATTTATATTTATCTCCTATTATCTCACCTTATCTCCCATTATCTAGGCTTATATCGAATTATATAGAACATATGTATATATTTATAAAAACACGTAAATCGGATAAGTGGTTCTCAAGTGATAAGCGCACCAACGGACAGACAAACAGACATTTGCATTTTATATATATTATATTCTTTGCAACATGATAGTGTTCCATATTTAAGGGTTTAGGCAGTGTATTGCAAGAGAACGCGCTAACGGTAATCTTTTTTCCGACTTGATTCACTATTATCGTCACTGCTTATTCTTTATGTTACCTAACGCAATATTCTTCCTATCCTTTCCTTATGCTACCTATCGTAATAAAATATATCCTATAACCTGGCCAGAGAACATATATATGTTTTAAAAAAAAGCACGTAAATCGGATAAGTGGTTCTCCAGTGATAAACGCACTAACGGACAGACAGACAGAGAGACAGGCAGAGAGACAGATAGAGAGACGTTGCATTTTATATATATTATAGATAGAAGATTATAGGTAACCTGGCCAGAGAATACATGTATGAATTAAAAAAAAAACACGTAAATCGGATAAGTGGTTCTCCAGTGATACGCGCACTAACGGACAGACAGACAGAGATACGTTGCATTTTATATATATTATAGATGTAATAAAATATATATCTATATCCTGGTCAGAGAACATATGTATGAATTTAAAAAAATCACGTAAATCGGATAAGTGGTTCTCCAGGGATAAGCACACTAACGGACAGACCGATAGACAGAGAGATGTTGCATTTTATACATATTAAAGATATAGATTATTATTATTATTATATAACCTGGTCAAAGAATATATGTATGAATTTAAAAAAAGATACATAAATCGGATGTGTGGTCGGAAGTGGTTCTCGCGTGATAAACGCACTAATGAACAGACAGACAGACAGAGAGACATTACATTTTATATATTATAGATTATAGATATTCTCTGCTATATAATATTGTTCCATATTTAATGATTTAGGCTGTATATTGCAAAAGAATGCGCTAGCGGCCAACTTTTTTTTTCCGACTTCATTCACTATTATCATCACTGCTCATTCCTTATGCTGTCTATCGTAATAAAATATAGCTTATAACCTGGCCAGAGAACATATGTATGTTTAAAAAAAAAGTATGTAAATCGGATAAGTGGTTCTCCAGTGATAAACGAACTAACGGACAGACAGACAGATAGACAGAGAGAGAGAGAGACGTTGCATTTTATATATATTATAGATGAAAAACTACTGTTGTATTAAATGTTTGTGTGTTTCTAGGTATAAAAAAAATGCATATAAGATTACATTTTTGTGTGTTTCTATGCATAAAAGAACGCACATATACTGCCATGAATCAACGATGCATAAATAATAACCAAAGTGAATGAATATTGTATTAATTTTATAACATTAGCGTCGCTTGATTGGTCCCACAACAATGGTTTTTAAAACGGATGCAACATGATAGGAAAAATTACGGAAAGTAACCACAAAGTATCAATGATTTTTAGTGCAGTACCATGTTATCCCAAAAAGTGCTGTGAAATACAAATGTATATTCTGGCACGTGGACAACTTTGACGGATATCATGTCATCTCATTATTCCCATAATAATGGATAATAAAATGGTTAATCCACATAGAGGTTGAAGTTGAACCATAAAAAAACAGCACCAAATGATATATAACTAAAATAGATAGTTTGCAAGCTCTTGGGAGTCATCCAAAATTATGCCATAGTTTTAATTTACTTAAGAACAATACAAAAAAGGCAGCTCGCCCTATTTATTTATACTTTTTAGTGTTCCGTGCGGGACACCGTCTGCCTGTCTGTCTGTTCGTCTGTCACACCCGATTTTCTCCGAAATTATTTAACATAGAAAGTTGAAATTTGGCACTAATATGATGGTCACATCAGAACCGTGTAGTTTCCTCGCCAGTTTCTGCCTTGATGTAAGAAGTTTGGGGTTCCAATATGCCACAAGTTTTTTTTTAACTCTAAACCTTCGTGTACAATCTTGAAACCTGTAGTTTCAGATACTTCAGCTTTTGTAGCAAGCACTGGAACCCTCATTCGTTGTTCTGCCAGGAGCAAATCCTCAACAAGCCTGATAATTTCCTCAGTTTTTACCTCAACCGCTCCTTTACAACATATCGTTACTGTAAATGAGAACGAATCAAGATGCTGGCCAGTTCCGGGTCTCCAATCAGACGAACAGCTTTCTTCTAAATAGAATCCAACAAATGCAGCGTATGTTGAGGAGCAGAGCCCCAAACATGGACGCAGTATTCCATCTTTGGTCGAATTTGTGCTTTGTACAGAATTAACAGTTGTTGTGCAGTGTACAGCTTTCTAGTTCGAAATAATATTCCCAGCTTTTGAGAAGCTCTCTTTGCTATGCTTGCAACATATTCATGCCAAGACATATTTGCTTCCCAATTAACGCCCAGCAAATTGAGTGACGATGGTAGAAGAATGAACTGCCCCGACATAACTGTGTCAGCGACGTTAATTTTTTTAGAAAAAACTGCCTCCTGAGTTTTTCTAGTGTTAAATTCTACTTGGTTACTGCCACCCCAAGATAGAATTTCTTCCAGGTCTTTGTTAAACGTCCTCCACGTCCTCCTGCTGTCTGCGGATATTTGCATGAATAGCCGATTTGCGAGCGTTCAAAGTAAATGATGAGATAAGCGTACTGTCATCTGCAAAGCTGTAGATTGAATTCCTGGTCTTTTCCAGCATATCGTTAATGTAAATGAGAAAGAGAGTAGGGAACAGTATGGAGCCCTGGGGCACACCGGCGTTAATAGTGAAGCTGTTAGAAAGAATCCCATCGATTGCCACTCGCAAAGAACGCTCTTTGAGGAAACACAAAAACCATAAACAGAACTTTTCAGACATACCATAAAAGCGGAGCTTAGCCAAGAATCCATTGTACCAAACGCAGTCGAATGCCTTGGATATATCAAATGCAACCGCTCAAGATTCTCCAAAGTGTTCAATTGCGTTGTTCCAAACATGTCTTATATAAGTTAGAATGTTGATCTTTGCAAGCCATATCGATGGTCGCTAATAATATTCAACCCTTTAAGATATTTTAGAAGATGCTGGTGGATAGCCTTTTCCATGACTTTCGATATTATTATAAGCAGAGCAACTGGTCGGTAGTTGTTTGGCAAGGTTTTTTTGCCTTTTTTGGGTATCAGTTAAACCGTAGGGCATTTCCAGCAGGAAAGAAGTATTACTTTTCTGTATAGACAAGGCGAAATCGGCGCCATCGTTGGAAAAAATTTTCTAATTGATTTTTTTTTCATAACCTTCTCCAGGAGATGCCCCTGAAAGAGGATCAACATGTTGCCGGGCGGTAACCTGGTCCGAATTTGTTTAAACAATTTTTTTTTAAACAAAGTCCAAAAATTGAAATTTTCGCCCCGGAACAAGTTTTTTTAGGTAAATTGGACCATTTTGAACAAAAAATGTCTCTTGTGAATTTTCTCTAAAATGAGCCGTTTTCGAGATATCGGAGATTTTAGGTGCGAGAAAACGCGAAAATGGCCACTTTCACCTCCCAATATCGGGGTCAAAAATTAAAATTTTCAATGTTGCCAAGTGTCCAAATTAAAGTTTGAGATCTCCTCTACAAATTACCGTAGGAAATATTGCAATATCTTCATTTTTAGTGTTCCGTACGGAACACTTATAAGATCACTTCGGTGTCTGTCTGTCTGTCTGTCTGTCACACCCGATTTTCTCCGAAACTATTTGACATAGAAAGATGAAATTTGGTAATAATATAGGAATTGATGGCCTTATCAGAGCCATGTAGTTTTGAGAATTAAATTTTGACTTAAGGGGTTAGTTTTGGGGGGTGAAGTCGGAAGTGAAAAAAAATTTTTTTTACTAGGTCATCGAGTGTGGTGTCAAATGAAAGCTTGTGAAAACACGAGTAAAAAATATATATATAATATTATACTTGCGCGCACTTTTCTTTGTATTATTTTTAAAAATTCGCAAAAAATCGCTGTCCCGGGCCTTATCTCGAAAAGTACTTATCAAAAAATTTCGAAAAAATTCTGGAATATTCTCCACGGGGTGTAGATTGCACGAAAATTATCACGAGTGCATTACCTTTAATAATTTATATGGTATATAAAAAAAAAAACAAAAATTTCAAGGTCATTAGATTTCGGTAAAGACTGGAAACAAACTTTGTTGAAAACTCATTTGGGGTGTGTTTTGTGAAGTCACTGATCATTTTATACCACCGTAACATAAATTTTGACTTAAGGGTTTCGTTTTGAGGGGTGAAATCGGAAGTGAAAAAAAATTTTTTTTACTAGGTCATCCAGTGTTGTGTCAAATGAAAGCTGGTGAAAACACGAGTAAAAAATATATATATAATGTAATACTTGCGCACACTTTTCTTCGTATTACTTTTAAAAAATCGCTGTCCCCTACCTTATCTCGAAAAGTATTGATCAAAAAATTTGAAAAAATTCTGGAATATTCTCCACGGGGTATAGATTGAAAGAAAATTATCAGAGTGCATTACCTTTAATAATTTATTTGGTATATTAAAAAAAAACAAATTTCAAGGTCACCAGTTTTCAGTAAAGACTGGAAACAAACTTTGTTGAAAACTCATTTGGGGTGTGTTTTGTGAAGTCACTGATCATTTTATACCACCCTAACAAAAATTTTTGTTTTAAAAACAATCAACGTACGGAACACTAATTGTGCAAGTTCAACTTACACTTGACCGGTTTTTTAAATATTGTTTTTTAACAGTTAACAAATTGCGTTCGAGCGCCCGCGGCTGCATCGAAACTGTATACATAGATATATACGCAACGCCCGTACGTAGGCGCACGGAACTGTATACGCACTGCGATGCTCTATAAAGCTTTGTTTCTTGATTTCTTATTAAAATTAATATATTTGAAAAGTATGTAAAAAATATTTATTTATTAAAGAGTAATTGTTATATCAAATTTAATTATTATAACAAATGAATATAAATAAAAATTCAATATTCGATTAGGATGGTAGAAGAATTAAAACAATTTTATGAAATATAACTTATATATATTTAATAGAATTTTCGCAAATATTTAAATTACACCCACACATGAGTATACAACTTACGTTGTTGCTTTTGCAATTACATGCATTAGTTTTACAATTTTTTGTACATTTACATTGCCTAATTAACGAATCTGGTATCGAATTTTTTAACATGAATTTGGGTAACAATTCACCTGTTTCTATAGTGTAACCAAATTCTGTTGCATCTAAATGTCGATACCGAGAATACAATGACATTTTCCATATGTACGTTTGTAGTGAAGCTCGTGAAATGTGCAATTTTAAAGCATCGGATGTACATGGAATTTTTCCAAAATTAATACCCATCCCACAAGAACGTTCTAAAATTATTTGTCTAGCATTATCTGCTGTTTCTCCAGCTTTATTCAAAATTTTCAAATACAATTTTTCTAATGCATTGAATTCCATGGCATTTAATTGTAAGCCAGTACCAAGTGGGGTTAATGCATTTTGAGTATCTAAATCAAAGACTAAATCTAAAGCTTTATTTTTAGTACCTACTTTACTAGTAGTATCACAGCCTGTAAACGCATGTAAAGCAGGCAAAACTTGACAAACTTGACTAGTTAAATATTCAGCAGCTACATTACAAGACAATAATCTTGGCTTCTGATCAACTACTTTAAAATACAATCCTGTACAACCAATTAATTTGAAAAAGCTCCAATAATGAATTGCTAATATAAAAACGTCGGTATCAACGGAATGAATTATTATTTCAGAATTATAAGGTAACATATATCGAGCATGACAAAATATCCTTGTATCAGCCTCTAAGTGATTGTTTTCTAACTCAATAATTTCATGTATATTATTTCCCTGTATACAATAGCACTTTTCAATGTTATAGAATCCACCTGATATTATTAATTGTTGAGTGTGACTTAATGCAACGTAATTTACAGCATTATTAGATAAATATTGAACCAATTGAAACTTATTATTTGTATTCATCATTAAAGTTTTAATATTTTTTGGAATTTTTGTATCACAGTTTTGAATAAATATATTCGCGCCTACGTACGGGCGTTGCGTATATATCTATGTATACAGTTTCGATGCGGCCGCGGGCGCTCGAACGCAATTTGTTAACTGTTAAAAAACAATGTTTAAAAATAAAGATATTGCAATATTTCCTACGGTAATTTGTAGAAGAGATCTCAAACTTTAATTTGGACACTTGGCAACATTGAAAATTTTAATTTTTGACCCCAATATTGGGAGGTGAAAGTGGCCATTTTCGCGTTTTCTCGCACCTAAAATCGCCGATATCTCGAAAACAGCGCATTTTAGAGAAAATTCACAAGAGACATTTTTTGTTCAAAATGGTCCAATTTACCTTGTTCCGGGGCGAAAATTTCAATTTTTGGACTTTGTTTAAAAAAAAAATTGTTTAAACAAATTCGGACCAGGTTACCGCCCGGCAACATGTTGATCCTCTTTCAGGGGCATCTCCTGGAGAAGGTTATGAAAAAAAATTCAATTAGAAAATTTTTTCCAACCGTGGCGCCGATTTCGCCTTGTCTAGTAGGTGTTAGTTCTCTCGCGCATTTCTTGAGTACTATGACGGGTATTTCGTCAACGCCGAAAAGTAAATTTTTGTTACGGAAGTACAAAATGATCAATAACTTCACAAAACACACCTCAAATGAGTTTTCAACAAGTTTGTCTCCCATCTTTGTTGAAAACTAATGACCTTGAAATTTTTAATTTTTTTTATATACCATATAAATTATTAAAGGTGACTCGTGATAATTTTTGTTCAATCTACACCTTCCGATCGATACTTTTCGTGATAAGGGGAAGGGACAGCGAATTTCGAAAAATAATACAAAGAAAAGTGTGTATTACATTATATATATTTTTGAACTCGTGTTTTCACAAGCTTTCAATTGACACCCCACTCGACGACCTGGTTAAAAAAAATTTCATTTCCGATTTCACCCCCTAAAACTAACCCTTAAGGGAGGTGAAAATTTAATTTTCAAAACTTCACGGCTTCAATGGGGCCATCAGTTCCTATATTAGTGCCAAATTTCAACTTTTTATGTCAAATAGTTTCACATAAAATCGGGTGTAACAGACAGAAGGACAGACCTCGAAGTGATCTTTTAAGTGTTCCGTCTTCTTCTTCTTTAAGTGCCGTCTCCGCTGCGAAGTTTGGCAATCATCATAGCGATTTTTATCTTGGAGACGGCAGATCTAAATAACTCGCGGTTGCTACAGCCGAACCACTCTCGAAGGTTCCTTAGCCACGAGTTCCGTCTCCTTCCTATGGATCTTCTTCCTACGATCTTTCCCTGCATGATAGTCTGGAGCAACCGATACTTCTCCCCTCTCAAGATGTGACCCATATATAACAGTTTTCCTGTCTTAATCGTTAGAATTACTTCTCTTTCTTTTTGCATACGTCTCATCACTTTCACGTTGGTCACTTTCTCCCCCATGAAATCTTTAGCATTCTCCAGTTTATCCATAGCTCAAATGCCTCCAGTCTCGTCACATCAATCGCCTTCATCGTCCAGGCTTCCATCCCATAATATAGTACAGACGTTACATAACATCTCATCATTCGTATTTTTAATTCAAGGTTTAGATCTCGGCATCAGAAAAGCCTCTTCATTCTTATAAATGTACTTCTGGCCTGTTCAATTCTGATTTTTATTTCTTTGGAACTATCGTTGTTTTCATTAATGGTTGTGCCTATATATTTGTATTCTTTTACTCTTTCGATACGTTGATTATTTACATATATCCTACGATCTTCCTGAGTTGTTTTTGTTATTAGCATATATTTTGTTTTGCTTATGTTCAGTGATAGTCCATACTCTTCACTCGCTGTGACAATTTTATTAATTAACGTCTGTAGGTCTTCATGTGTTTCAGCTAAGAGAACTGTATCATCAGCGTACCTCAGATTATTTATTGCCGTGCCGTTTATTTTAATGCCTATGTCTTGATCATCCAGTGCTTTACTTATTATGTCCTCCGAGTACATATTAAAGAGTATACACCCTTGGCGAACACCTCTTTGGATTTATATTTCTTTAGATTTTATTTCTTCCACTCGTATTGCTACTTTTTGGCCAAAGTAGAGATTAGAAATTATTCTTATGTCTCTGATGTCTATTCTTTTCTTTATTAACGTTTCTATGAGTTGGTCATGTCTAACTTTATCAAAGGCCTTATTATAGTCTATAAAGCACGCGTGTAGTTCCTGATTCATGTCTAGGCACCTTTGCGACAGGACATTGAGTGCAAACAATGCTTCCCTTGTTCCCAAGCCTTTATGGAATCCAAATTGCGTTTTACTGATGTCTGCATCTAGTTTTCTGAATATTCTATTATGGATCACCTTCGACAAGATTTTCCCTGTGTGAGCTATCAGACTTATTGTACGGTAGTCTGAGCAATACTTGGCGCTTTTCTTTTTTGGAAGCGTTATGAAAGTTGATAGTAACCACTCGTTTGGAATTATTCCAGTTCTATATATAGTATTAATTAATTCTACCAGAATATAAATCTGTTCCTCCTCTATCAGTTTAAGGATTTCCGCTGGCAGTTGATCTGGCCCTGAAGCTTTTCTGTTCTTTAGTGTGTTCAGTGCATATATCACTTCATCCCTACTTATGTCTGGGCCCAACTCTCCTTCTATATTTTCAAGATTTGTTTGTCGTCTCTCATCTTCAAAGAGTTGTGCAATGTAGTTCTTCCATATTTCCAGTTTTTGTGCTCCGTACGGAACACTAAAAAATATCCTGGTATATGCAAAGAACAACAGTAAAACTGTAATAAAAACATTTCATTCCAACTCATCTCGCATACATAGATGTTAGGTTAAAAAATAACAGTTATAAAATCCCTACGGTTTTTACAATGAGTCATTTTATAAAAATATTTCATACAGGTGATCGACCTTGAAGCAAAGAAATGACTTACCAGTAATCGTTAAGAATACAGGATGATAACTAGCAGATTTTCTAAGAAAGCACAGAGGCAATGACCAGCACCTGGTGACTCTTGATGTGGGGTGATCTTTTTAACATAAAATCCCACATAAAATTGTTATCCATACACGTTTAAAATTACTTTATACAAAAATTCATTTGTGTTTTCCAAATAATCCACAATCTAATGGGATTCTCAAAATATTAGATTCGACTCATTCCGAATATTTCTACTTAACAATGGATGATAGATTCATCGACATGGTATAAACCTATTAAGGCAATGAATCGACATATTAGTGATGACAAATCTTGTCACATAAATATTCACCAGTTACTATTTAGTAACTAAGTTAACGCCCATAAGGAAAGCTATAAATTACGCAAGCCAACATTTTTCAAACCCTGAAATCCGACTATACTTTTTTTAAGGTTTTTGGTGCACTGAATCCAAATCCGACCTCAGAATTGCTCCATCACATCAGATTTTCGAGATATCCTAACCTAAAAATGCAAAAAAACACGGTTTTTCACTATATTCGGGATTATATTACACCACGAATTAATTTTTAGTGTTCCGTACGGAACACTTATAAGATCACTTCGGTGTCTATATGTCTGTCTGTCTGTCACACCCGATTTTCTCCGAAACTATTTCTCATAGAAAGTTGAAATTTAATAATAATATAGGAATTGATGGCCTCATCAGAGCCATGTAGTTTTGAAAGTTAAATTTTGACTTAAGGGGTTAGTTTTGGGGGGCGAAATCGGAAATGAAAAAAAATTTTTTTACTAGGTCATCGAGGGTGGTGTCAAATGAAAGGTTGTGACAACAAGAGTAATATATATATATATATATATATATATATATATATATATATATATATATATATATATATATATATATATATATACATATACATATACATATATATATATATATATATATATATATATATATATATATATATATATATATATATATATATATATATATATATATGTATAATGTAATACTTGCGCGCACTTTTTTTGTATTATTTTTAAAAAATCGCGAAAAATCGCTGTCCATCCGCCTTATCTCGAAAAATACTTATCAAAAAATTTTTTAAAAATTCTGGAATATGGGTTTAGATTGAACGAAAATTATCACGAGTGCATTATCTTTAATAATTTATCTGGTACATAAAAAAAAACAAAAATTTCAAGGCCATCAATTTTCAGTAAAGATTGGCAACAAACTTTGTTGAAAACTCATTTAAGGTGTGTTTTGTGAAGTCAATGATCATTTTATACCTCCGCAACAATTTTTTTTATATTAAAAGCAATCAACGTACGGAACACTAATTGCGCAAGTGCAACTTGCACTTGGCCAGTTTTTTTCTCCACAAAACTCGTTCGGGTATTTGAAAGTACTACTCTTCCCCTTCAAAATGCTTTTGAATTTTTCAAATATTTTATTTCTTCTCAGAGTAATCGTTCGTTGAAATCGTCCGTTGAAATTAATTAGTTTGGCGTTTTCGTTACAACTATACCAAAAAAAGTTGAACCGGCAGGATAGAGTAGTGTAATTATATGATTTTTGGGACGCTGAATCCAAATTCGTTATCGATTTAACCCTATCGAGTCATGGTTTGTCCCTAACCTTAAGAAATTCAAAATGACGGATCCGATGTAAGAATTCTGAAGAATCTGAATTAATAGCAACAAAAAATTTTACAACAAAATTTGTATATTTTTGTTAGAGAATCATGATGCCGTGATAAAAGATATGGGTACCCATTTAAAAAATCACAATTGACCTTGAAATGACCTTCAAAATGATCTTCCAAGGTCATCACAATTATATTATTTTAATACCCCTTCAAAACCTTTCAACTTTTGTCTGAAACTTTTTTTACTAAAAGTTGACATAAAAAAATTAAAAAGGCTGGTACATTAAAATGGGACACCATGTATGATAACAAATAAACAATGTTACTACTAGAAAGATGATTTCTCTGAGAAGAAATAAGATATCTGAAAAATTTAAAACGCATTTTGATGGTTTTCGAGATATCCTAACCTAAAAATGCAAAAACACGGTTTTTCGCTATATTCGGGATTATATTACACCGCGAATTAATTTATCTCCACAAAACTAGTTGCGGCATCTGAAAGTACTACTCTTCCCCTTCAAAATGCCTTTGAAATTTTCAAATATTTTATTTCTTCTCATAGTAATCGTTCGTTGAAATCGTCCGTTGAAACTAATTAGTTTGGCGTTTTCGTTACAACTATACAAAAAAAAAAGTTGATCCGACAGGCGAGAGTAGTGTAATTATATGATTTTTGGGACGCTGAATCCAAATTCGTTATCAATTTAACCCCATCGACACATAGTTTGTCCCTAACTGTAAGAAATTCAAAATGACGTATCCGATGTCTGAAGAGTCTGAATTACTATCGAGAAAAATTTTTAGAACAAAATTTGGATATTTTTGTTAGAGAATCATGATGCCGTGATAAAAGATATGGGTTCACATTTAAAAAATCACAGTTGACCTTGAAATGACCTTCAAAGTAATCTTCCAAGGTTGACATAAAAAAATTAAAAAGCCTGGTACATTAAAATGGGACACCATATATGATAACAAATAAACAATATTACTATTAAAAAGATGATTTCTCCCAGAAGAAATAAGATATCTGAAAAATTCAAAACGCATTTTGATGGGGAAGGATAGCACTTTCATATGCTGCAACGAGGAATGAGCGCACCAAAAATCTTTGGGAAAATATACTCTGGTCTCAGGGCCTGGAATTTCGTCCAATTTTGTCGGCCTGTGTTATTGTAGCCTTAAATTAACTAAAAGTTAAGAGTTATTAACAAAAAGATAATAGGTAATAGTGACAAAAATCCCATATTTCATAATACAGAACAAGTTCCCTTTGTACATATATCTGCGAAGAAAAAACGACAAACTTCACAGACCAGTTATCATGAGTAAGTCCACCTTGGTAATATTTATGTATCTATCTATCTCCGGCTTTATAGCGTTCTACGCCTTCTGGTTCACTGCCGCCAGCCTCTTCTGTCTCCCTAATTTCCTGGTCGTAAATTTTTTCAGAGATGGCTCTCTGGATGCCAACAATCTATACTGTTTTCGGCCTTCCTCTCTTTTGTTATTCTGTGGACTTCCATTTCAAAATCAGCTTGGGAATTGGTTATTCTGTAATTCTTTCTACGTGTCGATACCAGACCAGCTGTCTTTGGTGGATATAGTACATTATTGTTCTTTCTATCTTCATAGTAATATTAAACTTGTCCATTAAGAAAAATATACAATCTTACTAACTGCCACTAACTGTTATTTTCCTTTTCAGAATTTTTCACTTAACTTCTCATGGAAAAAATAAATAACCATTCTAGCATAATTCCGGTTAAAGTAAAAATTGATGAAGAAGAAAAACACTTGGTGCCAAATATGGGAAATAGGGTGGGTAGAGAACTATTTCGAAACCCAGCTCGTGCAGTTTTGCCTTTTCAGTGACCGATATGTGTATTAAAAACAAGGGTAAAAATTGAAAAATTCAAAATAAATCGAAAACTATTAAAAATAGGTATATGACATACTTAATAAAAGTTGGAGGGTTTTGTAAAATCTATCAGAAAAAAAAATAATAATATACAGGGTGTGCCATTTAAAAAATTTGAGAGAATTTAAAATAGTCGAAATGGATAAATTTATTTTGAACACCCTGTAGCATCTAACTCAAATTTTTTTACATATATATTTTTTTTCATCTCTCTAAAAAGCTCGTACCAATTATGAGTATTCCACCTTCAGAAACAATGGCGCTACTGGCAATTTTTTACAAAACTGACAGCTAGTATTTTTTTAAAAAAATTAAATATTAGAAAAACTATTAAGTTTAGGTATATAACATTATTAATAAAAAAGTTATAAAATTTTACGCAGAATTTAAAAATAAATTAGAAAATAGGATATTCCATTAAAAAAAAAAACATGTTATATCGGCCACACTTTTTTAAAGTACCCTGTATGCTCAAAAAAAATAATTTTAAACTGTGCACCTTAACATTCCCTAAAATTATTGTATTTAACTTTTTTTCATTTCCGAAACAAAAAATGAACTTTACTCTATCGTTGACTCGCCCTGTACAGTGTGTCAAGTAAGAACGTGACGTGTTCTTGAAAAAATGTGTTTCGAGAACATTTTTTACCATCAATGTATTCTTTCGTGTGCTAACAACGTCGCAATTACCTTAGTAAGTTGTCCAATCGCCTTCTGCATCAATAATCGCCTGGCATCTTCGAGGCATGCTGTAGATGAGATTTTCTGCATACTCTGCAAATTTTTGGAATCTCGCGAGACAACTGAGTCAAAGTCCTCAAAGTCTTTCCCCTGAGCTTTCTCTTTACAAAGGACCATACGTTTTCAATAGGGTTGGCGACCGGCAATTGTGAGGGCCACTCTAGTATCTTATCGTGCGCCCAAGCCAGCCACTTCACGACGTGATCTTCGCCCAGCAACGATTTCTTCAACGTGCTTCGGAATTTGACATCATGAGCACGAAGATGTTGTCGAATGGTCTCAAGGGATACATTTAAATCCGATTTTCTTAATTTTGCCACTCTTTAATCCAGCGTTAATTTTGAGTTCCGTGAAAACAAAGACGTGATTCGTTTTTCGACTTTCGGAGTGACTTTGTCTACCGAGCCACGTTTTGGCAAATCCTCATTTTTGGTTTCGTTAAAATGATTTATCCACTTCTTCACAAACGATACCGACTTTTTAATACATTTAGCGGCTGCGGAATGTGTCATTTTAGGCCCCTGCAAATAAGTGACTCATTTTGGATTTTACATGATTTCGACGAAAATTCGGACTCGACTGATACTTTTACTAAAATGCGTCGTTCCCTCTACCGATTTTTTACTTAAATCGCTAGAATCGCATCTACCAAAAATGAATTATCGCAGACACGTTCTTACTTGACAGACTGTACGTATGTTAAAACTGCGATTCTTTACACAAAGGAATGTTTTATAAAGTATGAAGGATTATAATCTTTTTGGTGGAAAAAAACAAATTATTGCAAGAGCTCTTTTGTACGCACATGTTTTGCAATAAAATATTACGTCAATGCATGTTTATATAAATGCTATTTCACTGTTCTAGTTTTATTTACATACAAACCCAATTTAAAAACGATAACAAGTATTGCACTAATATGGCAACAATTACTAATCTATTCACTTACATTGTTATCCTATAAAATAATAGTACGCAACTATAATTGTAAATAATATCACACACAATAATCGACCATACAAGATGATATAGAGTATATACCAGGTGTACAAGTATGAAATGCGGATTTCAGACAACAGATGGTGCACCAATGCGGTTTGTGCTATAAAGATTTGACACTACGCCATTTTGTTGTGTCATCAACAAGTGTCAGACGCTCACGAGTGATAAATTGGAAAAGTGTGTGCATAGTGTTGTGTTGTGTTCAATATGTCGAAATTTATACCGAACAAAGAGCATTCGCGGACAGCATTAATTTTTTGTTTCCATTTGAAGAAAACTGCTGTTGAATTATACTTCGAAAAGCTTATGGTGAACATGTTCCATAGCAAGATACGTGTGAACGATGGTTTCAGCGTTTCAAAAGTGGTGACTTCGATGTAGCAGACAAGGAACGTGGAAAACCGCCAAAAAAATACGAAGATGTGGAATTGCAACCATTGTTGAACGAAGATGATTCGCAAACACAAAAACAACTCGCCGAGTAATTGGGCGTTAGTCAACAAGCTGTTTCCAATCGACTACGAGAGATTGGAAAGATTCATAAGCCAGTAGATGGGTACCACATGAGTTGAACGACAGGCAAATGGAAAAGCGCAAAAACACGTGTGACATTTTGCTCGTTCGGTACAAAAGGAAGTCGTTTTTGTATCGTATAGTGACAGGGGATGAAAAGTGGATTTATTTTGAGAATTCCAAGCATAAAAAATTATGTGTAGACCCAGGCGCACCATCCACATCGACCGCAAGACCGAATCGCTTTGGTAGAAAGACGATGCTCTGTGTCTGGTGGGACCAGAGGGGCGTGGCCTATTATGAGCTGTTAAAACCTGGGGAAACGGTTATTACTAAACGTTACCAACAACAATTGATCGATTGGAACCGTTCGCTGCTTGAAAAAAGGCCAGAATACCGAAAGAGGCAACACAAAGTCATTTTTCTTCATGACAATGCTCCATCACATACGGCAAAACCAGTTCGCGACACGTTGGAAGCACCCAGCTGGGAAGTTCTACCCCATGCGGCTTACTCACCAGACTTGGTTCCTTTCGATTACCACTTGTTTGCATCGATGGGTCACGCACGCACTTGCTGAGCAGAGCTTTGGTTCGTTCGAAGATGTGAAAAAATGGCTCGATGAATGGTTCGCAGCAAAAGGGGAAGATTTTTACTGGTGTGGTATTTACAAATTGCCCGAAAGATGGGAAAAATGTATAACAAGCGATACTTTGAATAAAGCACTTTTTATCATTCTTCCGAATTTAACATATTTTTTTAGAAAAAAAATCCGCATTTCATACTTGTACATCTGGTAGTTACACCTTAGATATAATTTCCTGTCATCTATTTTCAAACCCGGGTATAGATTTAAAAACAAAAAGTAAATAAATAACCGGTCAAGTACAAGTCGGACTTGCACAATTAGTGTTTCGTACGTTGATTGCTTTTAGTATAAAAATTTTTGTGATGGAGGTATAAAATAATCAATGACTTCACAAAACACACCCTAATGAGTTTTCAACAAGGTTTTTTCCGATCTTTACTGAAAACTGATGATCTTGAAATTTTTGTTTTTTTTTTACATATCAGATAAATTATTAAAGGTAATGCACTCGTGATAATTTTCGTTCAATCTACACCCTATGAAGAATATTACAGAATTTTTTCAAAATTTCTTGATCAGTACTTTTCGAAATAGGATGGGTAGACAGGGTTTTTTGGCCACTTTTTTTAAAAATACTACAAAGAAAAGTGTGCGCAAGTAGTACATCATATATATTTTTGAACTCGTGTTTTCTAATTCTTCTTCTTTATATTAGGCATTCCTGCCTGTTTTTCCTTAATGTATCGTCGCTACAGGTCGTCGTTCCATCTTTTTTGCGGGCGTCCTATACTCCTTCGGCCCACCGGTGATTTATCTCGAGCTATTTTCACTGGTCGCCGTTCGCACATTCTATTTATGTGTTGGTTCCATTCTTGTTTTCTGTTTCTTATCCACGTGTTAATGTCCTCTACTTCACATATGTACCTCATGTTGTCATTTGTTTCTCTATCCCAAAGTGTTCTTTCTGCAATTCTTCTTACTGTTTTCATTTCACTTGTTTGTAAGTATCTCTGAGTTTTGCATGTTTCTGGTCTTGTCTCTGCTGTGTAGGTCATAATTGGTCAAACTACAGATTTATATATACGAGATATTTAATTGTCATCATCTGCTCAATAATCTAATTATCGATTTCCAGCTTGCACCTAATTGGTTCTTTGGAGATAATTACTAATTTGGTTTTTTTAGCCGATATTTTAATACTAAATTTCTTTGCTGATGTAATAATCTCTGCAAGTCATCTTCATTCTCAGCGACTAGGACTGTATCGTCGGCGTAACACAATATTTGTATCTCTGTATTGCCCATTTTATAGCCTTTTTTTGTTTTTACCTGTTTAATTATTTCATCTAATATAAGGTTAAACAGTAGGGGACTCAGTGAGTCTTCTTATCTAAGATCAGTTGTTACCTCTATAGGTTCAGCAAACTCCAAATTTACTCTCGCTAGTATTTTATTTCTTTTGTAAATATTTACAATTAGTTTTATTATATCTAATGGAATATTCTTGTCATAAAGTATGTGCGCTACGTCTTGCAGCTGTACTTTATCAAATGCTTTTACCGAATCTATAAAGCACAAGAACGCTGGTCTGTTATACTCAATTGATTTTTCAGTAATTTGTCTGATTACAAATACTGCATCGTTACATGACCTTCCGCTCCTGAATCCTTATCGTTCTTCGGAAAGCTGTATACGTGGAGTTATTTTATTGGTAACAATTTTTGTCGTCTGTTTTAAAGTTGTGCACAAGAGGTTAATTCCTCGACAATTATTCGGATCGGTTTTTTCTCGTTTTTTGAAAAGTGGTATCATTAAGCTTGTTCTCCATTCTTCTGATATTCGCGATCCTTGTATTATTTTGTTTATAAGCTTTGTCAATTCTTTAGTCAGTTTCACTCCTCTGTACTTTAATAGTTCATTTTGTATTTCATCCTTACCAGCTGATTTTCGGGTTTTTAATTTTTTGAGAGCTTCTTCCGCCTGTTTATCATCTATTTCTGATGTTTCGTTGATTACTATTTCTAGTGTTTCGGGTGCCAAATTTTCTATTCTATACAATTGCTTTATATAATTTATCCATGTATCTTTTTCGATGTATCATACTTGTATAAATTCTTTCATTTCCTTTCGCTGTCCACGTATCATTCTCCAAATATCCTTTTGCATACCATAAAAGTCATGTTCCATTTCTTTAGAGAATTTTTCCCAGTGTTCCATTTTCTTACTAGTGCGTTTGTTGCATTGTGGACTGTCTTATATTCTTCACAGGCTTTAATTTGACACACCACTCGATGACCTACTAAAATATTATATTTGTTCACTTTTGATTTCACCCCCCAAAATAACCTCTTAAGTTAAAGTTTAACTTTCAAAATTACACAGCTCTGATGGGGCCATCAATTCCTATATTATTGCCAATTTTTAAGTTTCGGAGAAAATCGGGTGTGACAGAGGGAGGGAGGGACACTGAAATGATCTTATAAGTGTTCCGTACGGAACACTAAAAACAGACTTTTAAATGATCACGATAAAATTTTGAGAACAAAAAAATCGGCATGGGATTTTTTAATTCTACTCCCCAACCTGTAAAGTTGTTTTTTTTATTATTACTAGTTTCAACATTACACCATAAACAATGAAGTAATATAGACAGAAGAAAAAACTTCGAACTATTTTATTAACACATCTCTATCTACTCTTATATTTAAACAATAATAGAGAGATTTTGTAACGCTTATTTTGGCACGCCCTTATCGTTATCTTATTTTAAGCATAGGCAAAATTGAAGGGAAAAAATTAAAAATAAAGACTGTATTATTATCGTTATTTAAAGCATGCGCAGTCGTAAAATGATGGAACTAGTCCTCTATTTACGGCAATGAATACTGTATTTTAAACGATAACAATGACATATGCAGTGAAACCTGTGTTAACGGCCACCTATCATAAGCGGCCGCCTGTGATAACGGACAGTATTAAGCTTCCCGAAACCTATTGCATATAAATTCCCGTATACAAAAACCTGTTAATTAGGCCACTTGTATTAAACGGCCAGTTAAACCGAAATTTTTATAGCACCTTTCCTTGGAAATTTACCTGGTAATAACGACCGAGCTGGCCGAAGGGTTTTATGGCGTACTAATTACTTTTATGGGCCTTCAACCTTTTACTTTTACTACTACTGTAACTGGGCAATTTATTCAAGGAAATACCCATTATTGTTGATAAAATTATCTGATTCAAATTTGAAGTTGTCTTCGTACTGAACACGTTCTTAATAATGTCGCTGAAACGAAAACGTTTGTCTCTAAAAGACGCAAAAACGAAAATTTCCCAAGTCAGCAGGATTAGCAGTGGATCAAGTTGTTTACAATTGGTTTTGCAAGGCCAGGAATAAAACAGTTCCAATATCTGGACCACTGCTCAAACAAAAAGCATTGGAGAGGTCAAGCAGCTTGAAAGTCGAAAATTTCACTGCATCAAATGGGTGGTTGGAAAGTTTCTGTAAACGGAACAATATTACTTTTAAGTCAGTTTCTGGTGAATCCGCAGATGTAAATTTAAAAGATGTAGAGGTCTGGAAAACTAGATTACCGCTAATTTTAAAAGATTATTCTCCACGAGATGTATACAATGCTGATGAAACAGGTCCTTATTACCGAGCCATGCCAAATAAGACATTTGCTTTAAAAAATGATAAATGTGCAGGAAAGAAGGTAGCTGCTACCTCCCATTCTAAAATGCCACTAGAAAATGTTAAGCTGGTTTTTTGCCACCAAATACCACCTCATATTGTCAATTTTAAGATGATATATAGAAAATTTCTGATCAAAAAGCTACTTACGTTTGTTCACAGCTATTGCGATTTTGAAAAATCTGAAAAAAAGCTTAAATTTAACGAATGCACTAAATGTTTTTTCAAGGCCGAATTCTCCAATGTTGTTCCAGAAGATGCTATTTTAGACAAAGAAGACCAAATACCCCTTGCTCAGCTCTTTCCTTTAGTCCATGATAAAACTGTAAACTTGGATGAGTTTGTTTTCATCGATAGTGATGTACCTACAGAAAGTTCAAACTTCAATATTTCGGAAATTGTTGAGGAACTGTGCGATACAGACCAAAAGCTTAACTATGATTCAGACAGTGATGTCTACGAAGCTCCAAAATCTGCTTTGTCTAGTATGAGTGAAGTTTATGCAAATTTAAGAGACATACAAAACTATTTTTGTGTAATAACAATGGTGAAATAGCTATAGATATTTCTCGAGTGTTACTTTCATGTAAATCTGAGGTTTTAAAATCAAAGCTAAAAAATTTTAAACAAACATCGGTTGAAACATACTTCAAAAAAGCTTAATAACAAGTATACATTTTTAAAAAATCGATATTATGTATATATTACCATACTGTACATTCAAAATATTTTTTTTATATTATTAAATTATTTTAACTTTTCAATCTGTGTGTATGCTAATTCTATTTAGTAAAATAAAGAAAATGTTTAAAAACAGAAAAATATATGTCTTTTATTTATAGAATACAAAACCTGGGAATAACGGCCACCTGTCTTAAACAGCCAATATTCATAAATTGGCCGCTTTGACAGATTTTACTGTAATAATAAAAAATTAAGAAGAAAATCAGAATTCCCTTTATAAAGTATTGTATAACAGTCTTTGTTATTAATAAAGTTATAGGAATCTTATTTGTGTTCGTGATTCTTGTGGCTATTCTGAATGGGCTTTTTTTCTAGTTATGTATACCGGTACTAAGAAAATACACACTACTAAAATTGAAATTATAATATTTTATTACAAATAACTTTAACAACAATCAATTAGTGTTAGGGTTATGTTTATACTCGACACGCGTCTTTCTAATCATGTTTGTACCATCAGGAGCAATGGTTGACTGCCGGCTCACTAATCGCTCCTGATGATACAAACACAATTAGCATAACCTGCGTCGAGTGCGAAAATAAAGTATTTGGTGTAGTGATGATAACTGTTGTGTAGTGTAGGATAATATTATTTTTATCAACATAAATTATTTTGGAAGTGAACTAAAATTATTCTCTGGGTGTGTGAAACATCATTTATCTAATCTAAGCTTTCACTTTTAACACAAATGCGGTGAAATACTATTATGTAAAATTAGATATGTGTTTATTGAGGGTTCATAGTTTAATGCAAAATGTGCTAATTTCAATTTATATTTTATCATCGCACATAATTGATTTTTGGTAGATGCGATTCTAGCGATTTTACAAATAAATCGGTAGAGGGAACCTTTATCTACGACGCAATTTAGTAAAAATATCAGTCGATTATGAACTTTCGTCGATATCACGTAAAATTCAAAATGAGTCACTTATTTGCGCGTCGGTTCGAGGCAGTCTATTTTTGTTCCCATCCAAAGGAACTTAAGATGATACATTCTGCGGCCGCCATATATAATAAAAAGTCGGTATCGTTTGAGAAGAAGTGGGTAACTCATTTTAACGAGACAAAAAATGTCGACGACTTGCCAAAACGTGGCTCGGTAGGCAAAGTCACTCCGAAAGTCGAAAAACGAATCGTGTCTTTGTTTTCATGGGACTCGAAATTGACGCTGCGTCAAGGAGCGACAAAATTAAGAAAACATCTTCGTGTTCATGGTGTCAAATTCCGAAGCAAGTTGAAGAAACCTTTGCTGAGCGAAAATCACGTTGCGAAGCAGCTCCCTTAAGCCCACGATAAGATACTAAAGTAGCCCTCATAATCGCCGGGCGCCAATTCTAGTGAAAACGATTGGTCTCTTCTAAAGAGAAAGCTCATAGAAAAGAAGCTGAGGACTTTGACTCAGTTGTCTTGTGAGATTTGAAAAATTTGCAGAATATGCAGAAAATCTCGTCAACGGCATGCCTGGAAGATGCCAGGCGATTATTGATACAGGAGGCGATTGGACAACTCACTAAGGTAATTGCGCCGTTCTTAACACACGAAAGAATACATTGAGGGCGAAAAATGTTCTCGAAACACATTTTTAGTGTTCTGTACGGAACACTTATAAGATCACTTCGGTGTCTGTCTGTCTGTCTGTCCGTCTGTCACACCCGATTTCCTCCGAAACTATATGACGTAGAAAGTTGAAATTTGGTACTAATATAGAAATTGATGGCCTCATCAGAGCGGTGTAGTTTTGAAAGTTAAATTTTATCTTAAGGGGTTAGTTTTGGGGAGTAAAATCAGAAGTGAAAAAAAAAATTTTTCTAGGTTATCGAGTGGAGTGTCAAATAAAAGCTTGTAAAAACACGAGTTCCAAAAAAAATATATATAATGTCTTACATGCGCACACTTTTCTTTGTATTATTTTGAAAAAATCGCGAAAAATCGCTGTCCCCCTCTATCTCGAAAAGTACTGATCCAAAAATTTTAAAAGAATTCTGGAATATTCTCCACGGGGTGTAGATTGAAAGAAAATTATCACGAGTGCATTACCTTTAATAATTTATCTAGTATATAAAAAAAAACAAAAATTTCAAGGTCATCAGTTTTCAGTAAATATTGGGAACAAACTTTGTTGAAAACTCATTTGAGTGTGTTTTGTTAAGTCACTGCTCATTTTATACCTCCGTAACAAAAATTTTTATTTCAGAAGCAATCAACGTACGGAACACTAATTGCGCAAGTTCAACTTGCACTTGACCGGTTTTTTCAAGAAAACGAGCGGCCACGTTCTTACTCGACAGACTGTAGCTGGAAATATTGAAGGAAGTGATAGAAATCTGCTAAATACAGCTTTAATTTAGACATTTTTTATACTGATCCATAAAATACTGATAAGAGGGGTGTTAACTATTCCCGTTTCACAGACATCGTCTGGTCGTATAATGAATTACATTTATAGAAAATGTACACTAACTTAACCTAACATTCTTTTGTTTTTTTTTAATGCGATGCTGTCACATATTTTTATAGTTTAAATTTAAGATATTTATGATAAGTATAAGTAAAGTTTTTTTATTTGTCCTTCTAAAATGGCAGATGTGTAGGTCTTTTGTATAAGTTCTTAATTTACTGTATTAGGGTAAATGTATGCTGATATATATTTTATTTCTTTTTAGAAAGATTATATAGCGTATTAAATTATATTCCAACCCATTTCGGCCTTTTTAATACATTTACGACCTGTCGACTCATTTTTAAAACAAGAAAAATAAAACAAGTCACAAAAACGAAACTAGAAAAAAAAAAACAAAATTATGTTCTTGATTTTGTTAGTATAAAGGCACACAGTAAGGAACTGCTTATTTTAAGAGTTGCAAAATCCTTTTATATGAAATTCTTTCACGTTTATGTTGCTCATGCTTTTAATAATAAAAAGAATAAAGACATACTGAAGATAGGAGTTGCAAAATCTCTCTATGTTGTCTTTTTTTATTACCTACCTTTATCTGACAAATGAGCAAACGAATCAAGTTAAGGATGGTATGAGAAGAATGACATTGTACCTTTTCAGGTACGGAAACCCTAAACAACTACTGTAGTGCCCACTTTAACTTTAGTATCTTAAAGATAGTTAAATTTAGTTCAGAATTTTTTTAAAAATTTAAAATTAAAAATATACTGTTATATAAAAGAAAATTTTTCGAATAATAATAAATTATCAGTTACTAAATGAACTAGCAACACCATATCTTTAAAGATATTTTAGAAAGATACTAAAAAAAACAATACCCAGGAGATCACACTCCAAAATGCAAATGAAGTCTTTTGTCATTATTTATATATTGGATATAAAACGCAACGCCTCTATGTCTGTCTGTCTGTCCGTTAGTGCGCTTATTACTCGAAAACCAGTTATTTGATTTATGTGCTTTTTTTTAATTCATAAATATGTTCTCTGGCCACGATTTAGTTTAAATTTTGTTACGTTAGGTAACATAAAGATTAAGCAGTGAAGATAATAGTAAATTAAATAGAAAAAAGTTTGCCGCCAGCATACTTTCTTGCAAAAAAAAACTAAACAATAATTCTGTAGTCCACGCAAGCAGTTATCCATATATCGGCATAGAAAGATCATTATAGAGGTATTCTTCCCTCACGATGATCGCGACCATCCTTTTTAGTAGAGCAATCTCAGGTTATACTCCAAGGGGTAATGGCGAGAAAAGAAGAAGAAAAATTTGTATGTTTTCTTTTAATATTAGCCAAGCAGACTTTGGAAACCGGCCCTCCTCGCTCACCAAATACCAGAAATAGTACTCACCAACTAAATCTACTCGCGAAAAGACCCAGCCTCAAAAAATCACCATGGTCACAGCACATGTAGAATTTTTTTTAAGTGTTAATTTTCTTTTAAATTACGCTAGTCCTCTTAAACGAAGATTTATATTTTTTCTAACCTTTGTTTTATTACATTAACAAAACCGCACACAAGGTATAGTTTGTCACAAGTTATAATGTCGTACCTGAATAACTATTCTTATGTAAATAAGTACTGACTACCTGACTAATGCACAGAGTTTGATAGGTTGATACCGAGTTACGGTAAGGGTCGGTGAAAGGCAATAAAAAGTTCCGAGTTGCGGTACACGCCTTTTTCAAACCCAAAATTGACGGCCTAGTTGCGGTCCGTTACAAGCAGGTATAGAGCTATAAGTATGCAAGTTATGTGTGAAAATTAAAGCAAGAGACATACTTCAGTAATTACTATATTTGCTGCATTTAACAAACGTTACAGCATCCATTTCTTTATGTACATATTTAATTATCTTATTTTCTAAAAATTCTGAATTGTACCTATTAGTGGAACACTTTGGTGCACTGGTTTGTACAGTGTTGATTTTCGCGTATGTTTCAGTCTGGAAACCCTAACCTAAACTAACCCTAATTTAATGTAATAATATTTAAGAATTATGGCCTGTCCCAAAATATAAGATCCTGATTTTGACCGTTTTAAGTGGGCAATATAAAAAGTCTGACCTTTTGTTTATGATAAGTTGCAGAGATGGACTTAAAAATTTTATTCATTAAAGCAAATAAATAAAATTATAAGAGTTTTTGGAGATGTTTATTTATAGATGCATGTAAAAACAAATGGATAAAAAGTACAAATATACAGTTTGAAAGAATGGAATTTACAAGCGGGGACATATTGTATAAATAAAAATATATTTTAACTTAAGCCTAATTCGGTTTCACTATTACTGTCATCAGCTGAGGTAATTATCAGAGGTTTTATATTATTTACATAAATCTCATCTTTAACAACGTGCTGCATAGAATTCTTCCAGCTTTCACAAGGTATATCATCTATAACTTTTTTTACTAATTCAACCACCGACACGCTTAAAGTAAGAGAAACATTTTGTGCCCTTATTTTTGATGTAACTTGATGCCAAATATGTTCAATTGGATTAAACACACAATAATACGGAGGAAGCCGCAAAACAGTGTGTCCCATTTTCTCAGCCATACTATCACAAAACATATTTCTTTTCAATTTATAGTCTTTCAAAACTTCCAAAAGATCACTTTTTTTATAACTAAAGTCAAAATAAATGTCATTTTCTAACACATATTCCTGTATTTCCGATTTGGTACTGGCTGCATTAGGAACCTTATTTAGTACGCGACTATGGTAGCTTGCATTGTCCATAACTATAACACTCTGTTAGGGAACATTTGGCAAGAAGGAATTTTGAAACCAATTTTCAAAAAGTTCTGCGGTCGTGTCTTCGTGACAGTCCAAACTAGAATCTTTTATGTGTTTTGCAGATAATAGTAGACAATTTGAAACCCAGCCCTTTTTCAGATCCAGCATGCAAAATGGTTATTCGTTTACTTTTATTTAAAGGTGCGTTGGACTGACATTTTGTACTGCTGTCATCCCACTTTTTGCCCAGTGTCATGGGTATCGAACCATGCTTCGTCAAGGTGAATTATTGGCCAATTCACTGATCGATACTTTTTAACTTCTTGTAAATAAGTATGTTGCAAGATTCGTAATCTTTGTGACTCCATCACTACTTGCCTTTTGTTGATTTTTCGGAACGTGAAACCCATTCTTAAGAGAATTCTGTGAAGGGCTGATCGGCCACAATGTACCATATATTGGTCCCGTCCTGCACCAGTCTTAATTTTATTTTGTCTAGTGTCGGCACCAACTGCTCTTCATACATAGAATATATTTTTCTCCTGATGACGTCTTTTTAACAATCGTCTACATGATGCATTTGAATATCTTTCCGTTTTTTCCTGTTCCTGAGTGATGTTTTTCCTACAATACCCTTAATCGTAGAAATTGAGGTTTTTGTTAGTTCACTGGTTTCTTGCAAAGCACTTCATTTATTCAAATTTCTTTTTTCCAAACTGTCGTAAACATTTTTCACTATTTGTTTAGCGTCAAGTGATAAATATTTTCTCTTGCGATAGCCACTATTGCAATTTTCCCACGGACGCCACATAATTAAAATAGAACCGTTACGTTGTAAGTAAAACTAGAAATGAAAATAATAAAAAATATCTTTCGAATCTTAATGAGGACCTGTGGTCATTAGGCCTATATTATCAAATACTTAAAGGGCTCCAAACCGGGTTGTCAGGTTGTAAATATATAGGTAAAAATAGATCTAATATGATTGCAGGTGCAAGTGAGGGCGGTAAATAAAGCAGGTAAAATAAAAATACGTTTATCGTAATATCTGGCAACTATGCACAAAACCATAATAGGGTCGTTTATTGCCCCATTGAAAAAGCAAAAAGGCAGAATCTTATAACTTGATAATTTAACCCTACCTACCTGCCGATTTGTCGATTACCGCAACTCGGATGAAAGGTAGGTCAAAATATTTACAACCTTCTAAAGGCCATTGGGCGGACCGCCACTCGTATCTACCGTTTGATACGAATTAAAGTAAATTTTAATTTGAAATTATTTTCAGCAGTTTAACAGCATAAATTAAATAGAAAAAAATAGAATGAAATACATTATTTTTTATACAGATAAACAAAAATTGGTGAATCTGCTGTCTCTTAAAATTAGTCTAAACCTAATTCATTATCATTATCACTATCGCTGTCATCATGTTCAGTAGCAATTATGGGCACTGTATCATTACGAATGTTTACTTTCCAAAAGAATATTAATTACAGTATTAGTGTTCTGTATAAAACAGTTATAAGATCCCTTCGGTGTCTGTCCGTCAGTCACACCAGATTTTCTCCGAACGTAGATAAAGGTTCCCTCTACCGATTTTTTATTGAATCGCATCTACCAAAACTGAATTATCGCAGACACGTTTTTACTTGACAGACCGTACAGCCAAAAATTAGAAATTAGGTTTTTAGTAATGTATTTAAAAATCTCGGAAAGTGATTTTTTTCATAAACAGGAAACTTACTTGTTTTAGCAGGAGTGAATGAAGAAAAAAATAGCTAATAATAAGAAAAATGTTAATATTTAAGAATTTAATATCAGGTAAATTATATATTTTAATAGGACGCTACTTGTCAAAAAATATATGTCTAACACTGTTGCTACAGAAAATAATCAGTCAAGTGCAAATCGGACTTGCGCAATTAGTGTTCCGTACGTTAATTGCTCTTAAAATAAAATTTTTTTGTTACGGAGGTATAAAATGATCAGTGACTTCACAAAACACACCCCAAGTTAAGTTTTCGATAAAGTTTTTTCCGATCTTTACTGAAAACTGACGACCTTGGATTTTTTTGTATACCAGATAAATTATTAAAGATAATGCGCTTATGATAATTTTCGTTCAACCTAGACCCTGTGGAGAATATTCCAGAATTTTTTGATCAGTACTTTTCGAGATAAGGGGGGCTGCGATTTTTCGAAATTTTTTAAAAATAACAAAAAAAAAGTGTGCGCAAGTATTACATTATATATATTTTTGAACTTGACACCCCACTCGAATTTTTTTTTTCACTTCCGATTTCACCTCCCAAAACTAACTCCTTAAATAAAAATTTAATTTTCAAAACTACATGATGAGGCCATCAATTCCTATATTAGTGCCAAATTTCAGCTTTCTGTGTCACATAGTTTCGGAGAAAATCGGGTGTGACAGACAGACACTGAAGTAATCTTATTAAGTGTTCCGTACGGAACACTAAAAATGACTAAAACAATGTGGCAATTAAGGTAAATTGTGCGGTACAAAATCGTCTACTATATCTTGAGACAGAACTTACCTAAAATATTAAAAACCTTGCCAAAATTATAATCTAAAATCTTGACAACAACGCTTCCCGTCACCTTTTCATTGAACAATAAAAAAATCCTAGCTGCAAATCCCTTCAACTGCAACTAACCGTGTTTCTATCACAAAAATTAGATCGAACCCGGACGACTAAAGCGAGAGCCGTCGTAGAATCAACCTCTCACTTCGCGCGTCATCGAAACACTGGCGGAGAACACGGGCGGCACGACCCCTTTTTCATCTGGGTCACCGATCGCAGATAGTTCGAACCGCAGCTCGGGTGATCGTAATCGTCACTCTAGAAGAAATTTCACCAAAAGTATTCTTGTTTTGATGGTTTATGGTGGGAATTCGCAGAAATTTGCAGGGTTCCTGTTTGGTTAATTTGCAATTTAGATGTTTATATGACCTCAAGTTTTTTTAGTAAAGGAATAAGAAGGAAAGTTTTAAAAATCTCGAAATATTATATGTTTTGGGCTCTGCTGAACGCCTAAAGGGCCTCTGTAGTGGTTAGATTCTATGCAGAAGAAATCTATTGGTTTGATTGAGGACCCGGAACTCTACAGAATCCGTAACATCGCAAAAAGTTTGGTGGCTCGAAAAGTGTTTGATATTTAGCTCCCCTCAGAGCGTCCATTCTTCACTTACTGGGAAAATGTTTACCATTTTCTACTAAATTTACGGCTTCACTTTTCTTGTACGCACAGAATGTTAAAGATTTTCACTGAAATGTACTATTTCCACAGTTATCTTTAGTGGCAAACTAATTCTCCAGTGGAACTCAAGATCTCTTACCTCTAAATCTAATGTTTTGGCAAGTCTTTCACCATTTGATGGTTACGAATTACAATATTAGTTAAGATTCATTTGAATACTTAACAGACAATATTTTTCTTAATCAGAAATCTAACCAAAGTAAGAATATATAACAGGTAGGCTGAAAAGTTTTTGGTCTAGCTACATAAAAACCCCTTTTTTTGCATAATTCAACTTTATTCATCAACATAGTCTCCTTCAAGAGCGATACAATCAGCCCAACGCTTTTCTAACATTTCTAACCTTTCTTGTAACAGAATTTGTTTTTGCCTTCAAAATAGGCCTAAGTTTCGGTGATAACTTCGTCATTGGAATCGAATCTGTTCCCCGCGAGCATTTTTTTGAGGTCTGCGAATAGATAATAGTCGCTGGGGGGCAAATCTAGAGAATACGGTGGATGAAGAAGCCATTCGAACTTCAATTCATGCAATTTTGCCATCGTAACCATTGACTTGTGACACGGTGCATTGTCTCGATGAAAGAGCATTTTTTTCTTGTGCATTTGGGGCCGTTTCTTTGCGAATTCTGCCTTCAAATGCACCAATAACTCTATATACTCGTAATATTCGCTATTGATGGTTTTTCCCTTCTCAGCATAGTCGATGAAAATTATTCCCAGCCGACTGTTGTGTCTTTGGTCGCTTCGGGCGGCTTTCACCACCTGCTGTCCACTCAGCCAACTGCCGATTTGATTCCGGTGTGTAGTGGTGGATCCATGTTTCATCCATTGTCACATATCGCATGAAAACATCCTTTTTATTGCGCTTAAACAGGTCCAAACAGCGCTCAGAATCATCAACACGTTGTTGTTTTTGGTCCGATGTCGGCAAACGCGGTACCCATTTCGAACAGAGCTTTCTCATGACCAAATGTTCATGCAAAATATGACAACACGTTCTTTTGATATGTTTAGGGTGTCAGCTATTTCACGCAGTGTCACTTTACGGTCATCCAAAAGAATTTTGTGGATTTTTTAATGTTTTCCGGCGTAACCACCTCATTTGGGCGTCCAAAGCGTTCAGCATCATTTGTGTACCAGTACATGACGAGTGATTTTCCAGGGGCAGAGTCCTCGCAACACTTATCAAGCCATTGCTTTGCTTAAACGGTATTTTTTACCATCAAAAAACAGTATTTAATCAACCCACGAAATTCGATTTTTTCCATTGTTTTGAAAATATCAAAAGTAGCGTCACTAAAACCACTATAACTTGTAAACTAATCGTCAAATTTTCATGAAATTTTGACACGAATCGTTTGAAGGTTGGTACTTCCCAAATCTCATATGGATTTTTTGAAAAGGACGACATCTATGTGTCAGACCAAAAACTTTTCAGCCTTCGTGTTAAGATGTGCACGAGACCGATCTTGACCTATGCTACAGAAAGAAAAGAGAAGACAACAGCTACTAAACAAATGCTTAGAATAACAGGAATGAGGACTCTACGACTTATCACTGACCACACACTCCACAACGGGAAGCGAAACGAAGAAATAAGAAGTATGTGTGATATCCAGGACATAGATGGTCAACAACTAGAAGAAGAATCTGGAGAGACCACGTGGACGCTGGACGTTGTCGGCTTCACAAGAATGAGGAAATCCAAGCAGCACTCGTGCAAAGGAGAATAAGGCAGTGTCTTATACGAAGAAAAAGAAGGAATCTAACCAATTTATTAACTCCATGTATACAATTCCCTAGGAAAAGAAAAACTTTAAATAGCGAGTAGTAGTGGTAGCTGTAAGGAGGCTCTGCGCCTAGCAAGCAAACTAGAAAGATCTTCTTGCCAACCCCGAAAGTTTCCCCCAACCACCATGACCCCCGTGGAATCTCCCTGTCATAACAATGAAAGTCAAGATATCATTCCATGCCAGGGTGCTCGTTCAAACCATTGCCGATCCAAAAACTCCATGTCTGAGTCTTCTCAGCGCCCCACAGGCACAGTAAAGTGACTGGCCACGCCTTCTCATCCAATAAACTGAAGGTTTTAAAAGATGCTACCTACGATTTAGTTCATTATTCGGCGTTGGTTATCACACTAAAAAAAATATAACCGTGATAGTCTACGTACTGCCATGATCGCAAAATGCATGACCACGCGAACACGATATGACAAGAAGAACATGTCAAAGGATGCGTTGCGAACCACAAAAGAATCTCAGGGTAAATGAAAGTTTACCCTCTCCGTGAGATGTTCCTCAGAATAAAAATAAATTAAAAAACCGACAAAGAGCAAGTCGGACTTGCACAATTAGTGGTCCGTACGGTGACTGCTTTTAAAATAAAATAAAATTATATCTCCGTACAAGAGGGACTCGCCACTCGGTTACAGTTATCTCCACCATACGTAAAGAAATGTAGTTTTCATGGTTTGTTTTCATACCAGATTAATTATCAAACGTAATGCACTCGTGATAATTTTCGCTCAATCTACACTTTATGGGGAATATTCTAGAATTTTGTCAAATTTTTTTTGATTAGGACTTATCAAGATAAAAGGGCGCGAAAGTATTACATCATATATATTTTTGACCTTGTATTTTCACAAGCTTTCATTTGATACCTCCCTCCTCCTCCTCGAGTCAAAATTTAACTTTCAAAACTACATAGCTCTGATTGGATCATTAATTCCTATATTTGTGCCAAATTTCAACTTTCTATGTCAAATAGTTTCGAAGAAAATCGGGTATGACAGACGGACGGACAGGCAAGTAGACGGACACCGAAGTGATCTAATAAGTGTTCCGTACGGAACACTTAGAAATATATAGGGCGTTTAGTATAAATATCACATTAGTAAAAGCGATAGCAAATCATACAAAAAAAAAAGCACATAAATCATGTCAAGTAGCGAATGGTCTCAACTGAAAAAAAAAAAGATGGTATGTAGGGATCAATATATTTTCTACTAATGCACGATTATCAATATTTTGACTAAATTACACTGGTCAACAAAAAAAAGAAAATTGCTTGTTTCCTGTGATTTTTTTTTTGTTTCTATCTCAAATTGACGCGTATTTTTTAAATATGGCAACAATTTTTCTCTAACAGCTTTTGTTTTTGAGTTATAGCTAACTACCCTCATTTACTATTTTTACTTAGATTTTCGTGTTTTATTGGACACTAAAAAATATTTTGTTGTTGTTTTAGATATCGCTTCGTCAAGAAGATGTTGTGTGCTTAATCCCGATTGTTTTTGCTATATTTGTGGTGAAATATATATTTGCAAAATATCGAAAACCTATATCGGACTTTGTGAAAACTGCGTATCATCAATACTTTAAAATAAAATTGTGTAATCAGGACAAGCCATGGGTTCCTCATATTGTATGCCAGAAATGTGTGGTATGTCTACGGTTATGGTCCAGTGGAAAAAAGAGATGCAATAATGTTCGTAACACCCCTGATTTGGCGAGAACCTCGAAACCATCATGACGATTGCTACTTCTGCGTTGTGAAAATAAACGGAATTAACCCTGGAAATCGAAGTAAGTGGTCATATCCTAACTTATCTTCTGCTCAACGACCTCAATTAAAATCACAAGAGGTACAACCCAGCACATCTAAATCTTCTGATGATCCAAATCTCTGTGAACCCGAACGAAATACATCAAGTGAAGACTCTGATTCAGACTACAAATGTAGCCTTTCAGAACCTCAACCATTTAATCAGAAAGAACTAAATGACTTAGTAAGAGATCTGAACTTACCAAAAGAAGCTTCTGAAATTTTAGCATCTCGTTTAAAAGAAAAATATTTGCTTACTCCGGAAACCAACATTACATTTTATATCGTACCCGAGAAAAAAATCTGTTACCGTATTTTTCTCAAGAGAAGGATTTAGTTTTTTTGTAACGATGTTGGTGGTATTTTTGCAGCAGATGGGATTAAAACAGTACCAACCTAGTGATTGGCGTCTTTTCATAGACAGCAGCAAAAGAAGTTTAAAGTGTGTTTTGCTTCATAACGGTAACAAGTACGGATCTATACCTATTGCACATTCGACGACTTTAAAAGAAGAATACGTAAATGTTTCTAAGGTTATGGAAAAAATTAAGTATCAAGACCACAAATGGGTCATTTGTGTTGATCTGAAAATGGTTAACTTTCTTTTAAGTCAACAAGGGGGGTACACAAAGTTCCCTTGTTTCATGTGTCTCTGGGATAGTCGTGACAAACAACACCATTGGTCACAAAAAGTTTGGCCAGTGCGGGAAGAGCTAAAAGTTGGTACAAAAAATGTTATAAACGTGCCTTTAGTTAGCCGAGACCGCATCATACTTCCACCACTTCATATTAAACTCGGCATAATGAAACAGTTTGTGAAGGCGCTTGACAAAAGTGGCGAATGTTTTAATTTTCTTTCACGCAAGTTTCCAGGATTAAGTTCAGAAAAATTGAAAGCTGGTATTTTTGATGGGCCACAGATTAGGCAACTCGTGAAAGATCCTAATTTTTGTCAAATCAATGACTGAAGTCGAATCCAAAGCTTGGAATTCATTTGTTTTGGTTATGAGTAGCTTCCTAGGCAAAAAGAAATTGACGACCATGTCGAGCTTGTTGAGTGCATGCTATCGAACTTGCAAGAGCTAGGGTGCAACATGAGCATAAAAATCCACTTCCTGCACTCGCATTTAGACCGATTTCCACAAAATCTGGGTGATTTTAGTGAGGAGCAGGGTGAAAGATTTCATCAGGATCTTCGGACAATGGAAGAGCGTTATCAGGGGTGGTGGGACTCACATATGATGGCAGACTACTGCTGGAGTTTGCAACGAGATCTACCTAAAGTCGTTCATTCAAGAAAATCTTATAAAAGATCATTTGCTAGTGTTCAATAGAAATTTTTTTAACATAATGTATTATTTTTTTGTATTTTTTTGGCAAAATAATAAAACTGTATATTTCAAAAGGTAAAACTGTTAGCAATCTCCCAGTATTTTTTTTCATAGTCAGGGCCATAGAAATACCCAATAACAGAAAAAAAAAATAAAGGAAACAAGACTTGTGTTGACCAGTGTTATTTTTAGAAGAAATATCTTAATAAAATAAGGCGACGAATTGTTAATCAATAATTTATTAGCTGATAAAATACAGAATAATAAACAAAAAGCCCTAAACAACAAAAACCTAAATAATAAAAATATTCCTTGGCATTGTCACACGTAACTAAATTCGAAAGGCCGTTATAAAAAAAAATACAAAGTAAAAAAGTTAGGGAAGAAATAGAACTAAACGATAAAACCATGTAAATGTTTACCATTAGTTTTTTAACCAATAAAAGCCAAAGAAAATAGTTTTTGTATTTGTAACAAAAATCATATATTTTTTGTATTTTAAGATCAAAGAAGTATAGTACCTTTTTGTTAATTCATTTTTTGCTAAATAAGTCTGTTGTTTTGGATCACTTCAGTTGGTGACCTTGTGCAATGCTTTTTAAAAGCTAAGTTTATCACGTTTTACTTTGACTGCGTTTATATCACGCAAATTCGATACAATTCAACCAACTCGATGCATAAATGTACTTTATTTATGTTGGACAACTGATTTTATAATCATTTTTCGTTTAGCATTTTCGCGGCTGCGAAACTAATATGGAACTTTATTTTACTACGAAATCTGGAAAATCAGACTCGAAGGTGCTGCGCCTGTGTGAACGGTAAAAGTACCCATTTTAACATTGACTAAAAAATTGGTGTAACAACATTACGGTAGCCATTTTAACTCATTTATTAAAAAACGTTATTTTCCTACCAAAAAAAATCAATCGGCGAAAAATAAAACTAGAAAAATCAACTTTGCTACTGATATTTTTTTGTTACAATGTCAAAACAGTAAACGGTCAATTATTATATTTATTGCTTTTAAGAACGATTCGCTTCGGTAAGGTGTTGCCAGGTTGTAAAAAAAATATAAAATTTCAAAACGCTTTACGCCAAAAAAAAAATGAATCATTATAATATACATCTATGAAATTTACTGTTATTTTAAAAACTGGACGTAGATATACCATTATGACAACAATTTCGAATGCAAAATCAATTTAGCAATTTCGAGGACATGTATTCGAATGTTTATGGGCAGTGGACACGAAATAAGGTAAACTAAACCTCGCGTTAATGGTTTTATGATAAATTTAGTGTTTTACGATGATTGTCAACCCGTTTTTGGTGTTAAATAAACTGAAAATAATTTAAATAACGGTAGAAAAACCAACACGAAAGATGTTTGGACGTCAGTCCAGATTAAATACTTTAAAAAAAATTCTCCGATGATCTAACAAAAATCGCGATAAAAACGCAGTTGATTTGAGTGCTTCTCCATTAGCTCAACCTGACTGAATCGAATTTTTGTGATAAGCGTATTCATTTATAGATTAAAAATAATAACTATTTATCCTTTAAATGATGCTTATCGGTAGCATTTTTAGAGTTAAGACAAAACAACAGATAAAAACAAAAATGTTCGAGATAACTATATTTTGGTACGTACGGGCGAATTACTCAATCAAAATTGACGTTTTTCGTAAATATCTGCTACGTAAACTTAAACAAATATATAACGTTGAGACAAAATTACACAATATAAATTGTACTTTTGTAAGAGCGACCAGAAAAATTCATATCACAGACTTTTACTTTGTTTCTTCCAAAAAAAAAGACTTCTGATGAGATATATATACAGTTGTGGTCAAAATAATAGCAGTGGTTCAATAAAAATAACTAAAACTGTTGAAAGGTAACTGCAAAATTCCATTAAGGCAAAAAATATTTTATCGTTTAAAAACTTATCAACTGTGCTGAGGTTTCAACAAAAAATATTGATATAAAAATAAATATAAACAAAGTATTTACGTTTTTTGTAGCAGGAGATGAATTTTGCTTGGTCAAAATAATAGCAGTGTTCGCTTAACACTGGTGTGTTTCAAACCTAAATGGTTTTTGCTCCTTGTGTTCGGTTAAATTGTCAAATTTAGAATAGTTTTGTGTCAGATCCATCAACACTTTTTCTGTTTTCAATACAACTATGGGAAGGATGAAGCACTGTTCTCAAGAAAAAAACGGAATTGATAAGAAAATTGCGTCGTGATGAAAAATCTTACGTGCAGATTCAAAATATTTTGGGATGCTCAGCTAAAATGGTAGCAAACGCTTTAAGATGGCAACCTACACCTGAAACTCGCGATCGTAAACGCAAAACTACATCCAGACAGGACACATATAGTTCGAGCTTTAAAAGCAAACCCATTTGCTTCGTCAACACCACTTCAGGAGATTGTGGGAGTGAATGTAGCTCCTAGGACGATACGACGACGACTTAAAGAAGCAAAGTTACCAGCAAGAAGTCCGCGTAAGGTACCCTTGTTAAATAAAAGACACAGAAAGAGGCCATTAGAGTTCGCGAAGGAACATATTGAATGGCCTCTATTTAAATGGCGTAATATACTGTGGTCCGACGAAAACAAAATTTGGAAATGTAGGCCGCAGAACATACGTTAGACGCCCTTTAGGAACCGCATATCAGCCTCAGTACACTATTAAGACAGTTAAACATGTAGGTTCAAAAATAATGGTATGGGCCATGTTTATCCTACTTCGGAGTAGGGTCTATATTTTGGATTAAAAACATAATGACCGCCAGTGTTTATGTTGAAATTTTACAGGACGTTATGTTACCCTATGCAGAATATGAAATGTCACTTAAATGGTTTTTTATGCATGACAATGACCCAAAACATAGCAGTCGATTATGTAAACAATTTTTGGAAAAGAAAAAAATTAATGTCTTAAATTGGCCAGCTCAAAGCCCAGATCTGAACCCGATAGAAAATCTGTGGAGCGATATTAAAGATAGCGTAGCACGTGAAAAACCTAAGAATCAAGACGAGCTCTGGGCTGTAATCAGATATTCTTGGAAAAGCATTCCTGTTTTTAGATGTCAAGATTTGGTTAACTCTATCCCGCGACGTTGTGAAGCTGTCATAGCCAATAAAGGGTTTACAATTAAGTATTAGGTGTGTCTGATGCTCATAAAAGAAAAATATTGTTAATTAGTTGTACAGTTTTTTGTTAACAGTAATTTTAGTAAAACACTGCTATTATTTTGTCCACCATAATTTTTAGAAATTTGTCGTTTTTCTTTGATTTTTAAGAATTTAATTAATTAGCCTTATATTACTTTGATACATCTTAGGTGAGCTTCAAAGTTACCATATTTATGTTTTAATTCTTCTATTAAAAAAACTTAATAAATATGTTTTGATAACAATTTAGTAAGCACTGCTATTATTTTGTGCCACAAATATATATATATATATATATATATATATATATATATATATATATATATATATATATATATATATATATATATTAGTGTGGAATATCCACATATATATATATATATATAGTGTGGAATACCAATTCCACAACAAGCGTTTGATTTAAAACGAACTGACAAAATAAACGAGCTTAACATATACCTGTTATTAGCTGATTTACAACGTGTAAGATGTAAAATGATGTACATAGACTAATATCATTTCTTTAACATTACTTGTAATTATTAAAATTAAGAAGGCTGCAGTCAGTAGAACTTTGAAAACTCATGCAAAACTGTTTCTAAAATCTCCCAAATAATCAGACAGCTTCGCTTGTTGTGCAACTGATACCTTGGTAAGCAAAATTTTAGTATAATAGACTAGTAAGCATATAGTCCTCATTAAGTATTGCTACTCTTTAAAAGAATTTAAACAAAATATACAAAAAAGGAGGTGGACGGGCTTTTCATTGAAAAACAGCGTGAAAATAGCTGCAAAATTAAATATTTAATATAAGCTGACACTACGATACCAGAATGGTTTGGCTAAAAAAATATAGTAAAATATCATGTTTCATCATTTTTAACAAAACAGACTGAACCAAATCAACTTTTGTTTGGAAAAAAGAGCAACATACAATATAAGTTATTGCATTGGTATAGGGATAAACCACACTTCTTATTCTTGTTTACCTGTTTTAAACTGTAGGTATCGAGCCTAAAATATTCTTTATTATATATAAATAATAAAAAAGGAAGACGAATGACATATACCCTCACTTTTTTACTTTGTCGAGTTAAAACTAACTAGTTAAATATAAATTGGCAACACAATCCTAAAGATAAAAATGTGATATGCAACAGGAGACTAAAAATACTTGCATTTTTATTTGCGTTCAAAGGAAGGACTAAGAAGTGCTCTAACATATATATAAATAGAATTGGTTAAGCTGGCTATAAGGTACATGTTTTTTTCACGTTTTGTGTCACTACTTAAAAATGGTTCTTTAATTTTAAATAACACAACCTATTTAACGATCTCGTGCTGCAGTGTATTCACTATTTAACTTTTTCGTTAATTTCGCGATTATCATTGTAAAATTAATGAATTCTTAACAGGTCAAATTCGCAACAAAAGGAAACTTACTTAAATTGAACCCTTTACTACAAAAAAATGATGTTTGTTCGTTTATTTTTAGCTCTGTCTTTTCCGAAAATAATGCTGAAACCCGCACTTTGAAATCCACAAAACTGAGCCTTTAGGGTGCAAAAACGTTAACCAATGGCTGCTCTCCTTAAATACAGCGCAGCGTGCCTCATGTGTCTCTTGTTTCCCGTCACCATTATTACTCCTAGATGTGAAGGCTAGAGATGTGCGATATTAGATTTTACCTATCGATAGTTAATGGCAACCTATCAATAACTCTAACGTATCGATATATCCATAACTATCCATATATCGATAATTATTGATGACTATCGGTATATTGATAACTACGGATATATCGATAATTATTATTCAAAAAAACTATTACCGGGGCAAAGACTCCACCTAAAATTGATAGCCGAGGGGAGGTAAAAATAAGTGATGCTTATCGCTATATCGATAGCTGTCGATAATTTTTTCTTTACCTCTGGTATTAGATATATGGAAAAAATTCCCATCTCTAGTAAAGACTAGAGTTACACAGCACCAGGACCCGTAACTAGAGACGGGAGCCAGTGTATTTTACCTATCGAATAATCGATGGAAGCCTATGGATTGATAACTTTGATAATTTTAGCTTATTAAAATATCGACGTTATTATTAAAAAATGTATGACCACGAGGGGAAAGACTTCCAAAAAAGAATTTCTTATAACCTTCTAAACTTACTGAATTGGGGTTGAAATAGCTAACAATATATCGATCACTACTGTTGTATCGATACTGACCGGTTACAATAATTTTTAGATTCACTTATTGTTATTCGACGTATCGATAACTACTGATATACTGAAAAAAAATTCCTTTCCCTTCTCATAACTTGGTGCTGAAAAGGGTGAAAGCGGCTGAACAGGAAGCGGAGATAGAGGCAGATGGAGTAAAGTCCACTTTTGTTGGTTTTTAATCTGGTAAATCATTAGTAAAACTTTTTTTACGCTTTTTTGAAAACGTGATTTTTCAACCTGATGTATGCAGTTTAATTGTTGAGTTTCTATGGAATAGACATGTTCGGGATATTTCAAAGCATAAAATGAGGCTTTCTGATTAAAACTGCTCCATTATTTTTAAAAATATGGATAATTATAAAAGTGAAGGGACTATCAAAATTCACATATTAATATCAAAATAAATAATATTTTTTTGAAGATTTTAAAGCTAGAGCCTCATTCTGTAGACTGGTTCCTCTTACCTTAGGAGCCATAGCCACATGACCGTACTTTCAAACATTTTCAGCAAATAACACACCACAAATCACATCATTTTTGGGTATTGTTATCTTGAACTTTTTTTACTCAAAAATTAAAATTTCTATGTAGAATGTGAAGTGTTCTAAATAGATCTCAACCAATGAAAGAATTCAAAATTGTTTAACTTTAATTTCTAGTCCGTTTTATCACATGAAAATTTAAGGTAAGTTAAGTAAATAATTTTTTACCTTCTTTGAAACAACAAGTCGTTGAATTCCTAGGGTCGCCTTTCGCTTGGATGTTGGGAACCACTTATTACAATCACGAAATTAATTTAAAAATTATATAATGAATACGTTACTGCTTTGGGCACTTGACAAAGCTATTCAACAACTTGACAGCTACCCTTACTGAAAAGATTAGGAGATCGACTCCCCAAAATATAATTTAAAATTGTGATATACAATATAAAAACAGTTTTACCGAATAATTACTCTTAATAAACGTTTCTGGTAAAATCCAAAGAACTGAACAATCTCTTTTCATTTTCTATTATTTCTGACGTTCTCAAATCCTAATTTGAGAATCAACTTCCTCATTCTCAGTAAAGAGGGCCCACGATAATCCTCAAGTAAAAGAATAGTAACAGAACAAAATGAATTGCAGAAACAAATCTTAGTTTTTCATTCCCGTTTCTTTTTGCTCAGTTCAAATGCTAATAAGCACACCTACTACAAAGAAAACCACACAACTAGAAATATATCTTTTATCGTTTCAATAACTAAATATGTTGGTAAAATGGAACCTTATTCTCGAGAATGTTCATCGATATGACCAACTTAACCAATCCGAACATTAAAAAAACTTAAATACTAATGTTGGCCACGAAAGAATATTAATTACAACCTAGAGAGTTACAAATCATCAATTGCAGCATTATTAACTAGTAATTCATAGAATGTTTTGGTGATATTATTTCTTTCTGTTTTTAATATTATTATGCCTCGTTTAAGCAGAAATCATCGATAGACCGTGTAATGGGCTTAATTTCTTTTATATCATGGCATTTTTAAGGAGCTTATAACACTCGCTATACCCTGTTCTAAAATAAATATGTCTTTAAAAACCATCACTCAAAACTTGAGCGATTAAAAAATTAACTTAGCATTTCTTTCTAGGATGTTTATATTTTTAAGTATAATTTACAGATGTTTATGTATATATTGTATATATTATATATATTATATATATATTATATATATTGTATATATTGTATATATATATATATATATATATATATATATATATATATATATATATATATATAGGGTGTTATGAAAATTGTATATTTAAACGGTAAACCCTTGTGGCGAGTGCAACTGCAGAAAAATTGTGATAACTAGCGCTCTATCACTAACGAGAAAATGGACTCTGGAGATTATAGTTTTTCAGTCTGTACACTAATGGTTGCACCTAATACACATATCAAAAATAATCGAGGTTAATTTTAATAACAACTTGGATTGTTGCAATACTGTCAAGCTTAAAATTGACAATTTCTTATTTTATTTTATTACAAATTAAAAAAATTTTACCTTTTTTAGTTTAAATACAGAAACTGATACTGAAGAAATAATCTATTTCTGAACGTCAGTATTTTAAAAGCACTAACATACTATACTAACAAAAATAACCCCCAACAGTTTTTTTTATGTAAAATTACAACTAATTTTTTCCTTTAAAAACACTCACTTTTATTGTAGTTTCTTTACGACGTAATAGCAAAAAAATTCCTACATACAAAAAATACTTTGTCTCTCCGGTCTTATTTAGTAACAATTTTTGTTATTTTTTACTGGCAAATTCGATTACTTTACGTCAATCCTGTTAATAAATAAAGATGAACCTTTGGCAACAATGTTTATAGGTGTTTCACAAGGGCTGGTAAATGGGGCTTTAATAAAATTTTAAAAATGTTTCTTTACTTTACCCAAGAAATCACCTGTGTAAATATAATAAACGATTTTCATAACACCCTATATATATATATATATATATATATATATATATATATATATATATATATATATATATGTTAATAAAATAGTTTAATATATTGAAATAGGTAATTCGTTTGGTCGGTTGGTTTTTTTTTTGAATTTGCGCATACAAAATGCCTGCCCAGGTATTCTGGCCTTTTGCAGTTCGATTAGTTTTCGTAAAATAGCAGATCTCTCTCTCCAAAATACGAAAACCGGCGCCAATAAAAAGTGAACGTTGTAATACTTATTTCGCAAGGAAATTATTTAGATCATGATTGTTTCAGATTGTTTTCAGAAAGCTATTTCGTAAAATTTTTACCCTCGGTTATACGAGTTATGACAAAAAATACATCCTGGTTCTACTTACACTGTAAGGTTATATCAATAATGAAACTATAATAAAAGCTAAAAAGTTTTTTTTTTAACAAGTGTATACTGAATATCCGCTTTTAATATAAAACTATTTCGGTATATTTTCTTCAGTTTCTTTAATACATTAGACTTACTATGCAGCTTGTTTTGCAGCTTCAGATGTTTTTTTAAACCAAAATTATTTTAATTTGTGTGTTTAATATGTATTTCAAATCAGAAATTTTCGATTTGAAAATTCAGCAACTTTGCTATAATCCAGGTCACTACCAGTCTCTGAGTCCTTTGTTGAAAATGTCTATTTGCTACAGACAATGGTGTACATGCTGGAAAATCATTTTATGGTTACAGGCTCCATTTATTATTTTTTTTCTGCAATTCTTCTTAATATTTAAACTATTTTGATAAAACCCAGTATATGTATATATATATATATATATATATATATATATATATATATATATATAATCCCAATACTCTGAAGTTGCTTCGCGCCTCTATAGAAATCACTTCAAACACTAAAGAAAATGATTTTGTATTTTTCTACAATCCAAAAAACTGACGTTCAATATCACCAAAGAATACTATAAAAATATAAAAACCCAGAACAATGACGCTGAATACAAATTTTCTTCGCGTCTACATCTAGCTTCGTTTCCGTTAACACACACAAAAAAATACTATCCTACATATCAATCGTCAATTAAGTACACAATAGATACTGTTTAAATATTGGCATAAAAATCTTTGGCATCGTGCGACACCTATCGATGATTTCCGCTCGAAAAAAAAATTAGGTATCCTATAACTACTGGATTACGCTAAATAGTACGCTAATATTTCCTCCTTCATCATCAATTTTAATTCCCGGCTTAATTTGACATACTTAAATCTAATTTACTTGCCCATTTTAATGTCAGTTCTATGAGGTGTTGTAATGCAAGTACCATGAATCAGGAGTATCTATGTTAGGCAAGACAAATTAAAATGGTGAAAAGAGGGCACTAAACTAGTGGTCTTTTCTAGAGAATGTCATAAGAATTCGGGTAGAATCGCATCGAATTTAGTCCAGTCGTAGCTCGAATGAGGTAGCAAATGATTCAATTTAGTGGTAAGTGTATACTACAATACTACCATTAATTTTATATAGTTATAATTTCTAAGAAGGTGGAATCTTAGGAAGGACCTGCCAAATTTGTTTCAACTATTTTGAATGTCACGAATCGCCACTGGGCTGGTCCCCGAGTAAAACACCAGCGAGAAACAAGCGAAGACATAGATAATTTCAATGATATTACTCGTAGTTGCTTAGTCAAAAATAGTATATTTTTTTTTTAAGTATTGTAACACTTTCTATGAAGGTCAGTCGATTTTAAACCAAAATGTGTGCCCACAAATACAAGTGTATTTGTGGGCACAAATCCAATCAGTGCAAAGTAGAAGCTGCGCCTATCCGACCATCAGAAAATTTAGATAGTCGCGGGCATGATGAGTGGGCAAGCAACGTCAGTTTCATTTACGTGTAATTCTGACTTGTGATGTGACAAAGATTCACCAGCCAGGACCAGTAAAGGTGACAACTCGATTATCACGGTAACTTGCTCGCAACCGTTTTCTGGGATCACGAAGGGGTTATGCTTATTGACTTTCTTCATGAGCAGAAAACAGTGAATGTTCCATATTACTGTAAAACAAAGACATCATAATGATTATATGATAACATGAGATCGCTGCCTTGATTGCAGAAAAAATTGAGAAAATGAACTGAACATGAATAGAATATCCTCCTCACAGCGACTTCAATTTGTTTGAATCACTGAAGAAGGCGCTAGAAGGTCAATGTTTCCAAAATACTGACGACGCAGAGTGCATTTTGTACAACTGGCTTAAATACCAACCATGCCTTTACACGGCGTTAACACATTACAAATTATAGCATAATATGTTCTCATAGATTATCCATAAACCATTTTGTGTTTTTGTAATATGTTTTCAGCCAATTCATTTTATATATAAAACCGATGACCCTCAGATTTATTTTTTTTTAATTGGTGATTATTCCTTTTAAATAATTTGGTAAATGCAGACAGAACTCTTTTCAACATTTTAACTACTTTTACTTCTTTAAATTATTGAGATCAAATTACAACGAACGCCCATTTCCGAAGAGAATATTTAAATAGTTTATATTCGGAAATACCCCTCTTTCGTCCTCTATTTCAGACTCATCTGACGTACCGTAAGCTTGAGCTTTAGATTAAAAAGAAACTTCCAGTAAGTCATATTTTAAATAGAATAAAAATGACTGTTTGCCCAGAATTTGGTTAAATTCCAGATCTTCATTGAGTCTTTATCAAAACTAGTAAGTTCTTTAAATATACGAGGGGGGCCCAAAAGTGGGAAATTGTGTTATGGTTAGGTTGGTACTTACAGTACACGGTTCGCCAGCTAGGGTGTTGTAGTTACAGTCCTTCCAAATCAGTCTCCCAAGCGGCATCGGTATAGAAGGTTGTGAGAGGCTCAGGAATTTTTTTTGTAAAAGTTGTTTTGTGTACTCGTCGTTAAAATGGCCGATTCTGTGGCACAACGCGCGGAGGCCTGTCGTGAACTGAAGGAGCCGTTCAAAACTGACGGCCTTGATTTGTAGCAGTCGGGAGATTTTTCTTCCATCACAACGAGCCAACCCACACGACGCTCACTGTGCGCCAAATATTAACAAGAAACGTCATGTATCCTTTGTCCCACCCACCCTACTTGGCGGATTTGTCTCCATGCGACTTCTTTTTAGTGTTCTGTACGGAACACTTATAAGATCACTTCGGTGTCCGTCCGTCCGTCTGTCACACCTGATTTTCTCCGAAACTATTTGACATAGAAAGTTGAAATTTGGTACTAATATAGGAATTGATGGCCTCATCGGAGTCGTGTAGTTTTGAAAGTCAAATTTTGACTTAAGGGGGGTGAAATCGGAAGTGAACAAAATTTTTTTTTACTAGGTCATCGAATGGGGATGGCAAATGAAAGCTTGTAAAAATACGAGTTTCAAAATATATATAATGTCATACTTGCCTACACTTTTATTTGTATTATTTTTAAAAAATCGTTGTCCCCCCCTTTATCTCAAAAAATACTGATCAAAAAATTTTGAAAAAATTCTGGAATATTCTCCACGGGGTGTAGATTAAAGGAAAATTATCACGAGTGCAATAATTTATCTGGCATATAAAAAAGTTTTATCAGTTTTCAGTAAAGATCGGAAACAAACTTTGTTGAAAGGTCATTTGGGGTGTGTTTTGTGAAGCCACTGATCATTTCATACTTCCGTAACAAAAATTTTTATTTTAAAAGCAATTAACGTACGGAACACTAATTGCGCAAGTACAACTTGCACTTGACCGGTAATATCCCAGGATAAAAGAGACCTGAAAGGAGGACGTTTTACTGACACAGAAGAGGTGAAACAAAAAAAGACGCAGGCTTCGAAGGACACTGGATCGGACGAATTTAAAAAATGCTTGGAACAATGGGGAAAAGATTGGATACGTGTATTAGCTCCAATGGAAAGTATTTTGAAGGAAACTAATAGTTGTTTGTAGAAAAATTTAATAAAACTCTTTTTAAAATAAATTCCCGTTACTTTTGGGTCCTCTCTCGTATTCTATCTACCGTACGCAATTTAGAGAGAGAGCTAACTAGATCAAAATATTCTTACACATAACCACCCCATAAAACTGACATCTCACTTACAAACTAATATTTCTTTGCTGTCAGCTAGAGTTAAATTAAAATATAAATAATATATTTCCCATAAGAATAACATTATCGTCAAAAGGAACTTGTTTCTTCTGAACATTACTCTTTACAAATATTTATAATAACAGTACTTACAACTTGCAAATTTAATTTTTCTATATCAAATGATCGTTTGATTATTTTGTACCTTTTTTTTATACAAATCGGCCTTTTTACATCAGATATCCAATGTATTATGAAAAAAAAATAATGTACGGGCTTATATAATTTATGATCGTGACTATTGTAAATAGTTTCCAAAATTTAAGAAACTAGCAAACTGAGCAGTCATCAACTTAATTTTTGAAGAGGGTAAAAAATTATTGGTAAATTTTTAAAGCTTGGAGACGTCACAAACTCTATTTTGGGTTCACAACGTTTGCGTTTTACATTAAAAAAATAAATACCCCAGTTGTCCAGGGCGATGGGAACTATTTACAATATGCCCAGAATTAATGGAAAAATAAAATGTTGCAAATATCCCCGAATTACGGTCTTATGATTCTATAGGCCGACTCATCCATTCACGTATGATAGAGGCAGTCGTGAGTAGAGATGGGCGATAATGGATTTTACCTATCGGTGGCAATCCACTCATCCATAATTTTAACTTATCGATGGTTATCGATAGTTACCAATATATCTATAGTTATCGACATATCGATATATTGTTAACAGAGGCATGGGAGACTTTTAAAAAGTGAACCTTGTTTTAAAATCGATTACCGGGGATGAAAATTAGGGATGTCTATCAACAGTTATCGATAATTTTTGGATTCGCCTATTGTTATTTCATAAATCGATAACTGTCAAAAACAACCGATTCATCGAAAAAAAATCCCATCTCTAGTGGTGAATCCACACTTTTAATCAACAATGCCCCAGCGGATGGCTTCCTTGTCAGATCACAATAGCGCATACAGTTCCCGTATGTCCCGTGACAGCAAGATATATTTTATCATAACCCAATGGACACTAAGTGCAACGCTGACCAGACAGAGATCACTAAAAGCTAAAATAACGAAAACAAGTCCTCTTTGACAAAGTTTTGTGCCACTGGAATGCATTGTCTAAAATTTTCTTCTTGGAAATTATTGTCTAGACATAAATATAACAATTCAATACTTTTCAATAATATACACGATAAGTAAAAATATAGGGCTGGATATGAACAAATAATATGCGACATTTTATTGTTTACAATGAATATGTTTACTTAGGTTTCACTTTTTCTTTTAAGGATCAATATTGCCCAAATTGGGTATTTCTTTTCTTAGTTTTTTTTAAGCACCATATACTACATGACTCGTTTCGTTTTATTACAGATGTCATTATAGATAAAATTTTAATTTGATCTACTCTCTACAATACATCCATTTTTGACAACGGTAATGGGGAGACAACATAAAACATAAAAAAGGCATTTTTCCCATGTATTTAGAGGCTTCAAATTTATTTCTTTTTAAATACAATTAGTGTGTTAAAATCAGTTTCAACACTTAGAACATAAGGCTTCCTGTTGTAAAAAAAATCATGGGTCTTGAATTTAAAATGTGTCGAGTTGCAATGTACTTCCGACGTTTCAATTGCGATAGTTTTAATCAACAAATAAACTGGCGCATCACTGTACAAGACCATTTTACTTAAAAAATTTGAAACCTCATTCGTCTTTAAAACCTAATTGAAAACACATCTCTAAAAATAAGTAACTCTATTAAAGCTTAAACTTGACCACCTTAAAATGGAATATAAAGAAAGACTGAGATGCTATAGTTTAATAAATAAGAGCTCGCACAACCACACACGCACAGACAGACAATTATTATACCTAGACTTATATATACTTTGTGGATGTATATATATATTTAAACAACAACGAAATATCTTAGCAGTTTTGATTGTTTTTATACGTAGCCCAAAAAATCCTTTTTCTATACAAAAAAAAATCGATAAGTGCCGATCGACAACAGAATATGACCGTCGTGACTGTCAAACTTGTCAATCTTTTGCAAATATAAAATGACAATTTTTGTCGAGGACGTGATTAGATATTTGCCCGATACAAAATGAATTTTTGCAGTGTGATTTCCTAAAATGAATCTTACTCTGAGTGGGTCATATTTAAGTGACTGACTGGAACATCACGTCATATCAAAGGTACACGTTTCCGACAATTACTATTTAAAGGTACATATGACAAATTAATTAGTGCTTCACGATCCAGTTCGTATTTTTCGAATTCTTTATCAAAACAATTCGTCGATTACGATCACTTTACAGAAATTAACCAATAAAAAAATATATTCATACCTAGAAACTACACATTCGTTTCTTCCCATTCTGTCAAGTTGGATGGGCGTTAAAAGCAGATGACTTGGCTAATCAAAGGGCATAATTTAGATCAGTCTTAAGAGGTCAACGTCTGTTTAAGCACAGTGTGCGAATTAGGAAATTATTCTAGTCTAGAAATTTGAAAAAAATCTTTTTTTTTCATTTTCTTAAAGTATAGACTCTTGAAAATATGCCCTCAAAAGAAAATTTTATAATTTTTGGTGTTAAAGCTATAGCGATTTGAATACTATAGGATTGAGTATTATCGCGCCTGCGCGCGTGGGACAATAGTCTACGTACACTAGCCTACGTATGTCAAATTTTATTTATTATACTACCTGGTACCACTACCTGGAAATACTACACCTGGTGTAGGTTACATTTACTTTTATAGTCGACCCAGGGTATTTTGTAATTTGTTTGTAAATTGTTAGTTCAGGTTATTTTTCTCGAAACTACTTTTTCAAAGTGGTCGACATAATACCTCGAGTTCAAATTCGGTGTGTACCTTCAGTATATGTTGTTTTATAGCCCTACCTTGGAAGCTGCAAAATTATTATTTTTATTACTATTTTAAAAAAATAAAAAAATCTGAGAAAAAAAACGGTATTTTTTTTTTCAGACAGCGGGGATTTTATGAATTTTTCTGTTTTTGTTTTTTTATTGGCACCTGTCATAATGACATCCTTTCTGAACAAAAAACTTGGTTAAATTTTTGCTTCAGATAATCGAGAGTCTTGGAATCACGTCGACCACTACAGAACTTTTTTTTCATTATGATATATAGATCTTCAGAAGAACTTTCAATTTCTATACGAAATTTTTCTTATAACTTCTTGAAATATTAATAAAAACATTATAAAAAAAATGGATAATAAAAATATTTTCTTTTTTCATCCAATCCTAAAAAATGCTTAAATTTAGTCCTCTAGGCTAGAATGCCCCCTTAGTCATATTGTAATTAAAATTCTATTTCTAACCAAATCTCTATATCTAAATATCTGCTCCTAAAAAAAATTATAGATTAGGGCTCTTAAAAGTGTTCAGGTTCTACATAATAGATGGCGTCACATAAAAATAAAGCACAGTTTTAAAGTAGCTGAAGAATCAAAATATATATGAATCTATGCATACACAATATTGTACACGGTTTGTCCACAACTGAAGAAAATGGAGACGTTAACACATGTTCCGACAACTGGTCATGGTCATGCTGGTAAAACATTGAAAAATATTTTCAGATGCGATTTCTGAATATGGCTTTATCTAATTGGGTATTACTCGTGCGAATTGGGAATTTCATGTGTAAAACATAGTTAAAATATCAATTGGTTCAGGCTAATTCAGATTATTGCTTATTATTTTTTAATAATATTACAGATAAAACAACCGCCATAAAAAACCCTAAATTCTGCAAATATAATTGCGACCAAGATATTAATTTCCATAATTAACGATTTGTTTTAATAAAAAGGTAATCCTGTGGCGTTTTATGATTAACTTGCCACGCATGCTCGACATAAAATGCAAACTGTAATTTCCGGAAATGCAGCGGAATATCCAAAGTCAGCTAAATATTGACCACGTTTTTAATCTTCCACTAATTTCTTTCAGTAGCAATGAATTGTTTGAACAATACATCACTATTGAAAGAAATAAAGTTAATGTACACACACTAATTCTGTAATAAAAATGATTAGTAAATAATCCTCAATTTAACATATTAGAGAGATGTGCAACGCTTATTTTGTTAGGCCACTGTCTTTATCTTTATTTGAAGCATGCGCAGTAGTACAGGGAAGAAATTAAATATAAGGACTCAGCTGTTATCGTTATTTGAAGCATGCGCTCACTATTCGGAGCTGACGCCGTATTGAAACAAAATAAGAGAATCCTTTCTTAAGGATTTAAGAACTTATAAGAGAGGTTATTTGAGGTTCGTTATTCTTATCGTTGGGCCTGTTTTTTTTTTCTACTTAGGTATAAAAACCACTAAGAAAGTATAGTAAAATGGAAATGATAATCTTTTATTGCAAATAACACTGACAACAGTTAATTAGTGTTCAGATTATGTTGGAATTTTGCAATATTTGACACAATAGCATTACAGTGTGTATAGTGCTAATTTCAAATGAAATTTTATTTATCGCACGTTCGTATTACCTTGGAAATATTGAAGGAAGTGATTGCTAGACACAATTTTAATTTAGAAACTTGTGTTGACCCATCAAATATTAACACCGGTGTGCTTAACCATGAAATGAATGGAAAAAATCCCCTAAATTTATAGAAGATGAATACTAACCTAACCTTGCAATTCCTTCGCATTAATACTGCGCATGCTCGAGATAACGATAAGGACAAAGGAATGTGAAAAATAAGCGTTGCAAAACATCTAAATCTATCTAAAAATATTTGATATTTAAATAATACTTGTTACTTGCAACGGTCATATGTTATCGAATCTGCTATTAACGTCAATAGGACACAGATATAAAGAAAATTCTTAATTTTTAACCAAAGTCGATGCTTTACCATCGATACAATAATCGAACTTATTACAGAGTATTAAGGGAAATATGTTGACTCAATAATTCTCCACACGTTAAATCAACACTGTAAGGCAAAAAAAAACTTCGTCTATCGACGACCAAATTGTAGTTTTACAATTTGTTTCTTAATTGCACTAATATGATACTTCTTTTTTTTGACCTAACATTAATGCCAGTGAACAAACGTATGTGATACATATACAACACACCCGAACATTAAACTTAACCAGCTGGTTGATTTTTTCTATCAGGCACATTTTTTTTCTAGCTATCGTTTCAAAAACCCCAAAAATCGATTCGTAATCCTAAATATTATCTCTGTGCAATAAAATAACGATAAAAGCGACACACTTTTTGTTTCGGTTATTCAAGTATTTCTCAAAAATTGCACTAGCATACTGAATTATAATAAAAAAAAATAATAAAACTCCGCTTATTTAAGACCTGAGTCGTAACAGATCATTGTTTTTTTTTAGTTTTTTGGTCAGTAAAATTTCAAATACCCTATTACGATTTGGCTGCCTACTACCTCCTGCATTGTTTGCTTCTTCGAAATAGCTGAGAAAACAAGTTAAGCAAAGTACATGACTTTTTTCGTATCTGCGTGGACTGTAATCGCTCTAGCCATGGCTCCGGGAGTTCTATCTTCCGAAGATCCTGACTGGTGGGATCCTTCGCCACTGAAATAAAAAGTTAAAGTTTTACGATAAATGAAATGAAATGTATATATTTGTCTATTACAATGGAGATGTAAATAGAATTCTAATCTAAATTGGGCAGTCAAATAATGATAAATTTTTTAATATAAATACAGTTTTCCTTTCAAATCCCTCTTCTTTATGACAATTAGTGTGATGGTGACCTACAGCACAGATTTCACATAAATTCAGATTTCGACAAAGAAAAACGGCATTATAGGAACTGTGTAGTTTTGCAAGCGGCGCCACGGCGCACAGTGGGGAAAAACGAAAAATCGTGTTTCAAAATTGTCTAGAGCCTGCAATTTTGGTTCGATTTGGAAGTTTTTTTTTTTAATTGAAGCTTATTAAATTCCGAACAAAGTTGTCGGAGCCGATTTTGCAATTAAACTTTTGTTTCAAAATGGCGGACGTTGGTTTCTGATTATATAGCGACTGAGATACAGAAAACGCTTACAGTTTCAAACCAAGTTGTGCTAAAATGCGTGTATGTATGTTTTTTTATGTGGCAGATAATATATCTAATATCACAGTTACAAGATTAATAATACTGAACCCAAAATGGCTACCATGAACAATAAAAGTATTATAAATATGAATAAACGTACCATTATTATTTTATATCCATAACATTTGCATAAATAATTTCTTTAAGGTTGTTAATTACAAATATGTTTCAACAATTGACTTAAAATGACAAATCAAATATGGCGGATGCCAAAATTGAATCGAGCAAGAAAGTTTCTCTGTGGCATTTAGACTGTGGCAATCAGATCATTCAAGTTATTCAAGTTTAGTTGCGGGATTTAAGTTTTCATGCAGTTATTGCTAGAATATTGCTGCTGTAAATTTTAAGTATCGTAGACAATTTTCTAGCAGATACAAAAAACAGCGATACACGCAAATCGAACCAAAAATGAAGGCTCTAGACAATTTTGAAACACGATTTTTCGTTTTTTCCCCACTGTGCGGCGGCAGCGGTCAGTGCCAACCGCTCGACTACTCGAAAATACGCGTAATGCATGTAAAACACGTGAGCTCGGGAGTAGCAAATGTTTATAGTGAATTTAATAAAAAAAAAAAGTGAATCAAGCTGTAGGTGACATCATTATACTAAAATAAGCTAAATAGTGCAAACTATATTTTGAAAAACAAAGCATATTTTTAGGTCGTCTTTGACACTGTAAAATAATTGTTGAAATTACAGGTAAGCGTCGTCCTGAGAACGGGATTTTCTAGTTACCCAAGATATACCATTCAAACAGTACACAATTGAAAAAGGGAAACAATTGCATTTGGAGCATGTTGGAAGGGTCGAGGAGACCAGCAAAGAAAATAGTATTTTTATAAACGTATTTGTAATCCGACAGACAACTGTCATGTCAGACCTGTACCAGGTAGAACTCGCTGTAAGTCGATTTTTAAACAATAAAATTATGTACAACATTGTTTTTAAAATATTAATTCATAATTAACAGAACGTTAATTATGTTTTTTTGTTTTGTTTTGATTTCTTAACATAACAAATTTGCATTTAAATAATAAAGGTAAATTTCGCGCTATATTATCAGATTCATTTTATTCTTCCTTTATTAAACAAATAAACCCATTTTTTACCAAAAAGTTGAAATTAAAAAAAAAAATAAACCCTTAAATGGACTGCAAATTTAGAGTGTTAGTACAATATTGTTAACAGGATTAAATTTCGTGCAATTATGCACCCTGGTACATTGAGCTCTTCGATTACACAATAAAAAACCGGTCAAGTGCAAGTTGAACTTGCACAATTAGTGTTCCGTACGTTGATTGTTTTTAAAATAAAAAATCTTGTTAGGGTGGTATAAAATGATCAGTGACTTCACAAAACACACCCCAAATGAGTTTTCAACAAAGTTTGTTTCCAATCTTTACTGAAAACTGGTGACCTTGCAATTTTGGTTTTTTTATATACTAGATAAATTATTAAAGGTAATGATAATTTTCGTTCAATCTATACCTCGTGGAGAATATTCCAGGATTTTTTCAAAATTTTTTGATCAGTACTTTTCGAGATAAGGTAGGGGGACAGCGATTTTTCACGATTTTTTAAAAGTAATACGAAGAAAAGTGTGCGCAAGTATTACATTATATATATATTTTTTACTCGTGTTTTCACAAGCTTTCATTTGACACCACCCTCGATGACCTAGTAAAAAAAATTTTTTTTCACTTCCGATTTCACCCCTCAAAACGAATCCCTCAAGTCAAAATTTATGTTACGGTGATATAAAATGATCAGTGACTTCACAAAACACACCCCAGATAAGTTTTAACAAAGTTTATTTCCAAACTTTACTGAAAATTGATGACCTTGAAATTTCTGTTTTTTTTATATACCAGATAAATTATTACAGGTAATGCACTCGTAATAATTTTCGTTCAATCTACACCCCGTGGAGAATATTTCAGAATTTTTTCAAAATTTTTTGATAAGTACTTTCCGAGATAAGGCGGATGGACAGCGATTTTTCGCGATTTTTTAAAAATAATACAAAGAAAAGTGCGCACTAGTATTACATTTATATATATATATATATATATATATATATATATATATATATATATATATATATATATATATATATATATATATTTTACTCGTGTTTTCACAAGTTTTCATTTGACACCACACTCGATTACCTAGTAAAAAATTTTTTTTTTTCACTTCCGATTTCACCCCCCAAAAATTAACCCCTTAAGTCAAAATTTAACTTTCAAAACTACATGGCTCTGATGAGGCCATCATTTCCTATATTACTACCAAATTTCAACTTTCTATGACAAATAGTTTCGGAGAAAATCGGGTGTGATTGACGGACAGACAGACGGACAGACACCGAAGTGATCTTATAAGTGTTCCGTACGGAACACTAAAAATCAGTTTCGTCCGTATAGTTTTCTTCACAGGAATGTTGAAAATCAAAATAAAACATTAAAATTATTTTAAAATAAGAGTAGTTAAACTTTTTTACAGATAGACGCTTACTTTACTCGTTTTAGAACCTTAATCCACAAGTCCCTATGAGGTTTTTTCTAATAAAGTGTTGAGAGATTATAAAATGTTAGGCCTTCCGAATTTTTACGATTGTTCGTACACCCAATAACACAACACCATGACATTTCTAAAAATTATTTTACGACAGGACAAGTGACACTTTGTAGGTTATTGTGATTTTCAGATTCTCGCCAAAATGAACACTGATTTGGACGCTTAATTGTACATAAGGATCGTACAATTAACCTTGCCTCACAATGTTTTTCAGGAAAACAACTTTTTTTTATCCCGTACGATATAGAGTATTTGTTTACATGCCACTGCATATTTGTTGATAGTCGACTTATTTCGAACTGGTGCTACGCGCGGCGCGGCGTTTTCGTCGCTGGCCCGTACGCCTCGCCCCACAGCAGAGCCCCTATACAATGGCTAGAGTGAGAATTTTTGATTCAACAAATATCGGTTTACAAGATTCGGTAAATTTTCATTTTAGATGTCCCTGGTGTTATATTTTTTTGCAACTAGCTATGAAGGAAAACTCGCAAAGCCTAATTAATTTCTTTTCTACATAACTACCATATCTACTAATACGAGAGTGGAATGAAACGGCTGGTAAATTTCTACGAACTGGCGAGAAATTTTGTTAAGCGGCATGACTGTTGGTAAGCGTTATTCCTGTCACGGTTGTGCTCAAAGTTTCAAACAGATGCAACGCGCAGTTGTTTGTTAGTAGCTATCGTAAGTGATCGCTGTTACAAGTTTGTAAAAGTGGATAAAGCCGAGTATCCTGCAAAGATAAAACATTTTTATTAAAACTAGACTGCGGTCCAGATAGAAACTGAATTGAAGAAAGTTTAAAACGACTCTGCATCAGCACTCAAGACCGTTTATTACTAGATCAATGACTTTAAACATGCCAGTATGAGCACTGCAAATGCTGCACGGTCAGTTAGGTCGTTTGGGGTTTCTTCTGAAGAAATGGTCAATAAAATTCATGGTATCGTGATGGACGATCATCGCATTAAGCTTCGTAAGATAGTAGGATAAGTGCCGCGTTTGTTGACTAAAAATGCAGAAGGAAGGACAGTTCAAAATCATGTTCGGAATAGTTCAGCATAATCCGAGGAATAGTTACAGCATAATCCGAAGGATTTTTTTGTGATCATAGACGAAATGTAGATCCATCAGTACACCCCGAAGACAAAACGCCAGCCAAAACAGCAAGTTGGCGAAGGTGAAAGTGCACCCAAAAAAGCTAAAATAGTTTTAACGGCGGCAAAAGTGATGACAACTTTTTTTTGGGCTGACATAGTGAGTTGAAGCAGAAGCGACCCAGGTTAGCGCGCAAAAAAGTGCTCCTTCACCGGAACAATGCGCCTACTCACACATCAGCCATTGCAATGGCAAAAATACATTAGCTGGACTTCAAAATAGTTCCCTACCCACTCTACTTTCCAGATTTGACCCCACGTGTGTGTGTGTTTTCTAACGTCAAAAACTGGCTTGGGGGGAAGAAATTTTCATCAAATGAAGTGCGGTAAACGAGTATTATGCACAGTTGGGAACAATTTTTTTTTTCTGAGGGGATAAAAAAATTGAGATTTCGCAAGACCAAATATATTAAGCTCAATGTATGTTGAGAAATAATTTTTTGTTTTTGCAAAAAAATTATATACCTTATTTTATACAAGACTTTTCAATCCACTCTCGTACACTTAGTGCAGCATTTCTCAAGGTGTTTCCTTCCATTTTCGGCTCCCGAGATTTTTTTAAAAATATTTAAACAAAAAGAAGTCGCAGGACGCCAAATCGGGCCTATAGGGCGATGTTGTAACTCGGAGAATCCACAGCTTTCGGTAATGTCAAGCCTTGTGCATTCTGCAGATGTGCAACAGAAAAATTTTGATTTTCCATCGATTCGAATGTTTTTCTTTAATGACCTGCTTAAGATTTTGGATTATAAACCTCTGTATTAATTATGGACCCTTTTTCTATATATTCAATAAGAAAAATTCCTTTGCAATCCCAAAAAATACTCACCATCAACTTTCGAGAAGATGTCTCGAGTTTTTGCCGTCTGGGGAGATGGTAAATTCAACGTATCAACTCCTGATTTGTGGAAAGATCCCAAGAGATCACTCAAAGATCTTCATATGTAACAAATCGAGAAAATAACACTGATCGATCTCTAAGTCGACCAAATATTCTTAAAAAATTTCTTTGCTCGCCAGTTTCTGCAAGTAGTTTAGGAATCCATCTTTACAGAAATTGTCTTAAAAACTGGAGTTTCAAATACTCCAGCTTCTTTAGCAAGCCGCAGGATTTGCGTTCATTGATCTAACAGCAGCAAATCTTCAATAAGTCTAAGGTTTTCTCCTTCTTGATAAATAAGGGATGATCCTGTATCAAGTCGCGGCATATATACATATACAATTATATACATATATATATATATATACATATATATATATATATATATATATATATATATATATATATATATATATATATATATATATGCAGTAACCCTTATATACCTCCAAAAAAATCATAGACCATTTCAATTCTGAAACTTTTTTTAATAAACATAAACGTTACTAACCTGTCATGCTCCTTCTCAACTAAATGATATCGAGCTCTGAACGCTACAAGATGCGCGTAGTACGCCGGCGCCGGTATCGAAACGGAACGGGTGCAGCGTACGTACGTATGGCACAGCTGATAAGTCAAACATTGTAGCTCATCCGAATCTAAATGAGAATCATCCCATAACACGTGGTAATGCGATGGCCTTGAAGTTCCCTGAAAATAAAAAGACAGAATATCAGCATTTTTAAGAACATTAAAATCTCACTTTGACTTGGGATATAAAAAAAAACAGAATCCATTTTAACTTACCTGAATACCTTGATGACTGCACAAATAGAAATCAAACTCCGTGGGATGAGTAATACCGACATCAACCGTTGTACCAGCCGGTATATTCCCGCTCTTGCCGCTCTGCTCCTTTTTATCGGCGCAGAATAGTCTTGTGTGATGTCTCTTCTGTACTACAATAAAAGTAATGCCGGGTTTGTAGTCGCCTTCGAGTTTTATGCAGGCTTCACGTATGGCTGTAAGTTCATGCTGTAAAAGTTGTAGAAACTGGCCTTCCGACACACCGTCACGATATAGAATGATCCTGTGAGGTTTGTAGCCACCAGTGGATTTGTAAAACATAATAAGAAGTTCCCTGAAAAGAAAATTGCAATGGTTACTAGTAAATTCTTTAAAGTAGTGTATACTTCAAGGCACTCAAAAGGGTTTGAAGTGTCTTGAAAGAACCTCGCTAGTTCTGAAAACTCTGACATGTTAAAGCTCCTTTAACAGTCCTAATTCATTTCGGCTCTCCTAAACTTTGAAAAAGCTTTTTAGTTGTGTACAAGTTGTAAAGTATGCAAATAGTTTGTTCAGGACTGGGAGATGATAGAAAAATGTGGTTGAGCTGAAAATACGAGGGCACTCTGTGAATTCTTGACACCGATAGGAGCATCCCTAGGGTACGACTGCGTGATACATGCAGCGATGGTGTTATGACTGTCAAAAATGTACTACTGTGATCAAAAAATAGTAAGACTTTTAAATTTAAATCGCCCGGGCATTTCCAAATCGGATTAATTTTTTTTCGTTAGGTTGTTAGCACCTTAACTGCCATCTGTGTCAAATTTTAAGACCATAACGTCAGTACTTAATAAGATTCGCTCGCGTTCGTTCAACGACAAAAGTGCGTTTTCCGATTTTTAACATGAGTGAAAAAATTCAGCAAAAATGTATTAAATTTTGTTTTAAAAAATGGTTTTTTTCGGCTTCCCAAACGTTCGAAATGATAAAAAAAAGTCATTTGGTGATCGAAGAAACGACGCCAAAGCAAGTCGAAAATCAAGGTGATGTTAACAGTTTTCTTCGATTATCGTGGTGTTGTTCATTATGAATTCCTTCCGCCGGCAAACTGTCAACGAGGATATATTATTTGAATGTTATGCGTCGTTTGCGTGAAACTATTCGTCTCAAGAGGCCAGAATTATGGGCCGATAACTCTTGGTTTTTTCATCACGATAATGCGCCTTTTCACACAGCATTGGTTCTTCAATCATCAACTCATATCATTCCGCGATCGCCCTATTCGCCTGATTTAGCTCCTTGGGACTTCTGGCTATTCCCTAAACTCAAAAAACCGCTTCGAGGACATCGTTTTGAGTCGACTGAGGAGATTAAAACCGAATCAAAGAAGGCTTTAAGGGCCATTCCAGAAATCGAATTCAACAACTGTTTCGAAGACTGGAAAAATATTGGCATAAATGCATTTTATTCAGGGAGATTACTTTGAAGGGAACGAAATAAATTTGGAAAAATAAATAACCCGTTTGCGTTTTATTTCAAAAGTCTTACTATTTTTTGATCACAGTAGTATATTCTCTAAAAAATGCCCAATGCCGTGTAACAACGAATCAGAAGCCTCGGTCACGAATCAGCCGGCCAAACAACATGATCATACGAGTGAAGTAAATTGCTATGGAAGACCGTTGATTAGGTGTGCCGAATATAGCATCTAAAGTTTGCATTACGTGGGACCATCGTGCGTGAGAATCCAGAAAACTTCTTCAAGGTCGGTGCCCCGAATGCTGACCGGCGAACAAGGCTGCGTTGGTGACAATTTGTCATATGATGTTGACATATGATGGTGGCAATAATGGATAACGTTTTTTATTCTTAAAGGACAATCGACGCAATCGAATCAGTATCGAAGTAACGATAGTGGTTTGTAATGAAAGACTTGTTTTTGTCAAATTTCCACTTTATTTAGTTTCACAGAAAACTGTATGACGCATTTCGCTATACTATAGCTTCGTCTGATACAAAAATGAAATTTGTTCATTTCATTTTTGTATCAGACGAAGCTATAGTATAGCGAAACGCGTCATACAATTTCTGCGAAACTAAATAAAGTGGAAAATTTGACAAAAACAAGTCTTTCATTACATTCGTTATGAATTTCCATCAAGTAACAGCCACAACAATTCAAAGAAAAAAAAACGATATTGGTCATTTTTTGTGACAGCGACGGGCGTAATCTTCACCCATTGTGTTCCAAGGGGAACTACGGTGACGATTACATTCTTCAAACATATTTTGAGGACAGAGCCCGTCAAAGCATTACAACCTGCCCGTATGCTTTTCCAACAGGAAAACTCTGCTGCTCATCGGGCGATCCAAACTTAGGAGTTTCTTCGTAACATCTGTGAAGTGTTGCATCTAACTCCCTATTCATCTGACCTCGCTCCTAGCGAATTTTGTTTTTTTTTTTCCAGCGATGCAGAACACTCTGCGTTGCATCGGCCCATATACAATCGTTCTCGGCGTTATGCATGGGGAGGTTATGTTGTGTAGTAACAGAAGTTTCAACTTTCTGCTGTAAGTTTAAGAAAGCTTAGAACTTGAACGCACCTGATACTTTATTATATTTCAAATATATTTAAAGAATTTGAAGCTCCTTAACAGTTCCTAAGCGGTTTAAGAAGTAAGTAACTTCAATAAGTGATCTTACGACACTAATCAAGCAGATGCCTCGCCTCGCGCACACGTAGTTAATCCGATTTTATTATAATATCACAGCTTGTAAAGTTCCTTAAAAAGTCCCGACATACCTAATGTTTCAAAATAACTGTGATTTATCGATTAGTTTTACAAGATGCTGAAAAAATATTAACGCTTATTAATTCAAAACTTTTTCAAAAGTTATTCAGTATATTTCATCTCTGCATGTCATTTTTTTTAAATTATCTATAATTTTAGCAAACATGTTTTTACAATAAAGAAAGAAGAAAACTTACCTGACCATCGAACTAAGTTCCTGAATAATTTCCTGTCGGTGCTGTTGTACGCGAACCGTTGCAGCATACCTAGACGGATGAGCATCCATAGAACCGACCACCGCTGCGATAGACGGCTTCTTATTGTCGCCCGCCGGCGGATGGGTGACATCGGCACCCAGGAAAATGACCGGTTCGTTGAAGATCTTGGGACGTATGGAGGGCACCAGAATACTGTTGATTCCGCCAAGTTTAACGTTGATTTTGAGGCACAAATTGGATAGGGTTTGCGGCGACGTCTTGTTGACGTTTTTCGCCTGAACACATTGGGTTGCCATGCCGAGGACGGTATCTCCCACTCGTTTTACCTCAGCTGTAAAAGGTGAAAAATTGGATTTTTATTTTCAGTTGCATTTACAGAAAATATTACAATTATAATTCTATTAGAGTTTCAAATATTATAACTTAATATAACATAATACTGCGGCCCAAATAGTCCCTTTACGATAATGTAAATCCTTTGATTAGAATTTGTCTGGCACCAATAATGGAAATTATGTTTATTGAGGTGGCTGTTAAGATGAATACTTGCGAAAACTGACACTCGACTATACTACTAAATTTTCGTCGCGCCGCAGTCGTAGAGAACTAATGCTTTTGTAAAATACTTGCACAGAAAAAGCACGGGCAGTCCCAGTGAAACGGCCTACAGCAATTGGATTCCGGTTACCCTCTATGCTCTCACTTAGCCCCTCCCGCCTGCTCAGTTCCCGCAATAAGCCATAAAAATTTAAACCTATGTAAGGGTCACTCTGAATGACAAATTGTTTAATTTTATCGGTAAAAAAATTGACAATGATTGTCTAATATTATGGAAAATATAACTATACTTACTCCCGTCTAGTATTATAAAAAGTACAGCCTTGGCCAAAACTATTAGGCACCCCCTAATAAACACGTGAAACTCATAACATATTAAAAAAAAAGACTAATTGTTTTAACAATACTATAGGCGGCGCTTTCAAAAGCTAACTTAAACAATAGACAAATCTTTTTTACAGGCCATAAAACACCTGGCCCACAAAATTGCGATAATGAGGTTTTTTGAAAAATATTTTTAATGTTTTTTCAGTCTCTTTTTACTACTTGTAGTGTCAAGAAGCTTCCGTGCGTGGACTGGACATTCTTGTATTTGATAAATGCCTAAGAAAAAGTGAGCTTGGCATCGAAAAAAACGAATTAAAATTCAAATCCTACATGAACAAGGCAAGTCCCAAGTAGAAATAGCCAAGTTAGTGAAATGTTCTCGGTGCGCAGTGCAATGTGCTATTAAAAGGTTTGTGGAGACTGGCTCCCGTGCCAACAAAATGAGAACGGGAGAAAACGTAAGACTAATGAGCGACAGGACAGAAAACTCATCCGCGAGTCTATTAAAAATCGAAAAAAAAAAACATCATTTGAACTCGCTGCAACTCTGTCGGAAGAGATTGGGATGCCGATTAGTTCTCGAACGGCAAGGAGAAGACTGACAGAAGCTGGATTAAGAGGGTGCAAAACGCTAGAAAGAAGCCTTGGCTTTCAGAGACCAATAGGAAGAAACGCTTAAAGTGGGCTCTGAAGCACCAACATTTTAGCGAAGAGAATTGTGTATGGTCCGACGAATCCAACTTTGAGGTAAGTTTTTATATGATTTATTTTAGCAAATAACTACAATACAATTACTCTTGATTTAATCCGTTTTAGTCAAAATAATAACTAATTTTTTAATAGAGTATTTTTTCTATTCTTACAGCTTTTTGGAACGTCAAGTGTGACATTCGTGAGGCGGCGTGTCGGCGAGGCATAACATCCAGATTGCGTGGTACCTACTGTAACACGGAGGAAGCAGCATTATGATCTGGGGATGCATGGCTGCTAAAGCTGTCGGCGAAATGTTCGTTTGTGAAGGCCGCATGAACAGCCAAAAGTACATAAATGTACTAGAAACTGTACTGATGCCTTCGCTAACGCGCATTTTTGGCGACACTAATTTAGACATCAAATTCCAGCAAGATAATGCACCTTGTCATAAATCAGCGTCTACGATGCGCTGGTTTAGAGACAATAACATTATCTTGTTGGATTGGCCGGCGCAGTCTCCAGATCTAAACCCTATCGAGCGAGGGTATTCTAAAGCGCAAGATACGGGAGCATAACATAACATCAAAAGCATCGCTAAAAAGCGCTTTGATGGATGAGTGGGATGCCATAAGTACAATGTATGCTTGTACGCAGAATGCCCCAAAGAATTGCTGCTGTAATTAAAGCTAAGGGCGGACCCACCAAATATTAATTTGTTTCATAATTTTACCTCAATATACGATTTTACAAAACATACGAATTTAATTTTTTACCCTGAAACACACAAAATGAAGTAAATTGTAGGGTGCCTAATACTTTTGGCCAAGGCTGTATATTTCCGTTCTCCTACTAAGTTTGAATAAGATTTATGTTTAAATATCGTTTTTATACACTATATATTGCAATATGAGTAAAAGCCTGACGATAACCTTAACGAGAACTGTCTGAAAACTGCCTGATCTTTTCTAGCTATCCGATTGTTTAATACTAATAAGTGAACGAAGTGAAGACGTTTTCAATAACCGAAATTGGGATGAGAAAGGCATAAGAATTTGACGGTAGACTCTGAATCATCCTCGTTTTGCGGACCTCATGCTGATCATCAGTGAGCTGGAAGTCATGCTTCAAGAACTTCAAAGGGAATCAACCAAAATTGGCCTGTCCATGAACCTGAGAAAACTTAAAGTTATGACATCAGAAGATAAAGAATTACATATGGGTGATCAGGTTATACAAAAATAAGAATATGTTTACTTAGGGCATAACATCAAACGTAGAGAGAATCAAGCCGCCGAGATCAACAGACCTATCGGACTAACATGGGCAGCAACGGGAAACTTGAAACGTGATTGAGAGCAGCAGTATTTCAATCAACTTAAAGAGGAAAGTGTTTGATACCTGTAAACTTCCGGTGATGACGTAAGGAATGAATACAAGTCTAATAAACCAATCAGAACATAAACTTAGAGTAACAGGAAAATGTTTGACACCTGTATACTTCCGGTGATGACGTAAGGAATGGAAACCACAACAATAACGAACCAAACAGCACATAAACTTAGAGTAACACAAACAGCCATTGAACGAATGATGTTAGGAATAATTGTCACAGATCACAAACAAAGAGATAAGGCAAAGAACAAAAGTTGAATACGTAATGCTGCTCTTCCAGACAACGCTCGGTGGACAAAACACATTATACACTGGAGACCCCGTCTGCATAAAGGGAAAGTTGATATACCAAAAAAAAAGTTGGCTGGACAACATCAAACAGAAAGTCGAAAAAAAATGGCACTACTAGCCCAGAACAAAGAATTATAGGAGTTGGGGAAAGCTTATGTCCAAGAGTGGACTGTGAAGGGCTGCTTGGTTCGCTTTATCCGGAAGTTCGTTATAACCGGATTCATTATACCGATAAAAATTTGCATGGAAGTTTTTTCGTGCATTATAAAACAGTTCGTTATAACCGGAAATTCGCTATAAACGGGTTCGTTATAAGCAAACTTCACTATATATATATATATATATATATATATATATATATATATATATATATATATATATATATATATATATATAAATATGTCGTCTTTATTTTAAGATCACTATGATGCAGAACATCATCAGATAATTTGTGTTAGAAACTACACGGAAATATGGGCGTTCTTTAGTATTGCGGTATTATTTTTACCCGTTAATCATGCTCATTAAATAAAGTCTCGCCAAATATAACTTCATTAACAATGTATAAAAATGCAGTCATAGTATCTCGGAATCATGATATCGCTAACGACATGTTTATGATCTCGAAGTATTATTTTGTCTTTCTCCATTACCCTCCTTCTTTCGTAGAATTAGATCTCCGTAAAACGAAAATGATTAGTAGCGAAAGTAAGTAGACCCATTTTAACGGTACAAAGAAATTCAATGAGATAATAACGTGGCCTCCTATTGAGCATTTTGTCAGACGTGCATTTAAAATTGTAAATAATTTCAAAAGGTCACCTTAAAACACATCCAGTACGATCTAAGAAATCTCGCTAAAAATATTTTAATGATCGTAAAAAATAAATAAACAGTTTTTAAATTGGCCTGCGTATAATACGCATAAGTGTTAGTACCCACCGTACACTGGTGTTTTTCCGGGCAGAACGACAACAACTAACTGTAAGGACTGGAAGGTCGTCTTCAGATATCTAAACATGGGTTCAACTTGGTCCGGACCTGTGGCATATTTGCAGAAGCAGGGGCTGCCCGATTATCGGCATTCCAGCGTCGTTTGAGATCTTTTGCAGTTGTTGAGTAAAGTTTCTAGAAAAAAAAAGAGAAAGAAATTATTAAATAAACGCGCAAGTTTGCTATCTGCAAAGTTATCTAACGATAACAATAATTTTTTTTAAAATTATATTGATGTCAACCTAGGTAGTGCGGTAGGTATAGAGCCTGTCAAGTGATCCAATAGCCAACGATTCGAATCCGGCGCTAGCGGCTGGGTATTGTGACATCCCAGGCTCTAAAATACGCAAATTCGTGAGGCCAATAGAATAGAAAAAATCAATTATATAATTATTAATATACTGATGGATTCCAGTATGACCTTGATGTTGTTTCGCGTGAGCGTAATTTTCTAAAGATGAATGTGCTTAAATTTAGGTCTATTAGTTTCTATAAACGTTAAACTCCCTGTCAGAACAATTTATACTGTTGGTGTTAAGTTGGAGCATGACTATTCGGCGTTTTTAAAGAATATTCAGTATGAAAAACAAAACATGTTTAACAGATCATTCTAAATCATATTCACCGTCTGCTACAATAAATGGTTTGCATTTGCTTGGCAAACAATCCCTTGCAGGGACGGAGAAATGCCACTCCTTCAAGGTAACCAGCTGGTCACCAGCTGATCCAAATCCTCATAGCCTTTTCCCAACTATCTGTTTTTGAAAGATCAATTGACGTTGTAATCTGTAGGAGCTTCAGTTGTAGAATAAGACGGCATGAGCACAAGCGTTGTCATGATGGAAAACGATCTGGTTCCTTTTAAGTGATCTTTTCACATCGATGACTTTATGAAGGCGGTCGAATTAAATTAGATAAATACCGCTTTTAACGTTGAATTGCGAATTTTTGTTCGGTGCGCCATTCCTGACGCCGATCGCCATTAGTGAATGATTCTGCTTCTGAACAACCAAACTCACTACAGGGCCTTCCTGAAATGAACACTTTTTGGGACTACCTTGAGGTGTTTATTCCAGAGAAATGCAAATCTCCAGCCATTTAACGTTCTTGAAAAAATAGCTAAAACTCTCTTCCAATGACGAGATTTTAGAGGAAAGGCGTTGCATGTAGGTTTTGTAATTTTATTTGTATTTTTTCTTGTATCGCTATTATTGCCAAGTTAGCCAAAAAGTGTTTTTTAACTAAACGAACAAATGGGATTGCATTAAATTGTACGAGATAAGATGTTTACCGCTACAGAAGTGTAGAGGATTTTGAAAAAGCCTTTGATCAAGTCCAACACGACAAACTTATAGAGAACTTAAAAAGTATTAATTTAGATAAAAACGACATACGATTAATTAAAAATATCTACTACAACCAAACAGCATTAGTGCGTTTTGACCATATAAAAACGGATGAAATTCCAATTCAAAAAGGGGTTCAACAGGGCTGCGTCCTATCTCCCCAACTGTTCAACGCGTACTCTCAGTTCCTGTTTCGGAAAGTACTGGATGAAAGATGTGAGGGAATGAGCATTGGAGGGACATTAATTAACAACCTAAGATTTGCAGACGCTATAATGGCTGAGAGTGTAAAAGATCTACAAACTCTCTTAGGACTAATCAACCGCGAGTGCGAATAAGTAGGACTCATAAACATCGAGAAAACAAAATTTATGGTTGTGAGTAAAAAACCCAAACATTAACCCGATACTTACACTGAACGGAAAACAAACAGAACGAGTTCAAAAATACAAGTACCTCGGTTCAGTCATGAATGCACAACTAGATCCGATGAAGAAATTAAAATAAGAATAGAAGTGGCTCGAAAGGTATTTGTGAAGTACTCTTCAATGTTTACCAATAAAAATTTAAATGTTCGCATCAGACTGAGGTTTATGAAATGTTACGTGTGGTCGGTGATACTGTGTGGGGTGGAGACTTGGACTTTGAAAACTCAAATTACCAAGAAGCTAGAATCGTTCGAAATGTGACTGTATAGACGCATACTAAAGATATCTTGGACTCATAGTGTCACCAACGACGAAGTACTGAGACGTATTGGGAGCAAAAGAAAACTCGGTCAAGGTATGAAAAACACACATTGGACACACACATAGAGATAGACACGCATTTAGAGATGTGGTTGCCAACCTTCAATAGTAGACGGCATGAGAAGAAGAAGATGATTACCGAAGAAGCTCTCATAATAGAGCAATCTTTACAAGGAAACTCCTAGAAAAATCATTTCCCAAGTCTCTCAATATACCAAAACACAGAATACACAAGTACATACAGTGGCGTGCAAAAGGTTCCGGCTAGTGACATTTCGTACTCTAATTTATTAAAAAAAAAAGACTAATGATTTTTAATCATTATGTGATGTGAGTATGAGATATAGGAAATAAAATAATATAGTAAAAGAATATTATTTATGTTTATGAATATATTTATTATTATTATTCTTATATTTATATGGGCAAAAGTTTCCGGCCACATAACATACATTGATGCAGTAGGACGTTCAAAGACGTATTTACGAATAATAGCGCGTTGAATGTTCACATTTAGTTCATAAAAGGTCGTGGGAGCATAAACATGGCTCGGCATATGCAAATCCAAATTCGTGGGAGAGTAATAAAATTTTCAAAAGAAGGAAAGTCTTCTCGTGAGACTGCTTCATTATTATCGATAGGTAAATCAACCGTGAACGATATTATTGTAAAATACCGTTGTGGATATGGTTTAAAAGATCGTCCGCGTAGTGGAAGACCAAGAAAAACGTCTAAAAAAGTAGATCGTATCATTAAACGCAAATCAACTGCGGATATCAAGAAAACTGCTGCCGAAATTGCACGCGAGCTAAAGGATGAAAATCTAGCTAATGTTAGTCGTAGTACTGTGACACGAAGACTACATGATGTGGGACTTTTTGGCCGTATAGGTATTAGAAAACCTTTAATCAGTAAAAAGAATAAGAAGGCCCAATTACAATTTGCCAAAGATCACCTAAACTGGACAATCATAGATTGGAAAAAAAAAAAGTAGCTTTCTCAGACGAATCTAAATTTAATCTTTTTGGAAGCGATGGTAGACAACATGTACGACGTCCTATTGGTACGAGAAATGATGTTCGGTACCAAATTCCTACTGTAAAACACGGTGGAGGAAGTGTGATGGTTTGGGAAATTTTCTCTGCACAAGGAGTCGGTCCATTGATCGAGATCAACGGAAATATGAACGCTGATATTTACAAGGACATTTTAGAAAACAATTTGTTATCATATGCTGAAGAAACATTGCTGCAGAATTGGATATTTCAGCAGGATAATGACCCCAAACATACATCCAAGTTGTTAAAACAGTGGTTTTCTGCTTCAAATGTGAGAGTTTTAAGCTAGCCATCTCAATCACCGGACGTGAACCCAATAGAACACTTATGGGAAACGCTAGATCGTCAAGTTCGAAAGCATACATATTCAAATAAAGCCGCATTACTCAAATCATTGAAGGAAGAATGTGATAAAATTTCACCTGCTTGTATTAATCGATTAATTGAGTCAATGCCACATCGTTGTACGGCTGTTATCGCTGCAAAGGGTATGGCTACAAAATATTAACATAAAAATATAATTTAAGTCTATTATAGAGCATATGGACTAAAAATTTTTCTCATAGTACAAAGTGGCCGGAAACTTTTGCACATATTAATATAATAATAATAATAATATAGTCACAAACATAAGTAATATTTTTTACTATATTATTTTGTTTCCTATATTTCATACTCACATCTCATAATGATTAAAAATCATTAGTCTTTTTTTTAATAAATTAGAGTACGAAATGTCACTGGCCGGAAACTTTTGCACGCCACTGTACATAACTTTAATGTTTCATTGCAAGTGAAAAAAACCAACCCTTGTCTGTTTCCCTTCTTGAACTTTTTGTTTCAATGCAGACAAATACTCACACAGAATACGTAGAAAAAATCTAGAGGTGCAAACAATAAAAATTACCTTACACTTTTATCTTACCTTAACGCGTCTTCCCTGACAGTCCTCTGCGGGGCGAAGCAGGCAATTGCCCATACCCTGATTTCAACTCCGGTGAAGAATTGTTTACCTCGCATATCCCACACACCTTGGTTCGGGCACGCTTGCTGCTTACTCTGCAACAATTATATAAACTGGTACAACTTATAAAACAACCGGCAATAAAAATATATATTCGGGATGCTCCGTAAACAAAATAATAAATAGTGGACAGTCACTTTAAATGTGCCACAATAAAGGGTTGACTGACAGGATTGAAATTCTTATAATGGCCAAATTTACAATCGATCAATCTGTCACGCATTGTTCCTTAAAAAATGTTTTATTTGAAAGGTTTTGACATCATTCAACAATAAAAGATTGCCATTAAAATGCTAATGATTCAGTAGTTCGTCCAATCCCCATCAACGTTAATGATTGCCTGGTACCTTCGGGGCATACTTTCGACGAGATTTTCCGCGTATTTTTGCGGCAAAGATTTCCAAATCGCCCCAATTTGCCGTGACAGCTGCTTTACTGTGTACACCTTTTGTATGTTATATGACCACACGATTTCGATTGGGTTTGCATCGGGCGACTAGGATGGCCAATTTAGTGTGACGATACCGGATTCGCCTTTTCACTGTCTACACGTTTTACTCCGATGTTTGGGGTCGTTATCGTCTTGAAGAATCCACTCATTTTTATAGACACACCACCGTTTACTAGGTACAAATGCATTCTTGTAAGTCTGGAGCATTTTTCAGTGTTCAAATTGTAGGTAAGGATGAAGAGTCCCCCAAAATCTTTTACAGAAAGACGAGGTGTTTCACGGTGTGCTAAGCTAATCAGTTAGTGGAAATTGAACAGGGCCCGTGGGATGATAACATCACTCCAACATGAAGCTTCTTCGGGAAAATTACATTGCTCCAGACTCGATCTTTGGAATATCGAAGGACAGTTGGTGACTTGAGTCAATTTTACCAGTGGAAATTGACTAAAAACAGTCTTTTATTATAAATTTTACAAGTATTTTCATGAAAAGTGTTCGATGGATGTAGCCCGGGACATGCTAGGAATTCACGTCGCGATAATACTTCACATCCATAGGAAGTTCAACTTGTCATTCCTCATACCACCCTTTTTAAACAGTCTTTTATATAAAGAACCTCATCCTTTTGGAATGATTGGCCCAGGACTGCGTTGCCAAAATAACGTTGGGTTTTACAATTTTTTTTGAATTTATTTGAACGTTAAGAACAGGCAGAAACGTCGGTGTTACACAAAAAAGTTTAACGTTTGTATACCAGTGTAATATATACTTTTTAACTAAATATATACTAAAAACACAATAACAAACAAACTGTTACCATAGATTGTCCGTCAATGCTGAAATTGCCTTTTTATTCACTTTAGTTATTTAGGTATGTAGAGTGTTTCTTTATTGTACCATTCAGCCAACTAAACTTAAATAGAACAAAAATTTAAACAACTGTTTAAAATCACCACTTATGTTTATTATATTATTGCTGACAATTGTTTCGACACACTGTGTCTTCTTCTGGAGCATGATGTAAATTAACTAGCAAAGTATATTACAGAGTATATAGTTTACCTAATTTCAAGTACTAAATTCATTAACAATACTTACCTTAATTCCTAGAACAAGTTCAATAAAGGAGACCCTCCCCCATCTAATTGATCGTTGAGTAATTAACCTGAGGATTTTTTCTGGTTAATTTCTACCTGTTCTAAACAATTCAGTAATTTTTCCTTTCTTTCCATTATGCAAAATTTTGAAATCTTCATTGGATGTATGATTTTCATCTGTTAAATGTTTAGCGTAATGAGATTTGTTATATTTCATTTTATAGCTTTGTTTATGTTCCCTTATTCTTTTATAAAAAGGTCTGCCTGTTTGTCCTATATACGTTTTATTGAAAGTGCCACACCATAATTCGTAAACCCCCCGTTTTATTTTCTTTTTTTTGTTTTACTTTTATTATTTTTAATATGTCGAGCTAATGTGTTATTTGTACGGAAATCGATGTTTACATGATTTTTAAGGAAAAATTTTGAATTTTATTAGTCAATTTTCCGGTATAAGTGAGTGTATGAAATTTTTCCTTGTTTAGTTGGTTATACGGGTACACCAGTCCTATTGCTTTTTAAATTGTTTTTTCATTAAAATATTATCTACGAAATCGCTCCTGTACCCATTGTTTATTAATTAATTACACAGGTCTGCAACAAAAATGCTGTCTGGATGTTTTCAACTGATTTCTAGCGCGAGCAAAATAACCATAGTGATGATTGTTATTTTTGTTCGTGTAATGTGAAAGGGTATAATTCAAAATGGAAGCAGTCCATTTCATACCCCAATCTGCAATCAGCTATTCGTCCCATCCCTCATGGGACCGAAATACCAGTGCCCAAGGCTCCTGCTACCTTGGAAGAGATTCCAAGTTCTGACGAAGATGGTGCTGTACCTGAACCCGATGACAAGTCAAGTTTTCAATTTGAAGATGACAGCAGTCCGAAATTGTTTTCCCAGGGCGAGCTAAATGATTTGGTAAGAGACTTGAATCTTCCCAAAAACGCTGCTGAGTTGCTTGGATCGAGGCTCAAAAGCAGAAACTTACTTTTGCCGGGAGTGTCTTCCTCCTGGTTTAGATATCGTGAGAAGCAGTTCACTTCCTACTTTACCCAAGAGGACGAGTTGGTTTATTGTACCAATATTGAAGGTTTGATGGATACATTTAAGATCTCATACGACCCAGCACAGTGACGTATTTTCATAGATTCTTCAAAAAGAAGCCTTAAAGCAGTTCTGCTTCACAATGGCGGTTTCTATGCTTCTACTCCTGTCGGTCATTCCGTACACCTCAAGGAAACCTACAAGAACTTGGAATTGGTTCTTTGCAAATTAAAATATAAAGACCACGGTTGGCAAGTGTGCGGTGATTTAAAAACCTTGGGCATGTTGCTCGGACAACAATCTGGGTTTATCAAATTCCCTTGCTTTTTGTGTCTATGGGATAGTAGAGACCGAGCAAATCACTGGACCAAAAAGTGTTGGCCTCCGAGGGAGCTTAAAGTTGACGAAAAGAACGTCCTGCATGAAACTTTGGTGCCTCCTCATAAAGTTCTTCTACCACCGCTTCACATAAAGCTGGGATTGATGAAGCAATTTGTAAAGTCACTTCCAAGAGATGGAAATTGCTTCAAATACTTAATATCAAAGTTTCCAGGCCTCTCGGAAGCAAAGTTGAAGGAAGGTGTTTTTTCGTTGGACCAAATATTAGACGGCTTATGGCTGATCCACAATTCATCACAACCATGACGGATCCTCAAAGAGAAGGGTGGATTGCCTTTAAAGAGGTCATATAGAAATTTTTAGGCAATAACAAAGACCCTAACTACAAACAAATCGTCAAAAGAATGTTAAAAGCATTTCAAGCTTTAGGTTGCCTAATGAGTTAAAAAGTACATTTTCTTCATTCCCACCTCGACTACTTTCCAGAAAATTTAGGAGATCTGAGTGAAGAGCAAGGTAAACGATTTCACCAAGATATTAAGGAGACGGAAAAAAGATACCAGGGAAGATGGAGCGTCTCAATGATGGCAGACTACTGTTGGACACTTCAGAGAGACCTTCCAGATGCTTCCTACAAGCGAAAATGTACCAAAAGGAGTCTGACTGGGAAAAAGAAATGTGTTTAGTGCTTACTAATGAATGTATTTTAGATAAAAAAATAAGTTTTGTTATGCAAGTATAAATTAAAAAAAAAATTTTTAGTCTTTTATCTTTTATTTTAAGATGATAACTTGTTTAACATAGATACCTACATTGCCAGAAAACGTGACGTTCTCTGACAAAATGAAAGTCATTTTCGGATTCAGTACACCCAAAAACATAAGAATTCCGCAAAAAAACCAAAACTCAATTTTTTTTTTGCAGACTTGTGTTATTAATTTAATATTAATTAAATATCATAAAACAAATTAGTATAAACAATGGGTACAGGAGCGATTACGTAGATAATATTTTAATGAATAAACAATTTTAAAAAGCAATAGGACTGGTGTACCCGTACAACCAACTAAACAAAGAAAAATTTCATACACTCACTTATACCGGAAAATTGACTAATAAAATTCAAAATTCTTTCCTTAAAAATCATGTAAACATCGCTTTCCGTACAAATAACACATTAGCTCGACATATTAAAAATAATAAAAGTAAAACAAAAAAAGAAAATAAAACGGGGGTTTATGAATTATGCTGTGGCACTTGCAATAAAACGTATATAGGACAAACAGGCAGATCTTTTTATAAAAGAATAAACGAACATAAACAAAGCTAGAGAATGAAAAATAACAAATCTCATTACGCTAAACATTTAACAGATGAAAATCATACGTTCAATGAAGATTTCAAAATTTTGCATAATGGAAAGAAAGGAAAATTACTAAATTGTTTAGAACAGGTAGAAAAATTAACCAGAAAAAATTCTCAGGTTTATTACTCAACGATCAATTAGATGGGGGAGGGTTTCCTTTATTGAACTTGTTCTAGGTATTAAGGTAAATATTGTTAATGAATTTAGTACTGGTAATTAGGTGAACTATATATTCTGTAACATACTTTGTTAGTTAATTTACATCGTGCTCCAGAAGAAGACACAGTGTGTCGAAATAGTTATCAGCAATAATATAATAAACATAAGTGGTAATCTTAAACAGTTGTTTAAATTTTTATTCCTAGTTATTATGGATCTCCATCAAGTAACGGGTAAGTCAGTGCAGTATTTAAATAGAACAATATAGCCAGAAAAGGCAGTTTCCACTTTCTGTTTAAGCAATGGGGTCATTCTCGTGCTTAAATAATACATAAACCACCCCATTCCAACACAATCTTTTCTTTTAAATCAAAAAACAGATAATAATAAACACAATCAAACTATTCTTTCTTTTAGACTACTGTGTGGCAATATTTCAAAACTTGTGTATATTACAATACGAAAACTGAACAATACCACTCACAAAAATTACATTTCTTTGGAATAATCAACTTTACAGTCTTTCAAGTAAGAACGTGTACGCAATAATTCATTTTTGATCGCTAGAGGGAACCTTTGTCTACGGCGCATTTTAGTAAAAATATCAGCCGGTTCCGAACTTTCGTCGAAATCACGTAAAATCCAAAATTAGTCACTTGTTTGCGCGTGGATTCGAGGCAGTCTTTCTTTGTTCCCATCCAAAGAGGTCTTAAATAGCACATTCTGCGGCCGCTAAATATATTAAAGAGTCGATATCGTTTGTAAAGGAGTGGGTAAATCATTTTAACGACACGAAAAAGTCGATGACTTGCCAAAACGTGGCTCAATAGGCAAAGTCACTCCGAAAGTCGAAAAATGAATCCTGTCCTTGTTTTCACGGGATCCGAAGTTGCCGCAGCGTCAAGGAGCGGCAAAATTAAGAAAACTAGGTTTGAATGTATCGTCAAATTCCGAAACACGTTGGAGAAACTTTTACTGAGTGAAAATCACGTCGCGAAGAGGCTCGCTTGAGCCCACGATAAGATACTAGAATGGTCCTCACAATCGTTGGAAGCCAACCTTATTGAAAACGTTTAATTCCTTGTAAAGAGAACGCTCAAAGGAAAGACTCCGAGGAGTTTGATTCAGTTGTCTCGCGACATTCGAAAAATTTGCAAAAGTATGCAGAAAATCTCATCGACAGCATGCCTCGAAGATGCCAGGCGATTATTGATGCGGGAGGCGATTGGACAACTTTCTAAGGTAATTACGCCGTTGTTAGCACACCAAAGAATACATTGATGGCAAAAAATGTTCTCGAAACACATTTTTTGAAGAATACGAGCGGTCATGTTCTTGCTTGACAGACTGTATATTCGTCAATATTACTGTAATTGATTTCAAGCCTTTTTCTATTAATATGGATGTATGTGTAAAGTATATTTAATTAATCAATTTCCTACTATATAAAGCTTTTTATTTAATTCTTATTATATCCCAGTTTTTATGTAAACTTTTGTAGCATGGTAGGTAAAAAAAAATTAAAAAAATATCTAACGACGACAAAAAAATGCGAGAAAAAAATTATAAAACACTTTTCACGTAACTTCACGATTATGCAGGTAACAAAATGTCCCATTACCGTAAAAAAATCTAAATATATAAAAATATACAGGGTGTTATAAAAATCATTTATTATATTTAAACAGGCAATTTCTTCGGTCAAAGAAAGCAACTTTTTACTATCCTTACTAAAAGAAAGTATTGCTTTCATGAAAAAAAATCACCATCCGAGATTTTTGCTTTTTTCACGTTGCTGGGTCCCTACATCACGAAAAATAGTCACTCGTTTCCGTCAGTCTGTCTGTGGGTCTATTAGCACGATGATTCTCGAACGAAATGAGATTTCAAATTTGTAATACAAATAATACCTAGAGTTTTTGAGCGATATCGCTTAAAGGGAAGGGGATTAAAGGGGTGGGGGTCCATAAATCATTAAGGTTTTATTAGTAATTGGTGATTTTACCTGTTTTTTGTTAAGAGAATAAAAATTTTTTATATATAATTATTGGTAGTTAAATTTGTAAGGGATTATAACTGTGGGGGAGAAGTTAGAGGTGTTGCTTCGTATATATCGTATATGTCCTTCTCAGGGTTCTTGGCGTCACAGAATCCGACAATTAATGTTTTTTGTTTCATTATTTTCAATTTTAAGAGTGTATAGGGGTGAAAAAGGTGGGGATTGTTAAATACTGTATGGTTTTAATAGTATTACGAGAATTTGACCAAGTTCTTGAAATAATGTAATGGACTAATCTTAGATATATTACTCATAATTATTATATATATATGTATATATATGTATGTATGTATATATATATATATATATATATATATATATATATATATATATATATATATATAAATATATATATATATATATATATATATATATATATATATATATATATATATATATATAAATAAAAAGGGGCTGGGAGGAGGTTCCAGTACATATCTTGTTCAAAGTTCTTGAAGTCTAGGAATGAATAAATTAATTATTTTTCATTACTTTTTTTTTATTAATATTTCACCATAAAGCGGATTATATTAAGTTATTTTTTAGTGTGAGATAATCAAATTTAGTATTTATTGTAAAACTGTATGTTTCAGTCTTTATCTTCTGTTATAATATATTTTTCTAAATTAACAAAACTTTCAAGCAACAAATACAAATTTAGGATGGCGTCACCAACACATCAAAAAAAATGTTTGCAGAAAACTATTGGTTATATGTAATCGCACAAGATATGGCCGGTCCAGTATCGAGTGGAATCGAGTGGAAATAGGAACAGTCCACTCTCGCAAATTGCAAAGAAAACGTGTAAAGACGATGCGAGAAGCTTTTATATATTGATACGGTCGTTTTTATATCGCAGTTCTTCTTCTCTCGGTTCCTACCCTTTCCGGATGTTGGCAACCATATTCGCTATCACCACTTTGTTGACTGCGGCCTTTAACAACTGCGTAATGGTCATTGAAAACCAAGTGCGAAGATTCCTGAGCCACGAAATCTTCCTTCTCCCCACACTTCTCTTCCACACACTTTACACTGCAGTAGATTGTGCAATATTGAAAAATATAGATCATTGCTGTGCGTGAAAAATCTGAATTTTAAATAGTTAGCATATATTATTTTCGTTAGTGAATAGTTGACTTTAAAATACCGAACCTGAAATGTATATTATTTCTTCAGTATCAATAAAGGTAACATTGCTTTAATTTATTAAAATAATAAACCACCAAACGGTTAACATTTAGCATGACAACAGTCCAGAATATCGTCAACATTCCATCAATTTACGACAACCATCAGCGGGCATGTTGGAATATCATAAATCTCTAGGAGCAGTTTGCTTAATATAAGAATTTATCAGTTTAAATATATTAAACGATTTTCATAACACCCTGTATATTTCTACTACTGAAAATAAAATAAAAACTATGAAATACAAATAAAGGTTGCAGATTACTACTGGTAGCTTTTAAATTTGGAGAGAAGACAGTTGGTAAATTTTAAAAATATATTTCTTTCACTATCTTTAGCAAGAGCCATTATAAACCGATTTTTAATTCAAGAATTTACTTTCTTTTCTACATTGCTAAATGTTTCTAATAATCAATCAATTATTAATACAAAAAAAAATTACGAAATTTTGAACTTGTGATATTACACCAGGACAGAACACAGGAGTGGACAACAGAGACATCCGCATATCAGAAATCGGTACTAGAGACAAACGGCATCGGTGAAATTTGGAAAAAAGATGTTGCCATCCAACAAAGGGTGAAACAGGACTGCATACTTTCGCCGTTGCTGTTCAACCTTTACTCGGACGAAATATTCAGAGCAGCTTTATATGAACAACCATATGGTGTGAGGCTGAGTGGAGAGTTCATTAACACAGTCAGATATGCGGACGATACCGTTATCTTGAGTGACAGGATTGACGACCTTCAACGCCTGTTAGATAGAGTTGAGCTGGCAGGAGCAGAGATGGGCCTTAACATCAATATATCTAAAACCAAATTCATGGTCTATAGCCGCCAACAATATGCAGAAGATGTTGATCTCCATCTCAACGGCCAAGCGACGAGAGAGTCCACCATTTTAAATACCTTGGAAGCTACATTACTGACCAGTTAGACCCTGCCAAACAAATTAAGTGCGGAATAGAAACAGCTCGAACAACCTTCATTAAAATGAAGTCTCTCTTTTGCAATGCTAGGATTAATCTGAAACTACGTCAGAGAATGCTAAAATGCTTTATTTCGTCGGTATTTGTTGTACGGCACTGAGGTATGGACATTGAAGGTTCTAACAGTGAACCGCTGGGAGGCTTTTGAGATGTAGCTGCGTAAAAAGATTCTGTGGACAATTTATGTCACGAATCAGGAAGTAGTGCAAAGAGCTAATGCACTCAGAGAATTGTTGTCAACGGTAAAGTGCAGAAAACTGGACTATTTGGGACATGTTATTCGTGGCAAACATTATGAGTTATTGCAGCTCATAATGAGGGGAAAGATTGAGGGCAGGCACAGCGTTGGTAGGAAGCAGGCCTCTTAGCTGAGAAACATACGAGATTGGACGGGAATCCATAACGTCGAAGCGTTTGTTCCGAGTCGCAGGGAACAGGGATGAATATGCCAGAGTGATAGCCAACATCAGGAGGACCTAATAGGGTACATATAAGAAGATATTACACCACCAAAGTTGGAATTTTCAATACTTTCAAAAAACAAGATCTTCTTTACTATTCTTTTTCTTTTTTATGGGCATAGCACACGTGTTTAAAGCGCTAAAAGAACGACGCGTGTGGGGAAAAAGCGACAAAAGCTTGTATCGCGCTTTGGGAAACAGTCCAGAGCAAATCATTCCAAAGGGTGAATGTCAATATAAAAGAATTCTTGAAAAGGGTGGTATGAAAAGTGACGAGCTGAACCTCATACAGATGTGATATATTAGCGCCACGTGTATTCCTAGTATGCACCGCTCTGGGAGGAATTAAGCGGGCTACATCCATCGAACACTTTTCATTGAAGTACTTGTAGAGTAAGGTCAAAGTTACTAGTGAGTTCTGAGTCTCCAGGAATGGAGACATAACTAAGTCGTATTCAACAACTTTTTTGCAGAAAAAAACTCCCGCCTAGGTTTTTGTAGTGTTAAACTGCACTTGGTTACTGTCACCCCAAGTTAGAATATCTTCCAGGTCTTAAGTTGACCGACTTCCTGCTCTCTGCAGATATTTGCTTGAGTAGCTGTGTTTCGAACGTTCAAAGTAGGAGACAGTATAGAGCCTTAGGGCACACCGGCGTGATAGGGAACGTAGTCGATCGCCACTCGTAAGAACGCTCTCTAAGAAAACTCGATGTCACAAACAAAAATCTTTCAGACATACCATAAAAGCATAGCTTAGTCAACAATCCATCATGGCAAACCCAGTCAAATGCATTGGATACATCAAAGCAACTGCTCGACATTCTCCAAAATATTCAATTGGGTTGTTTCAAATATAAGTGACATAAATTAGAAGATCCTGCTCATCTTCGCTTAAAAAAGCCATATTGATGACTAATAGCCTTTTCCATAACTTTCGATATTATTGTAACCAGTGCGTTTGGTCGGTGGTTGTTTGGAAAGGTATTCTTACCTTTTTTGGTATCAGCTAAACCTTAACTCATTTCTAGCAGTAAGAAATAGAATACTATGACATTAGCGCCAAAAGCTTTTTTGATGTTTAGCTTGAATAAAATTCGTTTCGTAACATGATGTCTGAAGACAATATCAGGAATTTTTGGCTGCACACTGACAATAGTTGGTGGTGAGATAAGATGTAATGAACGTCACAAGAAGTATGTTGAGCAAACAAGAAGGTCGATTTAAACAAGATTTAAGCAATATTTAGCTTATTTAAGGTACAATAGATTACAAAAAAAAAAGATCAGGAAGGCAATGGTACACCACCCATAGTATCATGCCTAATAAAGCCCTCTCCCTTTAGTCATTCGGAATCGGCATTAAACTGCAGGCCCCCTTTGCCTGTGAAACACTTAAAAAGGCACCGGTCATACGCAAAGACGAGAGGGTCACCTATATCCGTATCAAATATAACACTTCAAGAAGATTAGAAAATTCAAGTATTGCCGCACATACTCTTGAACAAAATCATACAATAAGATTAGATGATTTAAAGTTCTTGAAAATTGACAGTGGAAAGTGAAGTAAAGACTTCAGCTAACCAGTTAGCTTTCTCAACAGGTGATGATCACGCAACTTTTGTATACAAGATATTTGCTAAAATTAATTATTTTATTCGGATCTATAAGGCAAAATAAATACTTCCAACTCAGAAAATTAATTATCCTCCAACCTGCAACCTTCATTCAAACTACTAAAACTAAAAAAATAAATACAACAAGGAAACTAACGTGCCAGCCCACCTGTCCGCTAAGGGAAGCGACGCGGCCTCCATACTGTAACTTGGGAGGTGGCAACACCCTCCCGCGGACCTCCATCATGTTGTTCGAGATCGTCAGACCGAATTCCTGCACGTACTCGTCGTTATTGAAGTCGGCCCGCCGGACTAGATTGTTTATTTCGCGTTCCCTATCGGGAGCTGATCTGCAATATAAAGAAAAAAAAAATAAACAATTTGAAACCGTTTTGCTTATGTTGGTGGTCTGAAAAATTCTCGACTTAAAAATGAAAAACCGATTTTATAATTGTTTTTTTTTTTCAACTAATCTGCCTTCAGACTAATACAGTTAATTCAATATTCCAACGTCATTATGCCTCTCTTCAGTGAAAAAAAAAAACGCAAAACTGCATTTTACCGCCAAACCGACCTGCACCTGAAAGGTCGCCATTTTGCGAACTAGCTCAGGCGCATTGTTGCTGTCCGCACAATGCGCCTGCGCTGAGTTAAATCTCACCAACACTGTAAATGTCACGTTCTTGTTAACAATCGCCCATATTGTTTAGTTGTTTTGTTTACCAGTTGCGGAGCGAAAACAATATCTTCGTTTCATCTTTTCTTTAGGGTCGATTTTTTACTTTATTATTAAGATTAGCTATTTAGGGTGAATTTTCTACAATTACTCTTGCTATAATGAGGTGCCAGTTCCAATATAAGCAGTGATTTCTATAACACTCTATATATATATATATATATATATATATATATATATATATATATATATATATATATATATATATATATACATATATATACATATATATATATATATATATATATATATATATATATATATATATATATATATATACATATATATATATATACATATATATATATATACATATATATATATACATATATATATATATATATATACATATATATATATATATATATATATATATATATATATATATATATATATATATATATATATATATATATATATATATATATATATATATATATATATATATATATATATATATATTATATATATATATATATATATATATATATATATATATATATATATATATATATATATATATATATATAATATATATATATATATATATATATATATATATATATTATATATATATATATATATATGTATATATATATATATATATATATATATATATATATATATATATATATTGTAACATTCATTTTTTCTTAGATTTTAAGACCATGTAATGTTACTGATTTTTCACTTTAAATTGTACTTCTTTTCATTTTTGTATCGAGCAGTATATTAATCAGAAATTGCTAGCCGCTCGGTATATTAGTGTGCTGTGCGGGTTTGCGACCGAATCTCTCGATACGCCGGGATTGGTCAAAGATTTGTATCCGGAGTTTTGGTTCCGGCGTGGCCATATTACCGAGAGAGTGCCCACGGTTTATTTAAGAGTCCGGTGGACAGGAAGAGAGGCTTATTTCCACCGAGCCGCCAAGTAGGTTATTTCGACCGAGCCGCCAAGTAGGCTAATTTCCATCGAGCCGCAGCCAGGCTTACTTCGACCGAGCCGCAGTAGAGGCTCATAGCAACAATTATGAGAGCCAAGTAAAGCACGAGTTTTTTTTCTAACGTAAAGCCGTAGTGGGCTCTAAGTGTTTCCTACAAAGTGTAAAATCGGTTTTGTGTTCCATCGAAGGCCTAGAAGCCCAAATAAAAACCGTAAGTTACCAGAACATTCATCAATAGACCTATTCCCGAAGTAAGTGTCTTAATAGCAATTTGAACTGACAAAAGGTGAAGTGAAAATCACGATTCTTCGCTTTCGGGGGTAGTCAGGTTTTAGAATTTAAATGTCTGATTTAGGGACTCTAATAATAATAACTACCTGTTAGGCTAAAATTTTTTGTAATCCTTAAAACCGCAGAGGTTAGAACTTTTATTTTAAAATCATGAATAAATTTTCTTTTTATTGATTAAAGCTAGTGTCTCACTGAATACCTATCTTACTTTTCAGGATAATGACGGCTGTACCAAACTGTTTTTTTTATTTAACAACTGTACACCCTTTCAGTATTTTTTCATTTTTTTAGCTGAAGTTAGATCCTTTCTATTTTAAAATGAATGGTGCCCAAAAGTCGTACAGCTGAGGTTTTTTAAAAAGTAAGAAAAAATAATTCCAAAAAGACGTACAAAAATTATCTCTTACCCATATCTCTCTACCAAGGAAAACTGAGCTAGTGTGTGTTTAATTTCTTTAGTTCTTTTAAAATAAGGATCCACTCAATTCATTATCAGAAATTAAAAAGAGGTTGCAAGAAAATTACGCCCAAGCGTGGGAAAAAAAACAACTTTTCACAGGGTACAAAAGTGCGGGCAAGTTAACACCTTACAATATATATATATATATATATATATATATATATATATATATATATATATATATATATATATATATATATATATATATATATATATATATATATATATGTATATATATATATATATGTATATATATATATATATATATATATATATATATATATATATATATATATATATATATATATGTATATGTATATATATATATATATATATATATATATATATATATGTATGTATATATATATATATATATGTATATATATATATATATATATATGAAGCCATTACCACCTGGTTATCCGAGAAGCACAGAGTGTACAACAGGGTGTCAATTAATGGTATCCCCATTGGTCTGCATTTCTGCTTCCATCTTGATTTTTTATAAGATCCGCAAAATACTCCTCTATAGCTGCAATCACCTCTTGATTGTCCAGGAGAAGTTCCTCGAGTTTTGTGAAAACATGACAGTCAGAAGAAACCAGATCTGGGGAATAGGGTTTGTTATTCCAACAAATCATAGTGCAAATCACTCAATTTTCCCAGTTTTGATCGAAGATGATTTTTCTGTTCTGCAAACTTCCTTTTTTTTCTAGTTTGGTTAGAAGATTAAAATAATAATGTCCGGTTACTGTTTTACCTTTTCAAGATAAATGACAAATAAAATGCCCTGAGCATGTGAAAACACCAACGTCACGACCTTTCCGGTTACGGAGTCGACCTTGCTCGTCCGATCATATAACTGACTTCCGTCCACTATTTTTACTGCTGTTTAGATTCTGGTATATAATAGTGAATCCAAACCTTATCGCGCCGAAATCGTCGACGTCAGCCCAAAGAGGGTAGCAGCGACTAATTAGCGCTACAACCTCTGGTCCCCACACTATATAAGTAGTACGTACAATTCTGAAACTCTTAGTTTGCAGTCAACTATCGATTAATAAGCACTGACATTGCCAAATAAGACTTTGGCTTGTTTTTACATAACCGAAAGATAAGGACGTTTATTATTCTTGTTTCCGATACTCTTTTACATTTGAAAAAAAAAAACAATCGTTCACTTTTACGCAATTACCTTCCATGACAAAACCCGCAAGGAAAAAAAAGTTTCAAATGCTACATAAGAGAAACATCTTTTAATTTTGAAAACATCTGACTTTTCTAACCAACCTTTCCTGTATTAGCTTTTCTTTCTAATTTGTTTTGTAACTCCGGAGCTAATGAAACAAACTCCAGAGTTTCAAGTTGTTCTTCTCAAACTGAGCTAAAAATTAAATGGATAACTTTCAGTTTGGAAAGTTTTTTTTTATTGAATTACTACCAGGAATAAGACCTATTTAAGTTGCTTGTGCTATTTAAGACGTCTATAATTAAAATAATCGCTTCTTAAAACAATTATTTTTAATTAAGTTACCAACGAACTAAATTGCGATCGTCAAAAAGTACTAATTTTCTTCCTTTTATTTATTTTTAAAATTTGCACGTTGCAATTAACGTTTACAGTAAATGTCACTCTTCAAATTCACAATTTCCTACGGTTATAAGGATTACAAAATTGTAAAACCTTCAGATATATCTTGCCATGAAGAATCTTTTTCCCCTTATTTATTAAGAATTCCGCCCTCCATCAAACAAAATTGACATTTATGAAAAGCAATAATATATACCATGTGGTCTATAGACTCATCTACTATGGTAAGAATTAAAGTAGTAATAAATCGATGCACAAAATCGTTTTTATTATTCTTGTTAAAACGCCCCAATCAGTGTTCAGAGATTTTCACGCAAAAACGTTTTTGATCTGCTGAGAGCAAGCACGCTACTCATCATGCGCAACGCTTTTTGCATGTGTAATTCCTCATGCAAACCATAACTACAGATCCTTTTGAAATACTTATAGTCTCAAAAATTTTACCTACTTTAATCCGGTAGTCATCCAATACCACATAGTGTATCTGTTTAATAATTTCTAATGTTATTACCCTTTTTGGACGTCCTTGGTGTGAATCATCTTCAAGACTCGTACGACCGCGTTTTTAAACTTTTTAATAGTTAAAAATGAAGGACAAGAGCCCCCATAAGTTTTTATGAACTTCAGATGGATTTCATATGATGTCAAACCTTTTACAATACATTTTATAACAGTGCATTACTCAATTTTTTGCATTTTAAGAAATACAAACAACACTCCTATTACAGACAGATGTATAAAACAAACTAATCCAAATATGGTCGAGAACTTCTCAGATGACCAATGTAAGTACCAACACATTAAACTAAACGGAACTAAAAACGCTATAAGCGTTATAACCTGAACTAAAAACGCTATAAGCGTTTTTAGTCCCGGTTATGGTTGAAAATGTTAACAGTTCAAGAAAGCATTAGTCACCCGTTAGGTGATCAGTTATTAGCAACTGACAGCTGAATACGGGTTTGCCTACCTGGCCGTGGCTTTAATCATGGGTAGAAGTCTGCATGTCAGTCAATTTTTTGATACACCGTTGGCCAGCGACGATGTTGCAGACCTCCAATGGTAAGTAAGTGTGCTTGTGTTCCTGCCCCACCTACAATTAAAGAAAAAATAAATTATTATTAAAAGTCCATATTATTATATACTGATACCCAAAAAAGAAAAGAAGACCTTGCAAAAAACTACCGACCAGTCGCACTGCTTTCAATAATATCGAAAGTTATGGAAAAGCATCTTTTAAAATATCTAGAAGGATTTAACAATATTAGCAATCAACAATACAGCTTTCGTAAGCAAAAAAAACACCACAGATCTTTTAACTTATGTAATACGTGTTTGGAACAACATAACTGAACATTTTGGAGAATCTCGTCCAATTGCATTTGATATATCCATGGCATTCGACTTTGTTTGGCATGAAGGATTATTGACCAAGTTCCACTCTTATGAAATGTCTGGTTGTTTATGGCTCTCGGGTTTCCTCAGAAAGCGTTCTTTACGAGTGACGGTGTGCCCCAAGGCAGCATAGTGTCTCCTAATCTCTTTCTCATTTACATTTACTTTTGACTTTTAAGGGCCAGTGCTTGGAGGGGGTTGGGACCAGTGTGGGTATACCTCAAGGCCCTGTACTTTGACCATTATTGTTTTTGATCTATGTTAATGAACTGCCCCATTTAACAGTGGCTGGCAGATTTACCATCTTTGCTAATGACATCACAATTTTGTGGCACAATAAGGATGTGGAGAGACTTCGGGCAGATGATCAGGAAGATTTGTCTAAGATGAAGGCTTGGTGTGATGATAACAAACTGTCCTTCAATACAGCCAAGACAAGGATTCTGAGCTTTAGATGCAATAGAGAGAATGTTAATATTAAGATTGAGATCGTCTCTGCAGCTGATAAGAATTCATTTCTCGCTCTAATAATTGACTCATCGCTGCAGTTTGAGGATCACATTGGCAACATCTGCAGCAAAATTTCTTCAGGCTGCTATGCCCTTAGGGTTATTGCAAGTAGTCTGGGGCTAGATGTGGTTAGAACCTCTTATTTTTCACTAGTTGAGGCTCATTTGAGGTATGGTATCTGTTTCTGGGCTTGCTGCTGCTCTCAAGTTCACTTTAGTTCTGTTTTTGTATCGCAAAAGAGAGCTATTAGATATATTTCAGGAGCTGGGTTGCAAGAGTCATGTCGACCATTGTTTCTGAGGTTAGGGATTCTTACTCTTTGTGCCCTATTTATCCTGAAAACTGCTATCATGATCTTTAAAAAAACATCGTCTTGAGGCAATGCCAGTCAACCGGCACGGGACTTGGTGAGCGTTCGTCCTGCCATTGCTGGCCCTGAAATCGGAGCTGATCAAATCTGCAATTGTTTATAATGGCAAAAAAATATACAATCATCTGCCACTCAAATTGAGAGGACTCCATTGCAAGAGGGTCTTTAGATGAAAGACTACTTATAAAAAGGGCGTACTATGCACTAGAGGAATTCTACAATGATAGACTGGAATAAGCATATAACAGTAGTTGAGTGGTTGGCATTTGGGTTGACTTATGTATAAATTTTATTTCTTTTATTTTGGCTTTACTGCATTGACTACTAATCTTGTTCTGTTTGTGTTTATTAATATAATAATAATTTAAGTTAAGCTTGCTTTGTCAACAAATACGTTGTATTTTAGGACAATAAAGCACACTTCTATTTCTATTTCTACATTAATGATTTGCTGGAAAGTAGCAGCAATGCAATCTACAGCTTTGCAGATGACAGTATGCTTATTTCTGTAATCACTTTAAACGCTCGAACATCGGCCATTCATGCAATAATCCGCAGACAGCAAAAAGACGTTCAACTTAACAAAGACCTGGAAGAAATCATTTCTCGGGGTGACAATAACCAAATAATTGTCTAAACTAGTTACGTTTTAAACTCCACAACTGTTAATTCTGTACAAAGCTCAAATTTAACAAAATACTGCTCCATGTTTGGGATTCTGCTCCAAAACATACACTGCATTTGTGGCATTCTATTCAGAAGAGAGCTGTTCGCCTGACTGGAGCCCCAGAACTCACCAGCAACCTTGATTTCTTGGGACACCCAAGAACAGTTGGCCACTTGAGTATATTTTACAAGTATTTTCATGGAAAGTGTTTAATGGATGTAGCCTACTTATTACTACGCGTGGCGCTAATACATCACATCCATATGAAGTTCAGCTCGTCACTCCTAGTACAACCCTTTTCAAGCAGTCTTTTATGGAGAACCTCATCCCTTTCGAATGATTTACCCAGGACTGTGTTTCGATTCAGGCCGTCGTGAATAGCTTTTTCCGCACACGCGTCACTCCTGTCGCGCTTTACGGATTTCCCTGCAGCACCTATGCTATGCCCATAAAAAAAAATTACATGCAAAAATAGAAAAATAAATTTTACTTTAAATTTAAAAAATATTTTTTTGTTACAATGGGCTTGTTACATTTGGTCCATCTACATACATGGTTAGAAGTTCTTACCTGCAAACAAGGCAAATGGGGATACCTCAGTTTCATTTTGTACTTGTCTAGGAAATATTTGGCAACTGTACACTCTACAGTTTGTCCATTTTCGAGTTGTAGAGGAAATCTAAAAAGAATGCAGCATAAACTACAAAACTCTCGTAAAAAAAAAACTTAAACTAGTCTTAATTCTAATTAAAAATTTTAATTAATTGGGTGTAGCAGCATTTCTAACTAAATATTTCATTTATTTTTGATCTTTTACAAATCTTAAATATTAGCCTTACGACAAATATACATAACAATTTTAAATTTATGTCTAGAGAGCAAAAGAGTAGTTGAAAAAATCAATATTAAACGATAGTAATGCCAGCGACACTACCGAGCCAAATGACCGAATTTTATTGGTCAGTTTGAAAAAGGGAAGTTCCAAATATCGAAAGGGCGTTTTAAAGGAGACATACGGAATTCAAATATTATTTTACAAGTGAGTCACTTTTGGGTTGTAGTCAAGTACGTTGGTTTTGAGAAGACACGTTCAAAATTTGATAACAGGGAGCTTATACGAGGGAATCTGCTTTAAGCGGAAATGCGATTCCATACTACAACTGTCAGGAGGGTTCTAAGGCGAGTTTTTTATTTCTTTCGAATTGAAGATGTTACTAGGATCGATCATTATTATTCCATTCTTTCCGTTTTATTCTTATGCGTTTACTTTTAGGTTTTTTTGTACACTTCCTTTCTCTTTTGAAATTTGTTAATATATTTTAAGTTTCGTGTTTCCTACCTCTAATATATCATCAGTCACTAACACAATAACTTGTATTTCTTGTGGACAACGTTTCTTAGGACGGCACATCGCGAAATCCAGCTTGTCAAGTAATAGAAACAAGATAGATGAAAAACCAAGTTTCTTCAGGTGAAATTGCTGGCCAAGAATTAAGGTCAAATTAAAAGTAAGATCAACTTCAATGAATCTTTCTTTCTGTTGTTTTAAGAACGCATCTACTTTTTATCTTCTTGTCAGTCTCATTAAAGTCATCTTAATTATATCCTAATATAAATTAATAATAAATTTCAATTAAATCAACTAGATAACAATCTTAAATGATAGGTTAATATCATATATACAGGGTCAGTCTGAAATGAAGGCTACACTACCGTATTCTCCCACACTTGTAACTGTAATATAAAAAAATATGCCTTTAAGCGAAGACAATGCCTAAAAATGTGTGGATCGCGGCCTAACCAAATCTAAAATAGTTCTAAGAATGCATATTATTGTATTTGTTACTAAACAATCTAATTTCCTCGTCATAGGAACCCCAACAACCAGCAAGGATTGTATCGGGACTCTCGGGCAAATGGTGATGAATGAAGAGGTAACTAATTTTAATATATGCCTATTTAGCCGACCTTCTGCTCATCCCCTTACTTTTAATAATAACTAGCAAATAATCATAAGATTGATATATTTGCAAGTAAGTTACCCTCTTTTAAACATCCTTCTAAGGGCATAGCGTTGTATACACGTCTGAATTCGTCAAAATCTTGAATTATATCACTCAAAACATCACAACCTCTGCATAAGTAGTATGAGGGAATATGGTTAACGGAATAGTAGGGAACAGATTAGAACGTAAAACGCGGAAAAGCTATCTTATTCTAACATTCCCACTGTTTTATTGAGATATACTTGAGGACCGATTCAAGCACGGTTCTTCCTCTTATTGATATGACAATTAATCTTTTTATTTTTTACAAACATTAACTTACGACTGCATTTGCGCAGGTCTCCTAGTAACGTTACAGACCCTATATTTTCTACGCATGGCTCCGCAATGCGTAATTTCGATTTTCAGTCCTTTTATCTCCTTGGTAAACTTGACCCTTTGGCTATCCGTCAATGGCTTACGTTGCTCGTTTATGTCTCTAATATCGAGTACCTCACACATAAATTCTATCACAGGTTGCGCTTTGTAAAATGCCGTCGCCGACACTAGAAAAAAGTATTGGTTTAATTGGTACATTAACTTATACAATATATAAAACATAAGATACTTATACAATATTATCAAAATAATATTTAGTAGAGTCCAAAGGTCTTTTATAATCCTGTATGAGTCATAATGTTGGACTGTTCTAAATGACCAAAAAAAATATTGAATTCGAATTTATAGGTACAAATGTTCTGGACCATCTATGAAAGAGATAATATTTGAAAAAAATTTTAAGGGATTTTTCACTATATGGCCAAATTACCATGTAGCTATGGTAAAACCTATATCAGCAAAACGAGCAGGAAAATATGTACTAGAATTAAAAAATATCAAAGGGCTGTATATCTTCGTAATATTTTCACTTTAGCACTTGCAGAACACCAGCATGAAGCACCAGATTATCTTTGACTAATCAAAGATCCTTGACACAAATTCATGTGCAAGAGGAATTAAATCAGTTTCACGCTAGATTCTGAGGTCAGTTTTCGGAACAAGGCCGGCAGGATGAACAGTGAAACGTCAGTGTCACATTTTCAATCGATACAGAAGAAATCCAGAAAAATTGTATATATAAGCTCTGTAACCTATGGAAGTTTCCTATCAAAATTACTGAACATTATCTTGACAATATGGTATAGTACCTACTTGTGTATGTACTTTGTCATTATATTTTCTGCAAGTCTACTGTAATGTTTATAAGATTTATTTATATGATATATAGTATCTAAAGGTATATGACTATCTTCAAAAACTAAGGGGACTAAACATAGTGCTATCTATTCAAGAATTGGTTCCTTAGTTTGTTAAAACTGTTTTTAATACCTGACAAAAATTTCCATGACATTTGCTTCATTAGGTTAGAAATAAAAGCACGCTCTCTCAGCAAAAATTTCTTGATGGCGATTTTCAAAATGAAATAAGTTATCCAGCAAAGAATTCACATTAAATCTTATCTTAACAACGAAATTTATTCTGCAAATGTGTTAAAAACGTTAGAAAAGTATTACAGTAACGAATGTTTAGCAGATGGCTGCTTTGGAAGAAACACCAGAAATAGAGTATGACAAAACATTCGAACAAGTGCGTTGCAATGAGAGGAGACAACTTTTATTTCATTTTTTTATTATTCATTTTAGTCATTCATAATAGTTTACAATCTTATAAGAATGAACAAAATTAATTTACAACGTACTAGAGTAAATGAATGTCAGAATTTTGTACTGTACCTAGGTGAGTGAATGTACCTGATGTGTTAGATATAATCTAATAACCGATCAAGTACAGATTGGACTTGCGCAATTAGTATTCCGTACGTTGATTGCTTTTAAAACAAAAAATTTTGTTACAGAGGTATAAAATGATCAATGACATATGGAATTCTGGTAAATACCACCCACACAACCATACCGTACCTCGACAGAGACTCCACAAGAGCCCCATACACACTAATTAGAAGCTGCCTACTCAGTATCTCTCTAAGGATATAGAACCTATGAATCACCTCCTTTATGATCCTCACAAGTCTGAGAACATGACAATCCCACTTAAGGTTACTATCTATAATTACTCCTAAATATTTTATAGAGTCCACTTCCAGAATGTCATCCTCAAGATTACTGACATGAATGCTATGAAAGTTTGGTCGTTTAGTAGAAGTGATGGAAAATGCTATATATTTTGTTTTTGATATATTTAAGGTCAATTTGAATGTGCCCAACTAGTTTTTAATTTTACTCATGCCCTCAATGCCAGAATCATGAACAGTCAACCACAATGGCCCTGCAAACCCCACAACAGTATCATCAGTACAAGATAATAGCGCACCATTGTCCATGGGGAAATACATTATTAGTTTCCATTTTATTTAATCAGTCCCCTTAATTTTTGAACACACTAGTATATAAGGGAAATAAACATTTCATATAAGGTGGAGTAGGATGTCAATAAGTCTAAGCCTAAGAGTGGTAAAGCAATTATTAGGCTAATTAGTCATATAAACTTTTTTAAATTAGTAACATTGACAATTAATCTTAAGAGCAACATAGAATGTTAAAAAAAATGGTAAAGTAGATAATTACCATCAATATTGAGCATCATTTTCCACTGACTAGGCCTTACCGACTGGTGAAAACCAAACCAAACTTCTCGACCACCACCTACAGAATAAAATTAGCCAATTAGTAAAAATAAGAAATTTATGTTTTAAATTACATAAATATATTTTGAAGACTATGTATAAAATTAAAAACAAGTACTAAAGAAAGAAAAAAAAAAAATAGTAAATAATATATTATCTCTAAAAAAAAAACCGAATATTATTTTAAACCATAGGTTCCCAAACAGAGGCGGTACCGCCCCCCCAGTAGGGCGCCCTCCGTGGGGGCGGTAGAGGGTACAGAGATGGGGGGCGTTAAGACAGTCAAGGGGGGCGGCCGTGGCGTACCTACCTATTTAAGAAATTAATATAATAAAATACTTTGAAAATAACTTTTTCATTTTTTTAGACAGTAGCTAATTTACTGTCTAAGAAAATGAATACAGGCTGCATATCCCGGAACGTGACAATTTGCGACTGATGTTAACGAAATTGGAACCTGACATTAACATATTGTTAAAACTCCACCAGCCTCAACTATCTCAGTAATTTTTTTATTTTTTATTGATTTTGTGTTTGTTTTTTAAATTTTTAATAAACAATTTTTTACTACATTTGATGGTCGTTTTAATTAATTTCTACTTTGTGATTCTTAATAGATAGACATTATGAAGATTGGAATTTTTTCTTCTTGTAAAGGGGGCGGTGGTCCAGAAAACGTTGGGAACCTCTGTTTTAAATTCTCATTCTTACCCAATGGATGATAATATCCTTCGGGACTGCTGAAAAAGCTCCTGCCAACAGGAGTATAGCTCATAGAGGGCAGATGGCGCATGACCACATCTAACGCTAAAATCGCCTCGTAAGGAATTTGTCTAGTCCTGCCCTCTAGCGCTTCTTCAAGTCCATATAGTGATACTTGAGCCACCCACTTGATGCTGACCCGGAAGAGACGGTCCTTTCCCTCACCCGGCAAAGTCACCTCCAGTTCTTCGCGAGAGTTACCGATAGGCAATGGATCTCGTGTATATAGATTGTTACGCCCGTCGAAAACGGGTTTCAAGTTGCCAAAGATTTTACCATAGGATTTGACCATCGTTTCAATGATCTCCCTGTTAACCTAAAAAGTAAATAACAATAAAAACAGTTAGATGTATACACTAATACGTATTGAGGTTATTTTTAGTTTCTAGCAAGTCTTGATAGATTACATACCAAGTTTTAGTCACCCAAGTCTATTACTCTATGTTTGGTGTTCATTTGAATCGATCAAGTAGGTAATATGCGAAAAAATGGATGGGATTATTTTATGGAAGGCAAAACGGAAGAAACCAAAACTAAGCTTAATAAAAATTATGGTGTGTCCACACTGTCGATTAAAACGGTTTATAAGGGGTCCAGTAACCTTCAAGGTGGCCATGTAAACATAAATGATACTAAATATTCTGAACACCATTTAGAAGTTCTTGGTCCAAAAATTATTGGAAAATTTCATGTTACCAAATGGGTGCCGCGTTAATAGGCACCGACTCAGAAACTTAAACGTGTGAACCGTTGCAAGAACAGTTTCAAGGTGTTTCAATGGAATCGACAGTAATTTTTCCGCCATTCATAACAGTGGATGAAACGCATATTCATCACTTCAATAGCTCAATCCTGCCAGGGGCAAAAACGATGGGTTATAAGCAGGAAATCTGTACCAAAGAAAACCCATGTCTTCAACAGGATAGGTTATCGGCAACTGCCTTCTGGGATGCTGATGGCATAATCCTCATAGATTTCCTGGAGAAGAGTAAACCACCTAAAGGAATGTATTATAGATCTTTGCTGGATTAATTAAATAATGATGATTAATTTTCACCATGACAACGCACCAGCTCACATGAACGCTGAGTTGTTGGAGTTACGCAATGTAGTAGTAGCCGTAGACCAGAGAGATCCTTTTTGCCACTCTACTTTAACGTCTGAGTAAGGTCAGCCTCAGGAACTACAGTTTCTGGTGGGACCTGAACCACATGAGCGGCAGAAAGCAGTCTTTCAGCCGACATGTCTTATTTTTTATTTCCTTTACTACCTACGAACGTGCCTGTGGCATTTAGGAGAAGTATGATCGTTGGTGACGACACTCGATTCTTTCAACCTGACTTTAGACCAGCATCTTATTTTAAGAGCGCTATATATTTTGTCAGCCTTCCGGTTCAAGGGACCCCTTACCAACAACATGCCGTCAGCAGTTTTTCCGCCCAAGACCGACTTCACATATCTCCACATGTAGAACTAGAAAGTTTTGGTATGTAGTGCTTCTGGATTCCCTTTACTTTTTAAATTGGGTTTCCTTTGACTACTACCTTTATCAGAACATGAGGAAATAGCTTAAAGAAAAGATATTTCTGTGATTGTCAAAGCAACTGTGTATCTTAAAGAGTTAAACAAATCATACTACATAAAAAAGATCATAAAATTCAAACATCATTGGACTAAACAGACACTGATAAGGAATAAAGAATATTTCTTCCAAAAAACAAGGGTTTTCTTAACTTTTTTATATAGTGGCAGTCACCAAAATTTCCTAATAAAATTGCTATTCCCTAACATAGTTATTTCATAATACTTTCCTCCTACATTTATAGCAATAAAACACGTAGGCTGAAAAGCTTTTGGTCTAGCTACTTAAAACACATATTTTTGCAAAATTCGACTTTCTTTATCAATATAGTCTCCTTCAAGAGGGATACAATCAGTCCAACGCTTTTCTAACATTTCTATACATTTCTTGTAGAAGGATTTGCCTTTGCTTTCAAAATAGACCTGTTTCGGCGATAACTTCTTTATTGGAGCCAAATCTCTTTCCCGCGAGCATTTTTTTGAGGACTGTGAAGAGATAATAGTCGCTGTGGGCCAAATCTGGGAGAGTACGGTAGATGAGGAAGCAATTCGAATTTCAATTCATGCAATTTTGCCATCGTAACCATTAACTTGTGACTCGGTACATTGTCTTGATGAAAGACCACTTTTTTCTTGTTCATTTAGGGCCGTTTCTTTGCTATTTCTGCCTTTAAACGCACCAATAATTTTATATAATATTCGCTATTGATGATTTTTCCCTTCTTAGCATAGTTAATGAAAATCATTCCATGCGCATATCAAAATACAGACGCCAAAACCTTCCCGGCCGACTGTTGTGCCTTTGGTCGCTTAGGGCGGCTTTCACCGGCTGCTGTTCACTTAGCTGACTGCCGATTTGATTCCGATGTATAGTGGTGGATCCATGTTTCATCCATTGTCACATATCGCATGAAAAAAATCCTTTTTATTGCGCTTAAACAGGTCCAAACAGAACTCAGAATCATCAAAACGTTGTTGTTTTTGGTCCACCGCAAACGCGGTCCCCATTTCGAACAGAGCTTTCTCATGCCCAAATGTTCATGCAAATTAGGGTCATCCAAAACAATTTTGTAGATTTTTTTATGTGTTCCGGTGTAACTACCTCATCTGGGCGTCCAGAACGGTCAGCAACATTTGTATCTGTACGGCCACGTTTAAATTCAGCATACCAGTAAGTGAGGAGTGATTTTCCAGGGACAGAATCCCCGACACACTTATCAAGCCATTGCTTTGCTTGAACGGTTGTTTTTTCTCACTAAAAAGATAGTGTTTGATCAGCACATGAAATTCGATTTTTTCATTGTTTTGAAAATATCAAAAGTAGCGTCACTAAAACCACTATAAGTTGTAAACTAACCGTCGAAATGTCGAAATTTTGACACGTATCATATATATTTGAAGGTTGATAATTCCTAAAAATCATACGGATTTTTTTAAAAAGGGTGACATCTCTGTGTCAGACCAAAAATTTTTCAGCCTACGTGCTGATAAAAAGTTCTGGATCACATGGAAATCCATAATCAAGCATCAAAAGTTTAAAATATTTGATGATATACAGGAAAAATAAAAAATAATGATTTATAATGAAAGAGTAAAATGTGTTTAAATTCAAATACAGAGCAAAATATTAATTGAAAACGATAATAGGAACTAAAAAAATTATACTCACGTTTAGATTTGTGGCCTCCTAGTTAAAAATTCAAAAAAAACTCCAGTAAACACGTCAGTAATTGTTGGATTATTTATTGAATAAAAGAAAACGAAATCACTACAAATTTTAGGCTGAAAATAAAATAACATATCTTTAGAAATACCTAAGAACTGTCAATAAACTTAGTTCCTGTTAACATTCTCAATTAATATTTTGCTCTGTATTTAAATTTAAACACATTTTACCCTTCATTACAAATCATTATTTTTTATTTTCCCTGTATACCATCATATATTTTAAACTTTTGATGCTTGATTATGGATTTCCATGTGATGCAGAACTTTTTATCAAGAATAAATTTTTTTGTAATATGTAAGGTAAACTTTTTCTCCATTTGTATAAAACTTTTTGGGGCATACTTTATTTATTTATTTATTTATATATATATATATATATATATATATATATATATATATATATATATATATATATATATATATATATAATGGGTCTTCCATTTGGGACTTGACAACTTTGAAATTTCACTGTGAACGCACCCTTAAGCCAATCACCGAACTGTCAACGTCAAAACATTCAGTAAAGTCAACATTTTCATCATGGTGAAGTACACGAACGAACAACGTTTACAAATAATTAAAATTTACTATCAAAATTTGGAGTCGGTGACTGCAACTTTAAGAGCGTTAACGCCAATTTTTGGTCGTAATTTTCGTCCCAGTAGACAAGCAATTCATAGTCTAGTGAAAAAATTTGAGTTAACATATTCGCTGCTGGATGTTCCCGTGCCAGTGAGACAACGGGTTGGTCGAAGTCGCCAGAATATTGCTGTCGTTCAAGCGTCCATCTCAAACGAACCAAAACAGCCGATTTCAGGGCGTTCTCGAGAATTGGGCATCGCTCAGACCACACTATGGCGAATTTTGCGAAAGGATCTTGGCCTGCACCCTTATAAGTTAAAGTTAACTCAAGAACTAAAGCCATTCGATCATATGAAGCGACGTACGTTCTCGAATTGGGCTCTAGAAATGTTGGAAGAAGATGACCAATTTCATCGCAAAATCATCTTTAGTGATGAAGCGCATTTTTGGATAAACGGCTTCGTCAACAAACAGAATATGCGTTATTGGTCAGGTGAAAACCCTCATGTGCTTGAAGAAACATCACTTCATCCACAAAAAATTACTGTTTGGTGCGGTTTTCATGCCGGTGGTGTCATTGGGCCGTTCTTTTGCGTTGATGAAAATAACCGTCACGTTAGTCAATGGAGATCGCTACAGAGGCATGTTGCAACGTTATTTCTTTGATCAATTGCATGGGCTAGACATTAATGATATGTGGTTTCAACAAGACGGCGCCACAAGCCACACAGCGGGTGTAACAATCGACTTACTGCAATCTAAATTCGGTGAACGTGTTATATCGAGAAATGGTCCCGTCGAATGGCCGCCTAGATCGTGTGATTTAACACCTCTAGACTTCTTTTTATGGGGGTACGTTAAATCATTGGTCTATGCTAACAAGCCTGCGTCGTTAGAGGTGCTCAGAGCCAATATTGAAAGAGAGATAGCGGCCGTTTCCGTCGAAATGTGTGGCCGAGTCATCGAAAATTGGGTTCAACGAATTGACCGCTGCAAACGTGCCCGTGGTTGACATATGAATGAAGTCGAATTCCATACATAAATGTTTTGAGTGTACTTCAAGCCGATAGTAAAATTTTCGAAATGTCTCAAATGGGTTGCGTTTTATTTCAAAAAAAAGTTGTCAAGTCCTTAATGGAAGACCCGATATATATACAAAGGGTACTAGGAAAGTTTTGCAATACAGCTGTGTTTATTTAATTTTTTCAAAGTAATTTCCTCTACATTCAATACACCTCTCCATCCTCCGAAACCAATCTTTAAACCAATTCTGCCAAGTTTCACTAGGGAGTAAAGCACACTCGTTGTCCCAAGCCCGCAGAAGGTCCTCATCACTGGAAAACCGCCTCCCTTTTAGATTCATTTTCACATGCGGGAATAGTGCAAAGTCGCAGGGAACAAGGTCTGGACTGTAGGGAGGGTGCTCGAGAAGTTTCAGTCCTGTCGTGATCAAATATTCGGTGCAAGCTTTGGCGCGGTGAGCTGGAGCATTATCGTGACGGAGGAACCAGGTGTCCATTCTTGACTTTGACCGCAGGTTCTTCATAGATCCAATGACTTTAGGCAGGTACTGTTCAGTATACCACTTAGCTGTGACTGTCTTCTGTGTGTCCAAAACGACACGTTCCACAATTCCACTCGATTTGAAAAATACAGCTATCATTTTCTTCTTTACAGATCGGGATTTTCTGACAACTACGAGTGTGTCCTCATCGTCAAAGACCCAAACTTTGTTTTGAGCCTTGGTCGGCACATCGTAATAGTACAGCCAAGCCTCGTCACCTGTCACGATGTTGTTCACATACGAGATTGTGTCTTATCAAACTTTTTTAGCATCTCCTGGCACCAAGTCACACGTCGTGTCATCTGCTCTTCAGTCAGTCGATGCGGCACCCGGAGAGAACAAAGTTTCTTCACGTGCAAATGATCATACAGAATCGAACGAATTGCTGGTGCATTTAGGTCTAAAGTACCCTCTATCTGTTGGTAGGTCACTCGCCTGTCCTCGTCAAGCATTTTCCTCACAGCAATAACGTTTTCCTCCGTAACTGACGTTCGTGGCCTTCCCGGCCTCTCAGCATCCTCCAGAGTGAAATTTCCCCTTTGGAATTCTCTATACCACCTGAATATCGTTGTACGATGTGGACAAACATCACCTAGTGCAAAAGTCATTTCTTCTAAGCACTGGTCTATGTTTAAACCACGCACGAAATTATAACGCAAAACTGCCCTTATCTCATTTCGTGACCACGATGCCATCGCAAGCACTTTACACTCTCACTGCTAATGAATAACTGAGCCCATCGACTTGACGCGGCGGCTACGATGCATGTATGAATATGTCTCAACATACAGTAGCAGCTTCCTGCGATTCATTGTTGCGTCATATTGCAAAACTTTCCTAGTACCCTTTGTATGTATATATGTATATATATATATATATATATATATATATATATATATATATATATATATATATATATATATATATATATATATATATATATATATGTATATGTATATGTATATGTATATATATATATATATATATATATATATATATATATATATATATATATATATATATATATTATATTTATATATATATATATATATATATATATATATATATATATATATATATTGATAAATTGAATGAAACTTTCTTACCTTTCGAGGGCATTTATCCGGCTGAATATTGACGTCATAATGATGTACATAACCTCTTGGCATAGAGATCTGAAAGTGGTTCGCTTTCAACCCGATCGGGCGCCCTTCCCGCCCTAAATTTGGTCGGCGGGGACACTGAAATACGGGCGGCTCGGCAGGAGGCGAAACAGTCGCCAGGGGGCCAGCAGCTCCAGCGGCGGCGGGGGTTGCGGTGGCCCCCGGAAGCGCCACTGCTGTGGTCGTGGGGCCAATAGATGCGCCAGACGTACCTGCTATGAAGAAAATAGGGGCATAAAGAATACCATAAAACTAAAATATAATTATAAAAATTACGGAAAAACACACTTTAAAGACATATCAAAATTTTAAAATACCTATCCAAAGTTTATTTAAAAAATCATTATATTCCACTGAAATTATTAGGTTAATGCAAACAAAAGACCGTTTTTTAGTATTTTGAATTTACTGCCTTACGTTTTTTTTTTTCATGCAGATAGATCTGTAAGAATACTGCCTGAAAAGTACATGGCCTACGAGACAGACGACAAAAAAAAAGAATTTTACACCGGATCGTAACTTGTGATGAAAAGTAGATCTCGCAGAACAACTGGCGATGTTTTGTATAGTGGTTAGATGCGAACAAAGCTCCGAAATGCATGCCAAAACCAAATCTCCACGTCAAGAAAATTGTGGTGTCTGTATGGTGGTCTAGCAAAGGTATTGGACACTATACTTTTACTAAATAAAGTGAAGCAATCATTTCTGATAAATACAGTCGTAAAATTAAAAATATGTACCAAAAACTGTTCAACTCAACAGCTCACAATGGTCAACAGACACAGAGATTTGCTGTTGTACGATCACGCCAGGCCATACATTGCAAAACAAACTGCCACAAAAATTGCCGAGATGGGCATTGAAGTTCCCCCTGACCCATTGTCTTCTCTAGACATAACTACCAGTTAACATCTCATTTTTTAGTTGAAACTAAGAAGGCAGAAACTACATTTAAAAAATTCATCGACTCGCGCTCTCCAGATTCTTTTAAAAAATGAATTAATGCACTTGTATCTCGCCGATACATTTATTAATACCAATCAGATGTGGTCAACTGTTAATTAGAATTTTGCAGCAAATCTTCGGTATAATTTTTTAAAAACATTTAGTATTTTAAGAAAGTTAACAGTACCAAACGTAAGAAACATAAGCTGATATTTTGGGATATATTCTTTAATATTGGTCAAACCCAGAGATATCAAATAAAAAGAGATGGAAACAGAGTTCAGTTCTTAGTTAAGTTCGCCATTGAATCATAAAGCAAGTGGCAGATTATTTTAAAGAATTTTTCTAGGTTAGGAGAACTCGCTCTTAGGTTTGTTTCAGCACCAATTTCTTCTATATTTAGTTAGGCTATTTGCTGAGGTTGGAAATACATATGAAGAAATACCTACAGTTTGTCAAGTAAGAACGTGTCCGCGATAATTCATTTTTGGTAGATGCGATTCTAGGGATTTAACAAAAAATCGGTAGAGGGAACCTTTGTCTACGGCGCATTTTAGTAAAAGTGTCAGTCGATTCTGAACTTTGTGTAACTTGTGTGCGCGTAGGTTCGAGGCGGTCTCTCTATTCCCATCCAAAGAGGCCTAAAATGACACATTCCGCGGCCGCTAAATATATTAAAAAGTCGGTATCGTTTGTGAAGAATAAGTAAATCATTTTAACGAGATAAAAAATATCGACGAGTTGCCAAAACGTGGTTCGGTAGGCAAAGCCACTCTGAAAGTCAGAACACAAATCGTGTCTTTGTTTTCACGGCACCCCAAATTGACGCTGCGTCAAGGCGCGACAAAATTAAGAAAATCGGGTTTAAATGTGTTGCATGAGACCATTCGACAGCATTTTCGTGATGTCAAATTCCGAAGCACGTTGAAGAAACCTTAGTTGGGCGAAAATCACGACGCGAAGCGGCCCGCTTCGGTCCATGACAACATCGACCGTGACTGGGACAACGTGATCTTCACGGACGAAGCGTCCTTTTAGGGATATACGACGGCTCCTCGGGCCTGGACAAATGCCACCAATTGACTGGTTCAGCGAACCGTCAAACATCCAATTAGAGTGCATGTTTCCAAACAAGGGTTCGGCAATTTCTATCTTCTTCACATACAATTTAAATGAGAAAAAAATGTGTGATATTTACGAGAAAGCCTTCTTACCATCTGCCAAACGCTGGTTTAAAATGTAAAACGAGGATTGGATCCTGCAAGAAGATAATGAACCAAAACACCGCGGCAAGTTTTGCAGGGACTGGAAGGTGCAAGTGAAAGTTAAGATACTAGAGTAGCCCTCACAATCGCCGGACGCCAACTCTATTGCAAACGTTTGGTCTCTTGTAAAGAGAAAGCTCAGATGAAAGACTCGGTTATCTCGCGAGATTCAAAAAATTTGCAGAATATGCAAAAAATTTCGTCGACAGCATGCCTTGAAGATGCCAGGCAATTATTGATGCAACAGGCGATTGGACAACTTACTAAGGTTGTTGCGCTTCTGTTAGCACACCAAAGAATACATTGATGGCAAAAAATGTTCTTAAAACATATTTTTTTCGAGAATACGAATGGTCACATTCTTACTTGACAAACTGTACATCACAATTAACGTTTTGCTCGATTTTAAATATTAAAATACTCTATGTGTAAGTTTTGTACTAATATAAATATTTTTAGGTTTATTGTTGTATTAAAAATGCAAATTTTAAAATAAATATTACTTTTAATTTGGTTTTATTTTCCTTAAAAAATATGGCCGATTACCCCACCTGGTAATAAAGTATGTGGTCAAACCGGGTACCCAGTCAAATCAGCCGGGTACCCGGTTTTAACCGGATAGGCCAGGTATTCGCTACATCTCCAAAAATAACTACTGACTTGATTGAAGTATTGTGTTCAAACCATCCACATTCAATTTTTAAGTACACAAAATGAAACTATTTTCTTTTATAAAATAAACAACCAAAATGTGACACTAAAAACTGAGCTAAGAAATAATTATGTCTATTAAATATTTGATTCTCAACTTTATTAACAATTCAATAAAATACAGAAAACAATATCCACTTAAAAATTTTAATTAATTAAATTTTCATTCTCCTAAAATAGTACCAGAAATTTTTATAATTCATCCTTCTCTAGGAATCAATACCAGTTGTCTGTTCTAGTCAGGTCATTGACCTATCATGCACTGGGCCAAAACAGATTTGCTAAAGGACAAATTAGCTAAAGTACTAGGAAGTAGTTTTCAAAGAAACATAGAGTTTAAGTTTATTATAAAAAAACTCCAAATACATTACCAAGTACAAAAATATTATACGAAATAAGTGTATTATAATTAATTAAAAATTCAAAAATAAATGATGCGACATGCAGCAAAGAGTTTTCTTGCCACGTTTTACTGCCTAAATAATGTTTTTGAGTGTTCATTTACTCTGGTAATATTTTCACACCATCCACATCTATAAAATCGCTATAGGACCGTGTTTTTTTTTTTAAACTTTTACCATCCATAAACCACCCATTATTTTCAAGGTAAATACAAAAGTAGGTTGGCGATATTCCTAAAATGACGCCAAATATCAAATTTGAACGAAATGTCCTAACAATTGAGGCTCTAAGTTGAGCAATATACATATAGACAGACAGTTGTCTGGTCCAGATTTTGATGTCTGGGTGTCATTGACTGTTAAGGTACCTGAAAATCTTGGAGCACATTTTTTTAACAAAACACTATTTTTTTTGATTGCTCAAAAGTAAAAACCATTTCCTGTGATATAACACAGGTTGACCACTGTTCCCATTATATTCTACATCCTGTCCATTTACTTATGAGTCCTTGATTTTTTTCACCTCACTAGAGTATGACTAACAACCTGCTCAACTTATATTGATTAGTTTATAAATAGTTTAAATACCACGATTATGTACTACCGACAGAATTCAAAGGATTTTATCCTTAAAACTGCAAGTTCTAGTTCTTAACGAACTAGGAAAACCCCGTACAAAACCTAAAAATGGCCCCTTTAAATGTTTTTACCAATATACCATGGTGCCAGTAATTATTTTTTTAATTAGTCCTTCAAGATATTTAAGGAAAGCTATTTTTAATCCAAAATTAATACGCAAAAAACCTCATAATTCCAAAATCGAATAAAAAAAAAACCGATGACCTTATTTCTGCACAAGCTACAGTGTAAATAGCCAATGCTAGGTTGACTTGCATTTAATCACGTTACTGAACAGAAAAACTGCAAAATAAAATGTGCAAAACACAAAAACACACACAAACATTTTTTAAAAAAATCAATTTTTAACCATTAAAAATTAAGCAAAATCAAAAATATTCAAAACAAAGACTGACAATTTTAATCTGGAACGCTTCCTGTAAAACAGAGAAAACAAAGGCTGAAAGGAGGTTTTGGGAAAAAAAATTTATCATGCAACTTACGTCCTGTAGGTCCGGGATACATTATTTAAATATTTTAATTAGGCACACAAGCACACACACACCACTCGCTATTTTATTTGGAAAAAATGTCTATCGTGTTATCAAACCACGTCGGCCATTTGCAATCTGCCCAAACTTCGACGTCATCGGGGTGAATTAATTCAGGACTAGCAATTTGTTTTTTGTCTTTGTCTGTTGCACTGGGTACGAAGAAATGTCAATTGGCAGGGACAAACTACACGTTCAGTACACGCGATGACTTGAAAGTAAAGCCGTAGAAGCATCGGTTTCTTTAACTATATAAAGTATTCTTCTCTAGGAACATAATTTAAACGAAAACAGAATAACCAATACAGTTAACTGAACCGGTGAGTCTTGTAAAAAAATAAAAAAATTCACTGAAATTCCAAAATTCGGTTGGTTCGATTTTGACAAGGTCAATCGGTAATTTTAGAGACATTTGGCAACAGTGAAAAAAACAAATTCCAGGAGGGAAGTGATTAATTTTATTATCATAACCGTGGAACACTCATAACTTAGAATTTTTTAAAAAATCGTATGTACAATAATTTTATTAAACTGTCAGAAATCGCTAAGACAAGAATGAATTACTATGTTATAAAATCATGTGTTGTGGATATCGTCGTGCAATTTGACCATTCCACTTTTTTAAATGCGCAGCTGCTGTATGCTGTGTTGCCAGATTTACCGAAAATTGGGAAAAATAGGTAGTGCCAATAGGAAACAAATTGCTACAAAAAAAAAATGACAGCTAAAGCGAATTATTCTAATTGGTAAAAACTTTTATCTAAAGGTTTTAACCAAAGGAGATCGATCTGAACTGTCATTTTTCCTAAATTTTTATTGTTGGTAGTGGTGATAATAACTGATAACGGAGAAAAGAGAAAATAAAAATGATTTTTTCACTTTTTCTAACACTACCGAGACTCAAAGAGGGAAGAGATTGACAGGTAATTAATATGAACATATTCGTAGGGTTTGTTTGGTTATATTCTTTGCTGGATTTTTCTACTGTTGGCAACATGAATTGTATGAAAAAAAACTAATTCGAAAACGTGTATCACATCCTACACGTCTCTTTGATAGTTTTCGAATAAATGGCAGCTGGAAATGTCAAATAATGCATCAATATTGTTTTTGACAGAAAACAAACGAAGATATAAACAAAATAACACCGTTATCTGTGCTTATATTAGAAGTATGGTATAAGACTGAGAATCGAAAGAATACCAATTTTTAAAGACAAATAACTTCAATTTGGTAAATATTTATATTTTTAGAGGGTGTTTTAAACAATTCCACTATGTGAGAATTATTTTCCTTGGTTAGAAAATCATTCAAAACAAGAAACTACTTAAGTGAAAGTGAAAGTGATTTTATAGTGAGCAAAGAGAAAGAAATAAATGTATTAGCTGGTGTTGAAGTCAAGCAAACAGTGTCCATACCATAAATTTCTGGTGATCTAAGGTAAGGTTTTACATAAACATAACCTCAGATTCCATAAATCTCCACCAAACACTTGTATGAAGGGGACTACCTACGAAGATTGCATTTTATAAACTGATATCTTCAAGAGGAACATCACCACCCAGTTTAAATTTTATTTAATTTTCGGGCGAACCTCGTTTCACTAATATGAGGATGCTTAACAAAGGTAATACCATGAATTCTTCAATAGAGAAACTTCACGTAGAAAGAGTAGGTGCTTTCCAGGAACGATTTGGAATGAACATTTAGATTGGCGTTATAGGAAGGCGAATAATATATACCAATGGTCCAATAAGATGGCCGCCAGACTACCAGACCTTCCACCTCTTGATTTTTTCTTCTGGGGTCATATAGGAGAACGTATACACAAAAAAACCAGGAGATATTCAATATCTTAGAAATAGGATTACTCAAGTTATTAATTCTATTACGGGGGTAGTTTGAAAAGTAGTAGGGTAAATGACACACATATGGCAATCCTATGATCGAAATCAGTCTTGAAAATCCACAAAATGACTTTGAATGACCGCCGTTTGAAGGTTGGGAAGATTGCTAACATTGTAGGGATCTTAAGTGAACGCGTGCATAACTTTTTGCATAAAGATTTGGATATGCAAAAGTTGTGTGCACGATGGGTGCCACATCGCGATAATGCACCTGCTCACACGTCACTCGTGGAGTTGGAAAGTAACAAAAAAAAAACAGACTTTATATTGACAAAAGGTAATTTTGGACTAGCAATTTGCTCCCAACCTGAGATAGCTTCTTTTTCACTTTCTAGCCGTTAAGTCTAAGTTACTAAGCATCTTTCGAATATATACCTTGTTCTTCAGAAATTCCTAAATATCGTTCTATATCACCACACATATGAAAAAATAAATCAAATAGCTTAAATGAAACATTGTGCAGTTTTAGGATTAATTTGGACTAAACAATCAGAAAATTAGCCTCAACAAGCAAATATTTACAGGTATGAATTCTTCTTAGCCAATACTTTTTTCTCATATGGTTGGCAACATAGTAAAATGACTGATTTAAAAAAAAAAATAAGTTGGCCGTCAATCGCCGTTGCATATTGCCGACTGTCAATACACCAATATAGTCAATATCTCACGAATTATGAATTACCAAATATAGGGCACAATAGCTATAAAAAACATAAGCGTATGTCTTACGCAAGAAAAATTACTGGTCGCCGAGGAAATGCCAACAGGCAATTAGTAACTTTTATCTGACATTTGGCAACAGTGAAAAATAACCGCTTGCGCGCGGACATTTAAAAGGATAGATTAAGTTCAGACGTACTTAAATATCTTTTCCTCTAGATGACGCAGGATTGCCAGTATGAGTTATTTTTTAGAAAATCTACTGTTGTTTCAATATTGTTTACAAAAAAATCAAAGTTACAGTTACTGATTTTTAGATTCAGATTAGAAAATTTACACCAACTGCAAAAATATAAGGATTGTGTTCATTTTAGCGTGATATTAATTACGTAAAAGTGATGTTTTGCATACCGCAGAGCCGGAGAGAATCGCAAGCACTTGACGAGGGCCTCAAACCCCCTTACATAACTTCAAGGACTTTTCCAACTTTACAAATCCTTTTAAAAGAATTTGGTCAATCACTATTACTTTAAAAGTAATTGGCAATCGCAAGCCCTTCAATAAAATAAAGTAATTTGGGCTTGAAAAACAAAGTCTCTGTAATACCAAAATCAAAGTAAATTTAGAAAAGTTTTATTATACAGCTATTACCAATGAAAAAATTCTTATTAATTAAAACTTTTAAATTTAATGTTCTCAGTGATTAAAACTTTGAACTTAAAAGTACTAACAAATATGACACATTTTTTCGTCTGTTGTCATGTTTCCCATTTAATTTGTAAACTAGCCATGGCTTGAACCAGTGAGAATTATTTTTGTTCATTTGTTTTAGCTGCCATTTTTCCGCGTTTAACCTGGAAATAGGTATATACAGGGTGTTATGAAAATCGTTTAATATATTTAACCCGGCGAATCCCGGTATAAAGATGAACTGTGAAAAACGGTGATTAATGACGCTTTCCTGTAACCAACTGACTCTGAAGATTTATGACTTTACGACATGTCCGCCAATGGTTGTAGAAAATATACAGATCGAAAACAATTCCCGGTAATTTTAATGATAAGTTGTATTGTTGCATAATTACCACACTTTAAATTAACAGTTTGTTACTTTATTTTATAACGAATTAAAGGAATTTTAACTTTTTCAGTTAAAAAAAAAACTGATACTGAAACACAAACTACTTCTAAAGTTCAGTATTTCGGAACAAATTGTTCACCAATAATTTTCTATTTAAAAATTATCTATCTACACTCACTATGTACCACCACTTTTATTGTTATTTTCATTAAGACGCAGTGTAGAACAATACAAAATATATTTTTTTATCACTTAAATAAATATGGTCAATAAATACAACGTTCTCAAGTAACTTTTATAAGCTCTCTTTGTCATTCCCGCACTCGTACTGGATGAACCCTTGCTAACCACATACTGTGCAATGGTCTGCGCTATAATCCATACGATGCTAAAAGTTTAAAGTCACACAGCATTAATACCGGCAATTCTAATTAGTGACTCCATCTAGTGCGTATTTTAGGACTTAAACATACAATTGTGTTTCGAGCTCTTGTCTTGGAAATATATTATGAACTTTCTAAATATTTTAAATAACTATGCATCGTTTAGGCCTGAAAAAAGCTCATTTAATTTCATTCATTAAATTTCCAAATGGTTTAAAACTATTTGGTAATGGATGTTTAGTTCCTTGTTGATGTCATGGCTACTGGCATGCCGATCTTCCTCAACTTTTGCCAAAATTCTTTGAAGTTTTTCTGTCTCTTTGACATCGAAATTTCTAGAACGAAAAGCGAGTTTTAGCTATTAATTTTAATAATGTATCTTGACCATAAACAGAACAACTTTCTTCATAGGCCTCCACAGCATTTATGCCTTCGTTGAAATAAAATCGCAAAATGTCGCAAACTTTTACAAAAATTTCACTCATCTGCACAAATAAATTCTAACAGTTTTTGCACGTCTACTACTGTCAAATGTCAGTTTTCAATTGACGTTAAGGGAGACATAATGTGACTTATATTACCTGAGATATATGCCACTGAAGCCATCTAACAAGAAAAAAAAAACTCAATACTTTTTCGTCAACGCTTTATAGATATAAACACAGATCTCCTTCATACTAGCCGTGACATTAACCAATCAGAATTAATTTCTGTTCATCTGTTATACCAGCCATTTGTTTCAAATTTACTTTGATATGGGTATAAATAAAATTCATGCAATCGTGCATAATGTAACGTCTACCTATCTAGTATTTGTGATTTGGTGATAAAAATATAAATACAAAGTGCCAAAATTACTATGAAAAAAAATTTACTTTTTACAAATATAGATAGCATACCTATTAGGATTTCCTGTCAGAAAAAAAGGTATATTTAAAAACCTTTAAAACAACTTTATGTTTTTTTTCTGACTTTAAAATAATGCTAATCTTAGCCATATTATACATAGTGCATACAAGTGCAAGTCGGACTTACTCAATTAGTGTTCCGTACGGTGATTGCTTTTAAAATAAAATAAAATCCTTACGTAAACTAAATTATTTAGGTCCCTGACACGTAGAAATCGTAAGAACCAATATGTATTTTCATGTTTTTTTCTTAGTCAATAATGTATAATAGTTTTAGCATTTTAGCTACTTAATAGTCAATAAATCAATCTAGCTCAGTCTAGAATCTAGTAATAACCAAATAAAATAAAATTGCTGGGTGTCTCGGTACAGGAGCGACGATCAGTAATGAAAAGTATATTTTAATAAATCCACCATATTGTCAAGACACTTTTTTATACCAGATAAATTACACAGGCCAACAAAAAAACTATTTGTAAAAACTTTTTAAACTAAGACATCTAAGTGTTATGTATTTTTGGGTGCTGAAACCGTATCTGGTATCAGTTTTTTTGTATCACCCACAGTTCTCTCACAATATGACATCGATTAAATTTCAAAATTTGATACATAAAAAATAAAAACTTAAACCGTACTTTTATTTGATTAGGCTACGATTTTTACTCACGATAACATATTTCGTTTCGATGCGAATATTTTAGGTGCTTATTTTTTTGTCTTTCCTTTCCCTTTTCTCTGTGAAGTTTCTTGTATAGCTTTTTCTCCGATGTGATGCATTTTGTTATTCTCTATAAAGTGACCAACAGTAATCACCCATCATGTTGATATTTCACCGTCCCTGGTACCATTTCTCCATCTCCTTTATGTCCAGATGGAACCGTTCCCCCTGCTCTTCACTCACATCACTCACAAAAAAGTCAAAATGGTTGTGCAAGAAGTGGACTTTAAGGCTCATCAGAGAACCCAGATTTTTGAACTTGTCTATCATATTAGCTACGATAAGTTCACAGACAGGGTCTTTCACATTGCGCAAAAAGTTAGTCACAACTTCTTTAAATGATATCCAAGCCTCTTTTTCCTTTGTAATCATCCTTGCTTCAAAGTTGGAATCGAACATCATTTTACGAATATCAGGCCAACGAAAACCCCTTCTTTCAGTTTAGCTTCTGATAAATGAGGAAATCTTTTACGCAAATATTTAAAACATTCACCATCTTTAGGCAAGGCTTTCACAAATGGTTTCATTAGGCCTAACCTGATGTGTAGTGGTGGTAGAAGAATCTTTTTTGGGTCTACTAAAGTTTTATGCAAAGTGTTCTTCTCGCCAGGTGTTAAAGTTTTTCTTACGAGCCATTGTTTTTTTGGACCAATATTGATCCCGTGCTCTGCTGTCCCACTCAGATATAAAACATGGAAACTTTGTAAATCCCTTTTGTTGACTAAGGATCATGAAGACAACTTTTAAATTAGCATCCAATCGTGAGCGGATAGTTAATTTTCTGTAAAATCATGTTAAGATTTTCGTAAGTTTCCTTCATATGGACTGAATGAGGAACAGGCAGTGAAGCATAAATATTTCCGTTGTGTAACAGAACACATTTTAAACTAATTTTTGATGAGTCTATAAAAAGCCTCCAATCTTCCTTCTTGTACTCAATGCCAAATTCGTTCATTAGACTACCAATATCATGGCAGTAAACCAAATCCTCTTCCTGCTTGAAAAACTGAGCAAACTGTTAATCTCTTGTTCTATAATGGTAAATAGATGTTCCAGATTCCAATAAATGTTTTTCTTTCAGCCTAGAACCAAGTAATTCTGCTTTTTCCTTAGTCGTCAAACCCAAATCTCTCACTAAATCATTTAACTCAGCTTGTGTAAACAACTGTGGTTTTAAATTTTCTAGAGAACATTGAAACTCATCATCATCCGGTCGACTTTCATTAAATTCGGGACTGGACTGTAAAACGTCATCAATAGACCGAGGTGGCTCAGGAACAGGAAGTCCCGGTCCATGTCCGACCTGCCGATTAGCTGAAGTAAAGTTAGGATAGACAATTACTTTCTTATTTTTGGAGTTATATCCAGAAACATCAACGCTGCAAAAAAATAACAATCATTTGAATGATTTTCTTGCTCTCGCCATACCATGGATACTGCAAATCTAAAAGCTTTATTTTCTTTCTTATACCATTTCCTAAGATCCTCGACACAAACATAACATACTTTGTGAGGAGTCCAACATTTTTCTTGATTACCGATTTATACACCAAAATATGCAAAGTATACTTTTTTTACAAAGTCAGTAATGTTTCGTTGATGTTTTTTAACTACAAACTCACCACATATATAATAAAAAGTGTTGGGAAAGTTTTTACAACCACGATTAATCATACTTTGAGTGTGAATTAAAGCACATGGGTTAAACACTGCAATGCGAGGTTATATTAACTGGAAGAAAACATCGGAACTGCCAACCTAATAACATTTGATTTTACTGCCAACCTTATAAAATTCTGATTTTATTGTCAACCTAATAACATTCGAATGATAAAAGATAAACTTGTCACATTTTGAATATTAAAATGTAAAAAATTAGTGTGTGATACGACTTTTTTATTATTATTTTCGGACTCGGCACACCAAAAAACAGGAATCAGATAAAATTATTAAAAAAGTTTTTTCATCGTTGGCCTGTCTTATCAAACGAAATGCACTCGTGACAATTTTCGCTCAATCTACACTTTATGAAGACTATTCCAGAATTTTTTCAAAATATTCTGATCAGTACTTTTCGAGATAGGGTGGGGGGGGGGGGGGGGGCAGCGATTTTTGGCCATTTACTAAAAATAATACAAAGAAAAGTGTGCGCAAGTATTACATCTATAATATATATAAAATGCAACGTCTCTCTGTCTGTCTGTCTGTCCGTTAGTGCGCCTATCACTAAAAAACCACTTATCCGATTTACGTACTTTTTTTTTTAAAACCTACATATGTTCTCTGGCCAGGTTATAGGCTATATTTTATTACGATAGGTAGCATAAGGAATGAGCAGTGACGTAAAATAGCGAATGATGTCGGAAATAAGTTTGCCAATAGCGCGTGCCTTTGCAATACACTGCCTAAACCATTAAATATGGAACAATATTATGTAGCAAAGAATATCTGTAATGTATAATCTATAATATATATAAAATGCAATGTCTCTCTGTCTGTCCATTGGTGCGTTTATCACACGGGAACCACTTATCCGATTTACCTGCCTTTTTTTAAATTCATGCATATATTCTTTGGCCAGGTTATATAATAATAATCTATATCTATAATATATACAAAATGCAAAGTTTGTCTGTCTGTCTGTCCGTCCGTTAATGCGCTAATCCCTCGAGAACCACTTATCCGATTTACGTGATTTTTTAAATTCATACATATGTTCTCTGACCAGGTTATAGGTATATATTTTATATATATATATATATATATATATATATATATATATATATATATATATATATATATATATATATATATACATATACAGTCCCTGGCCAAATTATTAGACGCACTGTATTTTTTTTTAGTAATTTTATGTTTCTTAAGAGTTTTTATGCAATAATGGTATATTTAAACTACAATATTATTGATTTTTATTTAAAAGAATTGTTGTAGACTACATATTTGTATTTATTTTTAACATATGGCAACACTGTGTTGACAAAGTGATACATGAACGTAAATAAGTACAAACCTGTATCAGTCGCGATCGGAATCGAGCCAGGTACGGACGTGTTTCTGTGGCTTTATGGACTGTGATTGTTTGTTTAACAGTTTTATACTACTCAGTTATTAGTTTATTTTGTATGCAGTGTTTTAAAAAAGTAATTGGACTATTTTCATTATGGGTAGAAAAGGCGATCTTTCACCACGTAAAAGCTGAAGTGAAGGCCCTTGTGATTGCGAAAACATTTACAAACCGAGAAATATCACGAAGATTGGAGGTTTCTGAAGCTAGTGTACGACGCATAAAAAAGAAAATTGAGTCAGGGAAGGAATTAAGCCCGAAAAGAAAGAAAAGATGCGGTAGAAAACCAATTTTCACTCCACGGTCAGAGAGATGTTTGAAGAAAATTTGTGTAGAAAACAGATTTGCTACCACAAAGGTAATAAAATCACAACTCCAGGATGCTAGCGTAAATGCTTTTGAGCGCGCTGTTCGAAGAAAATTGAAAGAATTAGATTTTAAGGCCTGTCGCCCCGCCAGGAAGCCCAAGTTAACAGCTGCAATGAAAGCAAAGCGCCTGAAGTGGGCCAAACAATGGCAAGACAAAGATGTGGACTTCTGGAGATCGGTAAGATACAGCAATTTAATCAATAATTGATACATTATTATCATTTTCAGTTAAATAAAGCAAATAAACATGGAAGTTTATATATTTTTCCTATTTTTGACAGGTCTGCTTCAGTGACGAAAGCACATTCGAAATTTTGCAGAATAAAGCTCAGTATGTGCGTCGTCGTCATGGAAAAAAGTTTGATCCTGATTGTGTCGTCCCGACGGTTAAACATCCCACCAAAGTGATGATTTGGTCAGTCATCAGCGGCAAGGGCACTGGACGTCTGTACGTCGTCAAAGGAATAATGAGGCAAGATCAGTACAAAGAAGTATTACAAAATCGGTTGATTCCGCAGCTCAGAGAATGGTTTCCAAATGGGGAACCATTCACTTTTATGCAAGATGGAGCTCCCTGCCACACTGCTCGGTCTGTTAAAGCTTTTTTGGCAGAAAAAATATCCCTCTGTTGGATTGGCCCTGATATGAACCTCATTGAAAATGTGTGGGAGCTGATGAAAAGAGAAGTGGCTAAAGATGTGATTACCAACAAAACCCAGCTCCTAGAAAAGATTATTCATGTGTGGAATCATCATCCTCAAATGCAGGAGACAGTACAATCTTGCATTGATAGCATGCCGCGCAGAATTAAAGCTTTGATAGCGGCTAAAGGTGGCTCAACTAAATATTGACTTTTACTAACATTAATTTCACTTTTCTTTAAAACTTAATAAACTTATGCTTTTCTAAATTAATGCTGTTTTATTTATGTCACATAAATAGGTAATTGATTGGATAATATAAAAATAAAAAACCGGTCAAGTGCAAGTTGAACTTGCACAATTAGTGTTCCGTACGTTGATTGTTTTTAAAATAAAAATTTTTGTTAGGGTGGTATAAAATGATCAGTGACTTCACAAAAACACACCCCAAATGAGTTTTCAACAAAGTTTGTTTCCAATCTTTACTGAAAACTGGTGTCCTTGAAATTTGTTTTTTTTTTATATACCAAATAAATTATTAAAGGTAATGCACTCGTGATAATTTTCGTTCAATCTATACCCCCGTGGAGAATATTCCAGAATTTTTGCAAAATTTTTTGATCAGTACTTTTCGAGATAAGGTAGGGGACAGCGATTTTTTAAAAGTAATACGAAGAAAAGTGTGGGCAAGTATTATATATATATATATATTTTTTACTCGTGTTTTCACAAGCTTTCATTTGACACCACACTCGATGACCTAGTAAAAAAAATTTTTTTTTCACTTCCGATTACACCCCTCAAAACGAACCCCTTAAGTCAAAATTTATATTATGGTGGTATAAAATGATCAGTGACTTCACAAAAACACACCCCAAATGAGTTTTCAACAAAGTTTGTTTCCAATCTTTACTGAAATCTGATGGCTTTGAAATTTTTGTTTTTTTTATATACCATATAAATTATTAAAGTTAATGCACTCGTGATAATTTTCGTTCAATCTACACCCCGTGGAGAATATTCCAGAATTTTTTCGAAATTTTTTGATAAGTACTTTGCGAGATAAGGCCCGGGACAGCGATTTTTTTTCGCGAATTTTTAAAAATAATACAAAGAAAAGTGCGCGCAAGTATAATATTATATATATATTTTTTACTCGTGTTTTCACAAGCTTTCATTTGACACCACACTCGATGACCTAGTAAAAAAATTTTTTTTTTCACTTCCGACTTCACCCCCCAAAACTAACCCCTTAAGTCAAAATTTAATTCTCAAAACTACATGGCTCTGATGAGGCCATCAATTCCTATATTATTACCAAATTTCACCTTTCTATGTCAAATAGTTTCGGAGAAAATCGGGTGTGACAGACAGACAGACAGACAGACAGACAGACAGACAGACAGACAGACAGACAGACAGACAGACAGACAGACACCGAAGTGATCTTATTCCGTACGGAACACTAAAAACAAATCAATTTAAAATAATAAAACGGTACAATATCACTCGGTAATTAATATTTTACATGAAATCTTGCAGTGCGTCTAATAATTTGGCCAGGGACTGTATATATATATATATATATATATATATATATATATATATATATATATATATATATATATATATATATATATATATATATATATATATATATATATGTATATATATATATGTATATATATATATATATATATATATATATATATATATATATATATATATATATATATAAATATATAAAATGCAACGTATTCTGTCTGTCTGTCTGTCCGTTAGTGCGCTTATCACTGGAGAACCACTTATCCGATTTTCGTACTTTTTTTTTTTTAAAACATACATATGTTCTCCGGCCAGGTTATAATCTATATTTTATTACGATAGGTAGCAAAAGGAATGAGCAGTGACAATAATAGTAAATGAAGTCGGACAAAGTTTGCCGCTAGCGCGTTCTCTTGCAATACACAGTCCAAACCATTAAATATGGAACAATATTATGTAGCAGAGAATATCTATAATATATATAAAATGCAATGTTTCTCTGTCCGTCTGTCTGTCTGTCCGTCCGTTAATGTGCTTATCACTGGAGAACTACTTATCCGATTTACGTGCTTTTTTTTAACCATACGTATGTTCTCTGGCCAGGTTATAGGATATATTTTATTAGGTGACATAAGGAATAAGCAGTGACGATAATAGTGAATTAAGTCGGAGAAAAGTTTGCCGCTAGCGCGTTCTCTTGCAATACACTCCCTAAAGCATTAAATATGGAGCAATATCATGTAGCAAAGAATACAATATATATAAAATGCAACGTCTCTCTGTCTGTCTGTCTGTCCGTTAGTGCGCTTATCACTCGAGAACCACTTATCCGATTTACGTGTTTTTATAAATTTATACATATGTTCTATATAATTCGATATAAGCCTAGATAATGGGAGATAAGGTGAGATAATGGGAGATAAGGAGAAATAATGGGAGATAAGTCGAGATAAGCCTCGATAATGGGAGATAAGTATAAATAATGGGAGATAAGGAGAGATAATGGGAGATAAGCAGAGATAAGTCTAGATAATGGGAGTTATGGTGAGATAATGGGAGATAAGGAGAAATAATGGGAGATAAGGAGAAATAATGGGAGATAAGTCGAGATAATGAGAAATTAGGTGAGATAATGGGAGATAAGGAGAAATAATGGGAGATAAGGAGAAATAATGGGAGATGAGCAGAGATAAGCCTAGATAATGGAAATTATGTAGAGATAATGGGAAATAAGGATAAATATTGGGAGATAAGGAGAAATAATGGGAGATATTTTATTACGTTGGGTAACATAAGGAATAAGCAGTGACGATAGTGAGTCGCGGGCCCGGCTAGTTACATATATTTTTGAACTCGTGTTGCCACAAGCTTTCATTAGATACCCCACTCGATGACCTGGTATTTTTTTTCACTTCCGATTTCACCCCCTAAAACTAACCACTTAAATCAAAAATTTTCAAAACTACACCGCTCTGATTGGGTCATCAATTCCTATACTCGTATTTATACCAAATTTCAACTTTATAAGTTTCGGAGAAAATCGAGTGTGACAGACAGAAGGACGGACGGACACCGAGGTGATTCCGTACGAAACACTAAAAACATTCAACACAGCAAGTTTTGAAAATGATGCTTTTGATCGTGACGCATGCTATAAATTATAAATTAGTAGCAGTAACTTGAAAACAAAATCCCTTTTTTAACGTTTAGCGTCAAAGATTGCAAATATATAAAATGGCTCATTACTAACATTCAAAACGTTCTACGATATTATATAAACAAGCAAAAGCAAGCTATACTTACTAAACCAAAACTCATCTACTGGTTTAATGTATAAATCCGAGTACAAACCGTTAGCTTGCTGCATGGAATGTGAAGGGGGCGGATGCCCTAAATGGGGTCCTTGACCAGGGGGGCGGTGTCCGATTAGACTAAGCGTCGTCAAGTCGGGTGGTAGTAGTACCGACTGGAGACCTGTTTGCATCGTCAGCTCAGTCTCGGCTGACATAATGGTTTATCCCACTCCTGAAAAACAATGTAATTTTACCTTAAGTAAGCAGATCTAAAGCAATAGTTTGTAATTAAGTACTATTTTATATATCTTTTGATAACCGTTATTTTTATACATATTTTAGTTTCTCTCCAATCTCTCACTCTATGGTATTCCATACAAATAACTTACACTATGCAACACTAAAAAAATTCACCGAATAGTGATTCCTATTAGTATACAAGAAAAAAAGGTTTTATGTCGACATCACATCTCATAAACTAGTAATTTGTTTTATTTACCCCTCGTATCACTTGTTTGAGGTTAGTCATAAAAATATTACTTTTTCGTGTATAAATGTGATCAAAACATTTAGATTAATGCTAAATATACAAAATGCCACGCGTTTGTGTTAATTCGCCCAATTTGTTTTGTTACGATTGTGGTAAATTTACCCCTAAAAGTGGAAAAAAAAAAAAAAAAAAAAAAAAAAAAAAAAAGCCAATATCCCCGTGGTATGGAGCTTATTTTAACACCGCAATTGAAAATCAAGATAAATCGTGCCCCGAGTGTGTTGTTTGAAATATTATAAATATATGACGGGTTGGTACAATGGTACTATAAAAGAAATGCCTTTTGGCGTACCAATGCAGTGGCGTGAACCCAAGAACCACCCAGAGGATTGTTACTTCTATTTGACAAGTATGAAGGGTTTTGCTAAAAAAAACAAAAAGTTCCATGAAATGTGTTAATGTATCATCAATATCAATGCCGCTAACCTCATTCTCCTGAAATTCCTGTACCGAAACGACCTTTGAACCCATCAAGTTCATCGAGTTCTATAGAAGAAAAAAACGAACCCAATCCTCCTAGTGGAGAACTATTTCAAGATCCAACTATTGCATCAGAACCACATTTGATAAGAAAATCAGAACTAAACGATCTTGTTAGAGATTTAGATTTGATCAAAGAAAAATCTGAAATATTAGGATGGACATTAAAACAGTGGAATCTTTTACAGTCTGACGTCAAAATTATCGAAATTGTCACAGCTCCTTAACTACCTTTTATTCAAAAGAGAATAGTTTAGTTTTTGTAATGATATTGATGGTTTAATGTCGGCACTAGGCCACCATCATTCGCCAGAAGAGTGGAGACTATATATTGATTGATCAAAACAAAGTCTAAAGGCAGTTTTACTCCATAACGGCAACATACCTATGACATTTTAAAACTTATCTTAGAAACAATCGAATACACACGTTGTTAATGAAGCTAGACACAAAAAAAGCTTCTGGCGCTGACGAAATACCTGCGATAGTTCTCAACTGTGGGACGGAATTAACACCAGTTTTCTGTAGACTTTTCAACCTACAGAAAGGGAATATTTCCTTCCTGCTGGAAGCCGATACCTAAAAAAGGCAAGAAGACCTTGCCAAATAACTACCGACTAGTCGCACTGCTTTCAATAATATCGAAAGTCATGGAAAAGGCTATCGATCAGCATCTACTAAAATATCAACATTATTAGCGATCACCAATATGGCTAAACACAGATAAACAGGAGATCTTCTGACTTATGTAAACACATGTTTGGAACAACGCAATTAAACACTTTGGAGAATCTCGACCAGTTTCTCTTGACATATCCAAGGCATTCGACCCTGTTTGGCACGATGGACTGTTGGCTAAGCTACGCTCTTATGGTATGTCTAAAAAGTTCTGTTTGTGGCCCTCTGTTTCCTCAGAGAGCGTTCTTTACGAGTGGCAGTCGACAGATTTCTTTCTAACACCTTCACTATCAACGCCGGTGTGCCCCAAGGCTCCATACTGTCTCCTACACCTTCTCATTCACATTAACGATCTGCTGGAAAAGACCGGAAATCCATTCTACAGCTTTGTAGATGACAGTACGCTTATCTCTTCGTTCACTTTGAACGCTCGGACATCGCCTACGCAGACGAATATCCGCAGACAGCAGGAAGTCATTCAACTTAACAAAGACCTGGAAGAAATTCTATCTTGGGGTGACAGTAACAAAGAAAGAAAAAAAAAATGGCAAATATGTGCAGATTGAAAAGTATTGACTTTGAGTTTAGGATTGCAAACCAGCTATACGAAATACTGTTATTTGTTGCGTTCAGAACATTACGTAAAATAGAACTGGAGAAGTGGGTAAGTTCTTGGTCAGAAAAATATTAAAAATACACCATTAGTATCACTTGAGAAAATCATTTTTACCACCATTGCACATCAAACTTGGTTTAATCAAGAATTTTGTCAAAGCGTTACATAAGGACGGACCTGGATTTCAGTTTCTCAAAAATAAATTTTCTGGGATCAGTGATTCTAAAATAAAAGAAGGAATTTTTGTAGGGCCTAGTATAAGAAAATTAATTGATGATTCCTCTTTTCTATCCAGTGTAAGTTCCATAGAAAAAAAGGCATGGTTGGCTTTTATGGATCTCACGCAAAATGTCCTCGGCAACCACAAATCACCAGATTTCCATGAAAAAATAAAATTAATGCTGGATGCCTATCATGAACTAGGATGCAATATGTCATTAAAAATCCATTTTCTACACTCTCATTTGAGTTTCTTTCCGGAAAACATGGGCTCAGTTAGGGATGAACATGGCGAACGTTTTCACCAAAAAATAGCTGAGTTTAAGAAGCGTTATCAAGGTAAATGGGAACCAGCCATGCTTGCAGACTTCTGTTGGTGGTTTAATTGAGTTGCCGGTACGGAATCAGTATTTCATACTGTAAACCCAATGTTATTATTTATCTACGTTTATTACTTCGTTAATCTCCCTGTTAAATATTGCTGCTATATCGAAGTCTGTTCCTAAATAGGTATAATTCTCAGACACGAAAATTATTAAATTATTATATGCTAGTCGTCATTTGCTGCTGAAATTTTTTTAAAAAGTATTGTGAAAATCTCTGGTATTATCGGCCTTTAATAATTGTGATTATGTGTATGGACCGTTTCTTGGTCTAACTAATAGAAATAGAACACAGAGAATTCAAAACTCGTGTTGCCGTTTCGGTTGACTGAACACGCACCATCGAACGGAACTGCACTTTGCTATGTTAGTTCAGAAAATTATGCTTTCCTCGGTCCCTCAGTATCTTAGACATAAACTGGTCCCGTTCGATCAGATTCATGGTCTTAACACAAAACTTTGAGGTTGGCTGAGTATTCCAGAGCACACGACGGCCTTATTCAGAAAGGCTTTACATAACAGGCTTCTCATCTATATAACGAAATTCTTCGTAGCTTAAAAACCCTCAGTGTGGAACACTTTAAAGTGAAATACAAGGATATCCTGCTGAGACAACAGAACGCTTAGCTTATTAAACATTCTCGTGAGCACTGCTTTCTCAACGTATTAAGATGGGGTGAAAAGTCCCGAGACTTTCCGAAAGATGACAGCACAAACAAAAATAACCGGCCAAGTCCAAGTCAAACTTGCGCAATTAGTGTTCCTTACGTTGATTGCTTTTAAAATAACAATTTTAGTTACGGGGGTATAAAATGACCAATGACTTCACAAAACACACCCTAAATGAGTTTTCAACAAAGTTTTTTTCCGATCTTTAATGAAAACTGATGACCTTGAGATTTTTTTTTTTTTTTTATATACCAGATAAATTAATAAAGGTAATGCACTCGTGATAATTTTTGTTCAATCTACACCCTGTAGAGAATATTCCAGAATTTTTTCACAATTTTTTGATCATTACTTTTCGAGATAAGGGGGAGAACAGCGATATTTCGCAATTTTTTTAAAATAATACCAAGAAAAGTGTGCGCAATATTACATTATATATATTTTTGAATTCCTGTTTTCACAAGCTTTCATTTGACACTCCACTGGATGACCTGGTAATTTTTTTTTTCGCCCTCTAAAATTAACCCTTTACGACAAAATTTAACTTTCAAAACTACACGGCTCTGATGGGGCCATCAATTCCTATATTAGTGCCAAATTTCAACTTTCTATGTCAAATAGTTTCGGAGAAAATCGGATGTAACAGACAGATAGACAGACAGACAGGCAGACGGACAGACACACGGACGGACAGACAGACGGATAGACAGACGGACAGACAGACAGACGGACAGACACCGGATTGGTCTTATAACTAAACACTAAGCACGATATGATTTTCAGTTAATTCAGGTTAGTCAACTCTCAGAAGATTCGTCTAAAATTTTCATGATATGGTATTTTGTCTATTAGTTTTGCGAGCTACAGCTGTTTGGGTGACGGTACTTTTGATTTTTACAAAATGATGGAACAAAGTGAATTTCGTGTGTGAAAAAGCTATGTCTCCGATGGGTGCCGGGCACTCTCACGATTGATAAAAAACAGCAACGTGTTGAAGATTCAGAACGATGTTTGGCACTGTTTCCGCGTAATCTAAATTAGTTTTTTGCATCGATTCCTAATAATGGACGAAACATGGATCCACGACTGCACGCAGAGTGGCTGAGAACCGCATGAAAGCTGACCGAAGCGGCCAAAATATAAAAAAAAATACCCATATAAAATATGTTCAATTTTTATCATAGCGGTATACAGAATTATTATTATATATTATTTACACGCGCTTCACGAAGTTTAATTACTGTGTTTACTATTTATAATTTGGGGTTTTCCGAGATAATATGTAACATAAAAAAATTGATTTGAAATTCAAATGGGCACTTATTCACTTTTTTGCGGTTCTTTTATTGGTCTACTGTTGTTTAGGATGCGGTTTTAAAAAAGCGACTATTTGAATAATATAATTAATGTAATGAACTGTACAAACCAACATGTCTAAAATAACATGGGGCATTCAAAAACATAGAAGATGTAATGTACAAGGAATGTGAATTAATTTTGAGGGATTTCTAACAGAGGACGTAACGTGTATTATATCGTATAGAAAGCGTACTGTTGCTACATTCATGGTGAAGCAATATCATTAGACTTTAATTTTTCGTACATGTTATGTTGCCGAAGTGTAAACAACATTTTTTTTTTTTGCCCATTGAATATGTCGAATTACGTGCCACCAAAACAGCATTTGCGAGAAGCGTTACTTTTCTTGTTGAGAAAAGCGCTACTGAAAGTCATCAATTGCTGTCGGAAACTTATGGTGATTCTATTCCATCGATAAAAACATGTGAGCATTGGTTTTGACGCTTTGAAAGTGGTGATTTCGACACGAAAGACAAAGAACATCCAGGCCATTCCAAAAAAGTTTAAAGATGAAGAATTGGAGGCATTACTCGATGAAGACCCGTGCCAAATGGAAAAAGAATCATTAAGAGTTGATCTCACAACCATTTCCAAGCGCTTATATACACTGAGAATGATTCAAAAGCAAGGAAATTGGGTGCTGTACGAACTGAAACCGAGAGACGTTGAGAGGCGATTTTTCACCTGTGAACAACTCCTTAAAGGCACAATCGGAAAGGTTTTTTGCATCGTATCGTAACTGGTGATGAAAAATGGATACGCTACGATAATCCAAAGAGCAAGAAATCATGAGTGAAGACCGGTGAACCATCAACATCCTCGCCAAAGCCGAATATTCATGGCTTCAAGTTTATGCGGTGTATCTGGAATCAGCTGGGTGTAGTGTATTATGAGCAACTCCAACCCAACGAAACTAATACTGGGGAACGTTACCGAAAACAATTGATGCAATTGAGTAGAACGTTGAAGGAAAAAACGACCGAAATATGCCAAAATATACATGTTTTTCAACATGACAACGCTCGGCCACATGCTGCAAAAACCTGTCGAGAAAACGCTAGAAGCGCTTGGATGGAATGTCCTACCTTACCCGACGTACTCACCAGACATTGCTCCGTCTGATTATCACTTGTTCCGATCGATAACGCATGGCCTGTCTGAAAAAGGCTTCCATTCTTATGAGGATATCAAAAGATGAGTCATTCTTTCAACGTGGTATTCATATTCTGCCACAAAGATGGAAGAAAGTAGTGACTAGCGATGGATAATTTTTTTTTTATGGGTCTAGCACACGTGCTGCAGGGAAGTTCCTAAAGCGCTTCAGGAGCGGCATGTGTGCGGGAAAAGGATTAGTCCCACCGCACACTATAAACACCACCAGCACTTTAAAGACGCCAAACATATGTGTGCGGGAAAAGCGATTCACGTTGTTCTTAAATCGCTGTAAATTGTACTCGGTGGAAAACACAGCCCTGGGCAAATTATTCCAAAGGGATGATGTTCTCCATATAAAAGGCTGCTTGAAAAGCGTTATACGCGGAGTAAAAAGCTAAACCTCATATAAATGTGAAGTATTAGCGTGTATTTTTAACATGCACCGCTCTGGGAGGAATTAAGCGGGCTACATACTTCGAATACTTTCCATAAAAATACTTGTAGAGAACAGATTCAAGTCGTCAACCGTTCTTCGATGTTTCAGCGAATCAAGGCCGCCGGTCAGTTCCGGGTCTCCAGTCAGACGAACAGCTCTTCTCTGAACAGAATCCAACAAATGCAGCGTGTGTTTGGGAGCGGAGCCCCAAACATGGGAGCAGCATTCCATAGTTGGTCGAATTTGAGCTTTGTAAAGAATTAACAGATGTTATGGAGTGTAAATCTTTCTGGATCGAAATAATATTCCCAACTTCTGAGAAGCTATCCTTGCTATGCCTGCAACATGTTCATGCCAGAACATATTTGCTCCCAAATTAACGCCCAACAAATTGAGTGACGATGTTATAGGAATGGAGTGCCCCGACATAACTATGTCGGGTTCAGCAACGTTAACTTTTTTAGAAAAAACTGCCGCCTGGGTTTTTGTAGCATTAAATTCCACTTAGTTCAGGTTAGAATTAGATAGAATTTCTTCCAGGTCTTTGTTAAGTTGAACGACCTCCTGCTGTCTGCGGATATAGCCGATGTCCGAGCGTTCAAACAGAATGAAGAGATAAGCGTACTGTCACCTGCAAAGCTGTAGATTGGACTCCCGGTCTTTTCCAGCAGATCGTTAATGTAAATAAGAAAGAGAGCAGGAGACAGTATGGAGCCTTGGGCACACCGGCGGTGATAGTGGAAGTGTTAGAAAGAAATCCGTCGACCACCACTCGTAAAGAACGCTCTCTGAGGAAACATGAGAGCCACAAACAGAACTTTTCAGACATACCACAAGAGAGTAGCTTAGCCAACAGTCCATCGTGCCAAACACGGTCGAATGCCTTGGATATGTCAAGAGCAACCGCTCGAGATTCTCCAAAGTGTTCCAAACATGTGTTACATAAATCAGAAGATCTCCTGTTGATCTATATTTACGAAAGCCATATTGGTGATCGCTAATAATGTCGAATCGTTCAAGATATTTTAGAAGATGCTGATTGATAACCTTTTCCATGACTTTCGATATTATTGAAAACAGTGCGACTGGTCGGTAGTTATTTAGCAAGGTCTCTTGCCTTTTTTAGGTATCGGCTGAACTGTGGCACATTTCCAGCATGAAGGAAATATTCCCTTTCTGTAGGATAGGTTGAAAAGTCTACAGAAAACTGGTGTTAGTTCTCTCGCACAGTTTTTGAGAACTATGGCAGGTATTCCGTCAGCGTCAGCCTTTTTGGTGTCTAGCTTCATTACTCGTAAAATACGTTTTATGATACGCTGTCTGAAGACAACATCGGGCATCCTTGACTGCAATATGGGAATAGTAGGTGGTGTTTTTCCTTGGAAATCGACAGTAGAATGTGAAGCAAAGAGTTCAGCCAACAAGTTCGTTTTCTCAACAGGTGTGGTAGCAATGGAATTATCTGGCCATGTGAGTGGTAGTATGGTGGATTTGGTGAAATTTTGACTAACTGCCTTAGAGATAATAGACAATAAAGTGATATCCTTCAAAATTAATTCACACACTCAATAGATACGTTGATACGCCATACTGCATTTCTGTTCTGCCTACAATGAAATATTTAAATTCGAAGAAAATCCATATATAACGCACAATCACACAAACAATGGAAAATTAAAGCAGTTATAAAAATATATTTCTATTTTTAGAACATTTATTTTTCAAGCAAGTACAGATAACTTTCACGTTTTTTTTTTTTCTTAAGAGTAAATAGATGTGTTTAGTACACTTGGTACATGTACTAGTAAACAAATCATTAAGCGCCTCCTTTGTTTACTGTACGCAATTGTGAACGATTACAGTGGCGTAGATACGCATGCATAGGCGCGCATTTGGTGCTACTAGACATGATGAAAATACAGTGATTGAACATTCAACAATAGAAAAAGTAAACACGTACATCTCCCTGGGCCAAATAATAACGGTAGGAAAGGAAAACCAGCAGCTTGAAATAGAAAGAAGGATACGTATGAGATGGGCAGCATATGGAAAATCTGTATCTTACCAGCTACAACGTATGGAGCCGACACATGGGTTTTAACTAAACGAACAATAGAAAAACTACAAGTTCACCAACGAGCAATGGAAAGGAAGATGTTGAGTGTTACTTTGAAGGATAAGAAAACTAATAAATGGATTAGACAACAAACAAAGGTGGATGATATCACCAAACGGATAACATCTCTGAAATGGAGCTGGGCCGGCCATGTAGCGAGAGCGACGTATAAGTGGAGTGGCAAGATCACTAGGTGGAGACCATGGGAAGAAAAGCGAAGCATAGGAAGACCCCAACAGAGATGGAGCGACGATCTGAAGAGAATCGGAGGGCTTAACTGGTATCAACAAGCACAACATAGAGAAAAACGGAAAGATTTGAGAGAGGCCTATACCCTACAGTGGGTAGAGAGGGGCTGAAGGAAGAAGAAGAGACAGTCTGTCAAGTAAGAATGTGGACACCCGTATTCTTGAAAAAATGTGTTTCGAGAACATTTTTTGCCATCGGCGCTATTACCTTAGTAAGTTGTCCAATCGCCTCCTGCATCAATAATCACCTGGCATCTTCGAGGCATGTTGTCGACGACATTTTTTACAATGATCTAAAAAAAATTTTGAATTTCGCGAGACAACCAACTAAGTCAAAGTCCTCAGAGTCTGTCCTCTGCGCTTTCTCTTTACAAGGGACCAAAGGTTTTCAATAGGGTTGGCGTCCGGTCATTATGAGGGGCCACTCTAGTATCTTATTATGAGTCCAAGAGAGTCACTTTGCGATGTAATTTTCGCCCAGCAGAGGTTTCTTCAACGTGCTTTGGAATTAGACGTCATGAGCACGAATATGTTGTCGAATGGTCTCATGGGACACGTTCAAACACAATTTTCTTAATTTTGCCGCTCCTTAACGCAGCACCAATTTCGGGTCCCGTGAAAACAAAGACACGATTCGTTTTTCGACTCTCGAAGTGACTGTGCCTATCAAGCCCCCTTTTGGCAAGTCGTCGACATTTTTCATCTCGTTAAAATGATTTACCCACTTCTTCACAAACGACACCGACTTTTTAATATGTTTAAGGGCCGCGGAATGTGTCATTTTAGGCTCCTTTGGATGGGAACAAAAAAGACCGCCTTGAACCGACGCGCAAACAAGTGACTCATTTTGAATTTTACGTGATTTCGTCGAAAGTTCGGAATCAACTGTACTGTTATCAAAAAGTTCCCTCAACGGATTTTTTGTTGGATCGCTAGAATAGCATCTACCAAAAATGAATGACCGCGAACACGTTCTTACTTGACAGACTGTACATAAAATGCAGAGAAGACCGAGCTCTATTTCCTAATTAATCTTTTACTTTTCTCGCTAAAGGAAATATTATACTTGGTGACCCATATATAGGTTCAAGTTTGCATCAATAGCAATTACATTTCCCTAAAGTGACGGTTTGGATCGCAAAGGCGACACCTAGAACAATCTACTCGTAATTCTTTGATTCTTTTAGAATATATATATATATATATATATATATATATATATATATATATATATATATATATATATATATATATATACATATATATATATATATACATATATATCTTTTAATTTATTTTTTCTCTTTGAAAGCCGGTGACCTCACACTCACACACGTTATTCTAAAAATAAGTTAGCCTCCACGTAGTTCTGATTTGACGGCGATGAGTTTTTCTTATAGAGATATCTCAGAACTAAAGGTGAGGAGTAACAATCCTCGCTCTTTGGAACAATTAAAAGGAAATATTCTGCAAGAAATGTCAACGATCCCGTAAACGACGTACTGAGCAGATTACCAGGAGTGTAGCAATTCCATTTAGACAATATTATTTTGAAAAACAATTTTCCGAGAAGTGTAGTTTAATACATATTAAAACTTATTGTTATTTAATTTTCATCTCTAGATCACAAACAGCATCGTTTATAATTTCTGTCGATCAATTTGTCGATCTCATGCCACTCTAAACATGGATTTAAAATTCGGTACGTCTTTTTGCTGAAAAATTAGCAAATTTTAGGTAGGTTTATTACCGATGACGCGCCAAAAAAAAAACCCGAGCGCGTACGACGTCACAATGTTTATTTTTCCTCAATATCACAGACAGCCGATACGAGTGTTTTAGTTTTCAATCAATTTATTGTTATTATCATCTGTGTGTGGATAAATTTATTGAAAATGTATAATCTAAAAAGTTATCGTGCCTGTTTTGTACGAATACTACAAAAATAACATCCGAAAAACTGTTTTTAAATGTGCCACAAGATGTTAAACGTCGAAATCAATGGTTCCAAGTAGCACGACGTATTAAATCCTAAAACAGCATCAATTTTTTTCTGTTGTGAATATCGATGTAAGTATTTTAATTCAATAATGTATTTAATAACCATTCATATCAGAATAATATTATCTAATGAATTTTGTTTTATTTAGTGTTTCAAAATTTGGTAAAAGTTCGGTTCGCGGGCTTTTCAGAATAGGAATAGGTCTAATTTTAAAAGATTTACGAGAAAAAATCGGGGGGAGGCCATTTTTGTTAACCCAAACTAACCTCAACTAACTTGGTCTCCAGTCACTAATATAGCACGAACATCATTTTCTCAGATTAAGGTAGGACATTTTTTTTTTCATTATTTAATGTATTTTCTACTTACTGATTATTTAGTACAGGTTAGTTCCGGTTAGTTCAGGTTAGCGTAAATGGCCTCCCCCCGATTTCTTCTCGTAAACCTTTCAAAATTAGGTCATTTTTTATGGGTCTAGCACACATGCTACAGGGAAGTCCCTAAAGCGCTCCAGGAGCGGCATGTGTGTGCAGAAAAAAAGCGATTCACGTTGTTCTTGAATCGCTGTAAATTGTGCTCGGTGGGAAACACAGCCCAGGCAAATTATTCCAAAGGGATGATGTTCTCCATATAAAAGACTGCTTGAAAAGCGTTGTACGCGGAGTAACAAGCTGAACCTTTTAGGCCTATTCCAAAAAAGAAACCTCCCTTTTCCTGAAAAGCCCGCGTACCGAACTTATTATTTAATCTTATCACAAAATTGTTTATTGTCATTTTTTTTGTTTAGGTAAAATTTCGGTACGCGAGCTCTTCAGAAAAAGGAAGATTTTTTTTTTAAATAGGCTTAAAAAGGACCTAAATTTGACAAATTTTATGAGAAAAAATCGGGAGGTAACAGTTTTTGTTAACCTGAACTAACTGAATCTAACCCGAATTAAATAATCAGCAATTACAAAATACATTAAAAAACCTTGTGATTTGTTCTTCTAGTGTTGTTTTCCACAAAGAAAATTTCACAGCACAGTATCTTATTGGTTGGAATTTTACTATGACTGTAAATCTAGCATAATCATTTCGGCGTATGTGCATAAACGAACTGAGTTCACCCGAGCAGTTTCGATCAGTGGTTGTCAATAGCATAGTAGACTTTCGTACGCTTACGTATTAATGTTTATAAGCAAAAAAAGTGCAAAAAACGGCCTCCCCCCGTTATTTTCTCGTAAGTCTTTCAAAATTAGACCGTTTTAAGCCTATTCCAAAAAAAACCTTTTTCTGAAAAGCCCCGCGTAACGAAGTTTTACCCAAAATTTATATATCCAGCTAGTTTATACACTAGACCAAATGGACAGCGTAAATTGTCACACATTACTGAATTAGATTAAATTAAATTAGATTAGTAACCAACATTTTTTTTTTTTTTTGCACTAAACTTCAATAAGTCTGACAGTATATATACAGGGTTACAGGGAAAGTCGTCCTAGATAATTAAGGACGTTATAGTTTAGGTCGTTTCTGACCGATTTGACTCTATGACATGATGTCCTAAACTTAACCGTTTTCGAGATATTGAAGTTTAAAGATTTTCTAAAAAAAACATGTTTTTTTGCTTTTATATCGATTTTTTTTTTATTAGAGGTTCTCGAGTGCGATTTTTTGGTTATTTTTAGTTAGTTTGTATGTCAAGTATCAAAAATCATCAAAAAAATTTGAACTAGTTACTAACAGTTTCAAATGGCGGCTTGTTAATGTTTCTAAATTACGAATTTTTACCAAGTATTTCCTACTTTAAATCAATAAAGAGAACAAAAAATGTATGGAAGTTATTCTGCAAATTATTTTAAAAACTTTTACGTCTTTTTAACTATCAAAAAAGGTATAATACTAGGAGTTTAATAGGAAAACTGTACACAGAATGACACCTAAAGCGGGCTCGGGTAGCAAAAGGTAAATTTTTAGTTCTAGGTGAAAATACGAAAAATACACAAATAAAACAAAAAACCTTGCAATTTAATATTTTTTATTATTTATAATTCATGTTCTATATGGTCGCCCCTATTTCTAACACAAATTCTCATTCTTTTTCTTAAATTACTTTTCACAACGCTGGTTGTGAGGTGCCGCCTCATTTCGTCAGCCGCATCAATTATTTTTTGTCTTAGGACATCCACGTTTTCGATAGGAGTCATCTGATCGTATACGAGTCTTTTCATGTGATCCCACACATAAAAATCCATCGGTGTTAGGTCTGGGCTTCTCGCCGGCCAAGATATGGGTCCGCCTCTTCCAATCCATTTGTTGGGATAATTGTCATTGAGCCATGCACGAACACTTCCTCTGTAGTGAGCTGGACAACCATCGTGTTGAAAGTACATGTTTTGTCTCAAACCAATAGGTAGGTCTTCCATCAAATTAGGTAAATCGTTCCACAAAAAATTGTCGTATTCCTCGCCATTCAAATTATCTTTCAGGAAGAATGGCCCAACCAAATAATTTGAAATTATACCCATCCACACATTTAAGCTGAATCTTGTTTGTGATCCTTTCGTTCTTTTTTTGTTTGGGTTGCCTTCCTCTTTAGAAGCCCAATAGTGGGCATTGTGGTAGTTTGTAAGACCGTCTTTGTCGAATTTCGACTCGTCAGTCCATAGTATTTTCTTAAAAAAAGTTGCATCTTCGACATCGGTATTGAGCATAAATCTGCAGAATTCTAATCGTCGCAACGGATCCCCTTCTTCAATGACTTGCACGGGCGTATAGTGGTAAGGGTGTTGCCCAACAGTATGCATTACAAACCATACCTTCCACTGCGAAATACCAAGCTGTTGTGCGACAACATTTGTAGATGTGATTGGGTCCACCTCAAAGAGACGTCGTATTTCGTTTTCTTCGTCTTCGTCAAAGATACGTGGTTGTCCCATCTCAGTCCGCCGTCTTTGTACGGAACCAGTTTCTCGTAGTCTTCGATAAGTTCCATCAAATACGCTAACATCAGGTACACGACGAGTAGGATAGTATGTATTCATCACGTGCACGCGACGACACTCCTTCGCAAAATCCGTAACACATTAGGATGTCAGCATATTCCTCGTTGGTATATGTTGCCATATTCACAAGCAGAGATCAAAATCCAGTTACGAGCCAATTCACACAGTCAGAAGATGAAACACAGATATTTTTCAAAAGTACGGTATAGCACATCTACCACGGACGAATCGCATGAGCAGACTAAAAATCATTCAATAATGTTTAGTGAACAGAAAATGGCACTCGCACAGAGAGTACCCCGACCGGAAAAAATGCTTACCCAACCATTTTTATTATTTGAAGGTGCAGGTAGTAAACCGGTAATTGGTAGTATCTAAATTCTATTATTATGTTACTCTACATTTGGGCCTATTGAAATCTCATTTTCTTAGAATTTTCAATAGATTGAGTAGATATTATATCGTTTTAGATAGCTAAAAAGACGTAAAAGTTTTTAAAATAATTTGCAGAATAACTTCCATACATTTTTTTTTTCTCTTTATTGATTTAAAGTAGGAAACACTTGGTAAAAATTCGTAATTTAGAAACATTAACAAGTCGCCATTTGAAACTGTTAGTAACTAGTTCAAATTTTTTTGATGATTTTTGATACTTGACATACAGACTAACTAAAAATAACCAAAAAATCGCACTCGAGAACCTCTAATAAAAAAAAATCGATATAAAAGCAAAAAAAACATGTTTTTTTTAGAAAATCTTTAAACTTCAATATCTCGAAAATGGTTAAGTTTAGGACATCATGTCATAGAATCAAATCGGTCAGAAACGACCTAAACTATAACGTCCTTAATTATCTAGGACGACTTTCCCTGTAACCCTGTATAGATAGAAGCTGTTGACAGTATTTACGTGAGAACAGTTTAACATAATGACGTCACAAAAAATGGCAGCCAATCGTTGCACTTTCGTAGTCACGTGATTATTTTTAAATTTATTTATAAGTAATTGTAAAAAATTTTTAAAAAGTTTTTCGCATCGATTATCAATATTATTTATAATAAAGTTTTAAAATAATACAAAAAAATCGATAATTATTTTTTATTCAAAAACCCAATTGCGTAAGTATACGATAATAGAGAGATTTTGCAACGCTTATTTTGGTAGGCCACTGTCTTTATCTTTATTTGGTTTGGAGCTTGCGCAGTAGTAAAAGGAGGAAATTAAATATAAGGACTCAGCTGTTATCGTTACTCGAAGCATGCGTCCATCGTTTGGAGCTTGCGCAGTATTGAAACAAAATAAGAGAAACCTATATTAAGGATAACAGTTTTATTTATCGCACATTCGTGAAAATACTGAAGGAAGTGGTAGAAACCTGCTAGACACAACTTTAATTTAGAAACTTGTGTTTTTTTTATAGGTCTAGCACACGTGCTGCAGGGAGGTCCCTAAAGCGCTACAGGAGCGGCACGTGTGCGGAAAAAGCGATTCACGATGCTCTTGAATCGCTGTAAATTGTACTCGGTGGGAAACACAGTCCTGGAAAACCTATCAAATACTAATAACCGGTGTGCTTAACCATGAGATGAATAAAAAAAATCCCCTAAGTTTATAGAAGATGAATACTAACCTAACCTTGCAATTCCTTCGCGTTAATACTGCGCATGCTTGAGATAAGATAAGAACAAAGGCAGGTGAAAAATAAGCGTTGCAAAATCTCTCTAATTTCTATAATTATATGTCGCTTATTATGAGTATTTGTTGAAATACGCATAATATTTAAACATACTCGTTGTTATAATCTCTAACCTACAATGTGGTATTCTTAAAACTTGACAAGTTAACTTTTTTACTTGAAAGGATATAGAGTTCATCTTTATTCAGTGTCAGGTTTTTCTAATGTTGGTAAAAGTGCATTTACATTTTTATTTTCAATTCAATTCAATTCAATTCAAATTTCAATTTTGGTATAATGTATTTAAATATGAAGGTTAACTAAAAAGTGTCTGTGAAGAAAATGGGAATAAAAAGAAGCAAACAACATTAAGTAGTAGCTTACACCGATGTTGTAATAAACAATTTTATTTATATTATCGCTTCAAAGCATATTTCTTGCAAGCTCTAAATTTAAACTTTCAGACAATGTTTACTTCCAACTAACGATACACTTTGATTTTAAATGGCTGCTAGTTCCATAAAACACTATCTGTGTTATGTTTTGGAATTAGATATACAATTAATCTACTTATTATTGCAATTATTTCCATATTTTTTTTTTTTAATTTAACAAAAGAAATCTTCGCATAAACACACAAAATTAAGGAAAATTCTGAAGTTAGGGCAAGTCCTGCACTCAGCAAAAAAATTTAAGATAAAAATCTCTATATACAGTGGCAAACGAAAGTATGGAAACATTTAAATTCCCATCTTTTAGTCTTAACATTTAAACGGTTTACAATTACAATATTTATTTATTAATCGTGTACACGCTAACAAACATTTTGAAGACTAAAACAGTTATTGTTTATTAGAAATGTACTTAGTTTTTAACGTAACAAAATTATGCACAAACAGACGTATGTAAACATTTTTGTTATAAAATAAAAATTCCACTAAGACGACTGAGATGAGATATTTAATATTTAGTGGGATATCCTTTTGCGTCAATCACTGCTTGACATCTTCTGCCCATAGAGTCAATAAGCCTAGCACAAAAATCAGGTGGTATTTTTTCCCATTCTTGTTTTAATGCGATCCAAAGTTCGTCCTGGTTTTTTTTACTTCTTTTTCTAATTTGTTTATCCAGATAGTGCCAAAGATTCTCTATCGGGTTCAAATCAGGCGATTGTGAAGGCCGGCGCGCATCAACCGAATTCTTTGTTCAGAAAACCAATTCTTGGCCAAGCGAGATGTGTGTTTTGGGTCATTGTCTTGTTGAAAAATCCGTGACAGTGGCAAATCTTCTTCATAAGGAATCAAATTATTTTCTAATATCTCCTAATGGCCCCGTACCAGACCCTCGAAAACAACCCCATACCATGATACGAGGGTTGTGTAAGAAATAAGGTTCCCAACGCTGTAAACTCGCCGCGCGAGATGCTAGGCGAAATCCGGCAACACCGCCGTGTGCGCTGATTCCCCCACTCTAGATCCCGCCTTGGTAGAACTCGCTGCGACGCTCAGTGCCGGCCTAACAGCCGTCCGCGATGGAACTCTCGATCGCCGTCACCGCCAGGTGCGAAGTTCGTGCGGTAATCCGATTTTTGCACGCTAAAAAGTTACCACCGGTTGATATTCATAGGCAGTTGTGTGAAGTTTATGGGGAAGCTTGTATCAGCGTTCAACACGTCCGCAAATGGGTGTAGAGAGTTCTCCGAAGGACGCACAGACATCCACGATGAGCAAAGAAGCGGAAGGCCATCGATCTCCGACGAAGTTGTGTCGAAGATTGAGCGAATTCTGCTCGAGGATAGGAAGATAACGATTCGGGAACTGGCTGCCCGGGTTCCTGAGGTTTGTAAAAAAACAATCCACACGATTTTGACTGAAAGGTTACGTTATCATAAAGTGTGTGCGCGGTGGGTCCCGCACATGCTTTCAGAAACCCACAAAGCCGATCGCGTCAAGTGTGCCCAGGAGTTTCTTCGAGAATGCGCCGAGAATACCGAAGATTTCTTAGACTCCATTGTTACCGGGGATGAAACGTGGTGTCATTACGGCACCCCGGAAACAAAACAACAATCGCGACAATGGCGCCATACCGGATCGCCTAAACCGAAGAAGTTCAAGCAGAGGCTGTCCGCAGGGAAAGTGATGGTTACAGTCTTTTGGGACCGTAAGGGTGTCCTGCTTGTTGAGTTTATGCCTCGAGGGATCACAATAAATTCGGAAAATTATTGTGAGACCTTGAAAAAACTCAGAAGAGCCATCCAAAATCGCCGGAGAGGAAGACTGACAAAAGGCGTTAGACTGCACCACGACAATGCGCGCCCGCACGTCTCTCGCCAAACCAAGGATTTAATCGACAATTTTGCCTGGGATCTCGTTGAACAGGCTCCCTACAGCCCTGATCTTGCACCGAGTGACTTCCACTTGTTTTCAAAATTAAAGCAACACTTGGGTGGACAACGTTTCGAGACTGATGAAGAAGTGCAGGAAGCGGTCACCAAATTCCTCCACGGACTGGCGGCGGACTTCTTTGAAGCGGGATTCCAAAAGTGGATTAGTCGTCAACAAAAATGCGTGGAAAAATCTGGAGATTATGTTGAAAACTAGCTAAGAAATTAAGCTTTCCAATGATGTTTTTTTCAGTTCAAATAAAAAATGCCTTACACCTGAAAAAAATGTGGGAACCTTATTTTTTACACAACCCTCGTATTTCCACCACCATGTTTAACAGTAGGTACAAGGTACTTTGGGTCATATCTTAGAACAACTGGTCTTCTTACATAACCAGTAGAATCATTTCCAAAGAGATTGAACCTACTTTCATCACTAAAGATTACTAGAGGCCACTGATTTTGACTCCAGTATATATATATATATATATATATATATATATATATATATATATATATATATATATATATATATATATATATATATATGTATATGTATATACATATACATATATACATATATATATATATATATATATATATATATATATATATATATATATATATATATATATATATATGTATATGTATATGTATATACATATACATATATATATATATATATATATATATATATATATATATATATATATATATATATATATATATATATATATATATATGTATATGTATATGTATATACATATATATACATATATATATATATATATATATATATATATATATATATATATATATATATATATATATGTATATGTATATGTATATACATATATATATATATATATATATATATATATATATATATATATATATATATATATATATATATATATATATATATATATATATATATATATATATATATATATATATATATATACATATATATATATATATATATATATATATATATATATATATATACATATATATATATATATATATATATATATATATATATATATATATATATATTTATATATATATACGAGGCTGGTTTGAAAAGTCCGTGCAAAGTCCGAGAGATGGCACCACCGGCGCGTATCGAGGTCAAGTTTAGTTAGTAGCATCTCTTGAATGAACGCACACCAAGTTTCAGTCATATTGGTCTATTTCTTTGTGTTTGGCATTCGTGTGGTGATTAAACATTACTTTATGAAAGGCAAAACGCCTCAGGAGACTAAAGAGAAGCTTGATAAACATTATGGTGACTCTGCACCTTCGATTAGAACAGTTTATAAGTGGTTTCAAAATTTTCGGACTGGCCATATGGGCACAAGTGACGCCGAACGTTCTGGACGGCCTGTGGAGGTTACGACTCCAGAAATTATGGATTTGATCCATGATATGGTGATGGATGACAGAAGAGTTAAGGTGCGTGAGATTGCTAGTGCTATGGGCATCTCGACTGAATGGGTACATAATATTTTGCATAAACATTTGGACATGAGAAAGCTATCCGCAAGATGGGTGCCGCGATTGCTCACGCTTGACCAAAAACGGAATCGTGTGAAGTGTTGCAAGGATGGTTTGCAGCTGTTCCAGAAGAATCCGGAGGACTTTAAGCGTCGTTTCGTCACTGTGGATGAAACATGGATACATTACTATACTCCTGAGACCAAATAACAATCTAAACAATGGGTTACCAAGGGGAAATCTGCACCAAAAAAGGCGAAGACCGTTCCTTCGGCCGGAAAGGTTATGGCGACTGTCTTTTGGGATTCGCAAGGGATAATCCTCATCGACTATCTGGAAAAGGGTAAAACTATTACAGTTGAATATTATTCATCGTTATTGGACCGTTTGAAAACCGAGCTGCAAGAAAAACGCCCGCGATTGGGCCACAAGAAAGTTCTTTTCCATCACGACAACGCACCAGCACACACTTCAGCAGTTGTGGTCGCAAAATTAATGGAAATAGGATTCCAACTCGTTTCACATCCCCCGTATTCTCCAGACTTGGCTCCCTCGGACTACTATTTGTTCCCCAATTTGAAGAAATGGCTGGCGGGACAAAGATTTTATTCAAACGAGGAGGTGATTGCAGACACTAATGGATATTTTGCAGACTTGGACAAATCCTATTATTCGGAAGGGATCAACAAACTAGAACATCGTTGGACGAAGTGTATAAGCCTAAAAGGAGACTATGTCGAAAAATAAAAAAGGTTTACCCCAAACACATAAGTAGTTTTTATTTTTGCACGGACTTTTCAAACCAGCCTCGTATATATATATATATATATATATATATATATATATATATATATATATATATATATATATATATATATATATACGTATATATATATATATATATATATATATATATATATATATATATATATATACGTATATATATATATATATATATATATATATATATATATATATATATATATATATATACGTATATATATATATATATATATATATATATATATATATATATATATATATATATATATATATATATATATATAATATATATATATATATATATATATATATATGTATATATATATATATATTATATATATATATATATATATATATATATATATATATATACGTGTATTAAGAATTAATTACATATTGCTTATATTTCTTGCGTTTTTTTAGCGTAGAACAACACTGAAAAAGTGTTTAAGATTAAGAGAATACATTATTTCGTACTTTTTATCACTTTTTTGAATTTTTATTATATTTATAAGTTTTATTAGTAAAACTTATTCAGGAAAATTATTTTAATATATACATATCATAATTACTAATAGTAATTTTAAAAACGACCCTTCGATATTTAAAATAAGGAAATATTGGACGTGTAGGCCTCAAATTACAATTAGTGTAAAATTATCGCCGACACTGACCGCGAATTATCTGCCTAAAAACAAAAGCTGCCGTATATTGTCACATGAAAACACTAATGAAATATCAATTAGCGTAAACAACTTTGCGAAACGGAATTCGTGAGACCGTGAAACGACAATATTCCGTAGGACATAAGGGAGTTCCTACAAGTGTATAGTCAAATCTCGAATTGCTACGTGAAAAGTTGTTGCAATCCTATTCCTTTCAGGGATCCTAAGTGACCTATATTATCCCTAGGCGGCAGTTTTTTCTAAAAAAGTTAACGTTGCTGAACCCGACAAAGTCATGTCGGGGCACTCCATTCCCCTAGCATCGTCATGCAATTTGTTGGGCGTTAATTTGGGAGCAAATATGTCCTGGCATGAACATGTTGCAGGCATAGCAAGGAGAGCTTCTCAAAAGTTGGGAATATTATTTCGAACCAGAAAGCTTTACACTCCACAACAACTGTTAATTCTTTACAAAGCTCAAATTCGAGCAACTATGGAATATACTACTCCCATGTTTGGGGCTCCGCTCCCAAACACACACTGCATTTGTTGGATTCTGTTCAGAGAAGAGCTGTTCGTCTGATTGGAGACCCAGAACTGACCGGCGGCCTTGATTCGCTGGAACATCGAAGAACGGTTGGCGACTTGAGTCTGTTCTACAAATATTTTCATGGAAAGTGTTCGAAGGATGTAGTCCGCTTAATTCCTCTCAGAGCGGTGCATGTTAGAGATACACGTCGCGCTAATACTTCACATTCGTATGAGGTTCAGCTTCTGACTCCGCGTACAACGCTTTTCAAGCAGTCTTTTATACGGAGAACATCATCCCTTTGCAATAATTTGCCCAGGGATGTGTTTCCCACTGAATACAATTTACAGAGATTCAAGAACAACGTGAATCGCTTTTTCCGCACACCTGCCGCTCCTGAAGCGCTTTAGGGACTTCCCTGTAGACCCATAAAAAAAATCGAGAACTTTTTTGACAGTGTGCGGGTGGACCGTTCATAATGAGACTATCTCTTTTCTCAGAAAAAACAAGTTTTATGCAATTGTATAGTTAGTATGTACAAAAAACAAAAATTAATCTTATAGTTGCGGCCATCTTTAGTTAGTCAAAAATTACAAATAAATAAAAAAATAAGCGAGTGCGGCTTAGGCGTCAAAATTTTACTTAATTTTGTGTGTTTACTTACTATATTTTGTGTATTAATTGCTTACATTGATGGCGCTTTTCGTTTACAGAGACCACAACCAAGATTTATTTTACTAATTTTTTTTTTTTATAAGCAAGTAGGTACTAAGATAACTCCTATTTGCACTTTTATCCCCTTTTTGAAGTCGGTTTTATTTTCTATATATTTCAATTACAACATCTATAGATTTAACATATAACATACGAATTAAACACGTGTCAAAACGTTAAACAGAACGTAGTAGTCAGAAATAATGGCAATTCCGAAGGTTTTTTATGTTAGGTACTTAGCAATAACAATCAAGTCACACAAAAAAAAAATTGGTTAGTTGTCAAATTACTGTAGCTGTTCGAGATATATTGACAAAATTTTGCTTATTTGTTGAATTTTAAAGTTTGTACGATTTTTTTCTTTCGAAAAAAGTAAGTAATTTGGACCATCGGGCAGCCACGAAGAGAATCTTTTGTTCCTCAATGGGTTTGACGCCCATCTGTTTGTCGATTGATGTGCCCTCTATAAGCCTTTAGTGTTTTCTCTTCTGCCTTAAAGAAGCGCTATACCCCCGCTCCTTGAACCTGGCTAAGCCACTGATACACATGTATCGAATTGGGAACTTTCTTGTATCTTTTCCTGCAAACAAAGACAAGACACGCACAAGAAAAATTAAGATAAATGTGATCGCTGAGCAAAAAACTTTTAATAATAACCGTAACAAGTTGGCGTTAACGTGGTTAGTTTAATGATTATTTTTACATTTTTCCGTTTGCAGGCTCCAATAATAGACTGAAGATTCTTTTAAAACACCCCAAGCTTATCAAACTAATTGATTCGTTGTCCGGATAAGAGGACTGTTTATTCTAAAAACAAGCGACCATTTTGCTTTCTAAATCGATACCTTGGCATTTTTCAACCCTCAAAATGTGTTTGAGGGTTGAAAAATGAAGTTTCTCACTAAAGATAAAAATGGACCAGAAGTTATTCATGAAAAAATGTCACAGGTGTACGGCAATGACGGCCATCTTGGTTTCGATGCACTCAGATCAGGAGGAACGGTGGGATCAGCACTGTGAAAATTATCAGGCTCGTTGAGAATTTTCTGCTGTCAGATTAACGAACGAACATCCTAGTGCTTGCTAAAGAAGCTGGAGTAGCTCAAACTACAGTTTTCAAGATTGTTCACGAAGATTTACAGAGATTACGTCAGTGCAAAAACTAGCGATGAAAGAGATTTCTCAAAAATATTTGGGCGTTTTAGAGAAGGACGAGTTATTTTTAGCGAATTGTCTCAAGAGATATTTAAAAAAAAATGTATATTATAGATTGACTTTTATTCATCTTCTTCTTCTTTCTTATGTGGTGTGTCATATAAGTAGGCATACTGCCTGTTTTATCCCCACTAGGTCTCTTCCGATATGCACGTCCATAGTTTTGAACTCGTGTTTTTACAAGCTTTCATTTGACACCTCACTCGATGATCTGGTAATTTTTAGTGTTCCGTACGGAACATTTATAAGATAACTTCGGTGTCTGTCTGTCTGTCACACCCGATTTTCTCCGAAACTATTTGTCATAGAAAGTTGAAATTTGGTAATAACATAGGAATTGATGGCCTCATCAGAGCCGTGTAGTTTTTGAAAGTAAAATTTTGACTTAAGGGGTTAGTTCTGGGGGGTGAAATCGGGAGTGAAAAACAAATTTTTTTAGTAGGCCATCGAGTGTGGTGTCAAATGAAAGCTTGTGAAAACATGAGTAATATATATATATATATATATATATATATATATATATATATATATACGAGGCTGGTTTGAAAAGTCCGTGCAAAAATAAAAACTACTTATGTGTTTGGGGTAAACCTTTTTTATTTTTCGACATAGTCTCCTTTTAGGCTTATACACTTCGTCCAACGATGTTCTAGTTTGTTGATCCCTTCCGAATAATAGGATTTGTCCAAGTCTGCAAAATATCCATTAGTGTCTACAATCACCTCCTCGTTTGAATAAAATCTTTGTCCCGCCAGCCATTTCTTCAAATTGGGGAACAAATAGTGGTCCGAGGGAGCCAAGTCTGGAGAATAGGGGGGATGTGAAACAAGTTGGAATCCTATTTCCATTAATTTTGCGACTACAACTGCTGAGGTGTGTGCTGGTGCGTTGTCGTGATGGAAAAGGACTTTCTTGTGGGCCAATCGCGGGCGTTTTTCTTGCAGCTCGGTTATCAAACGGTCCAATAACGATGAATAATATTCACCTGTAATAGTTTTACCCTTTTCCAGATAGTCGATGAGGATTATCCCTTGCGAATCCCAAAAGACAGTCGCCATAACCTTTCCGGTCGAAGGAACGGTCTTCGCCTTTTTTGGTGCAGATTCCCCCTTGGTAACCCATTGTTTAGATTGTTGTTTGGTCTCAGGAGTATAGTAATGTATCCATGTTTCATCCACAGTGACGAAACGACGCTTAAAGTCCTCCGGATTCTTCTGGAACAGCTGCAAACCATCCTTGCAACACTTCACACGATTCCGTTTTTGGTCAAGCGTGAGCAATCGCGGCACCCATCTTGCGGATAGCTTTCTCATGTCCAAATGTTTATGCAAAATATTATGTACCCGTTCAGTCGAGATGCCCACAGCACTAGCAATCTCACGCACCTTAACTCTTCTGTCATCCATCACCATATCATGGATTTGATCAATGATTTCTGGAGTCGTAACCTCCACAGGCCGTCCAGAACGTTCAGCGTCACTTGTGCCCATATGGCCAGTCCGAAAATTTTGAAACCACTTATAAACTGTTCTAATCGAAGGTGCAGAGTCACCATAATGTTTATCAAGCTTCTCTTTAGTCTCCTGAGGCGTTTTGCCTTTCATAAAGTAATGTTTAATCACCACACGAAGTTCTTTTTCGTCCATTTGTTGAAAAAATCACTCGACTTCCTTGATTCACACGAATGCCAAACACAAAGAAATAGACCAATATGGCTGAAACTTGGTGTGCGTTCATTCATAGATGCTACTAACTAAACATGACCTCGATACGCGCCGGTGGTGCCATCTCTCGGACTTTGCACGGACTTTTCAAACCAGCCTCGTATATATATAATGTAATACTTGTACATACTTTTCTTTCTATTATTTTTAAAAAAATCGCGAAAAGTACTGACCAAAAAATTTTGAGAGTTTTCAGTAAAGATTGGAAACAAACTTTGTTGAAAACTCATTTGGGGTGTGTTTTGTGAAGTCACTGATCATTTTATACCACCGTAACAATTTTTTTTATTTTAAAAGCAATTAACGTACGGAACACTAACTGTGCAAGTTCAACTTGCACTTGACCGTTTTTTTTTATTATTATTTTCGATTTCACTCCCCAAACTAATCTCTTAAGTTAAAATTTAACTTTCAAAACTACATGGCTTTGATGAGGCCATCAGTTCCTATATTAGTGCAAAATTTTAAGTTTCTATGTCAAATAATTTCGGAGAAAATTGGGTGTGACAAACAGACAGATGGACAGGCGGACAGACTGATAAACACCGAAGTGATTTTATAAGTGTTCCGTACGGAACACTAAAAAGCGGTAAGATTTCTCAGCCATCCAATGCTTTTAAATTAGATTAAAAATATTCTTTCTTTTTAATGTTCTGTACGAAACACTTATGGGATCACTTCGGTGTCTGTCTGTCTGTCACACCCGATTATCTCCGAAACTATCTGACATAGAAAGTCGAAATTTGGCACAAAAATAGGAATTGATAGCCCAATCAGGGAAGTTAAATTTTGACTTAAGGGGTTAGCTTATGGGAGGAAGTGAAAACAAAAAGTTCTAAGGTCATCGAGTGGGGTGTCAAATGAAGGCTTGTGAAAACACGAGTTCAAAAATATATATACGAGTTTCGTCATATTACTTTTTAAATAACCGGTCAAGTGCAAATTAAACTTGCGCGATTAATGTTCCGTACGTTGATTGCTCTGAAATAAAAATTTTTGTTACGGAGGTATAAAATGATCAGTGACTTCACAAAACACACCCCAAATAAGTTTCCAACAAAGTTTGTTTCCGATCTTTACTGAAAACTGATGACCCTGAATTTTTTTTTTTTATATATATACCAGATAAATTATTAAAGGTAATTCACTCGTAATATTTTTCGGTCAATCTACACCCCGTGGAGAATATTCCAGAATTTTTTTCAAAATTTTTGGATCAGTACTTTTCGAGAGAGAGGAGGGGGACAGCGATTTTTTGCAATTTTTTCAAAATAAAACAAAGAAAAGAGTGCGCATGTAAGACATATTTTCGAACTTGTGTTTTTACAAGCTTTCATTTGACACCCCACTCAATGTCCTAATAAAAAAATTTTTTTCACTTCCGATTTCTTCCCCCAAAACTAACCCCTTAAGTCAAAATTTAACTTTCAAAACTACACGGCTCTGATGAAGCCATCAGTTTCTATACTAGTACCAAATTTCAACTTTCTACGTCAAATAGTTTCGGAGAAAATCGGGTGTGACAGACGGGTAGACAGACAGACAGCCAGACAAATACCGAAGTGATCTTATAAGGTTCCGTACGGAACACTAGAAATGGCCAAAAATCGCTGCTCCCCCCCTCCTATCTTGAAAAGTATTGCCCAGAAAATTTTGAAAAAAATTGTGAAATATTCTCCATAAAGTGTAGATAAAAAAACTATGTTACTTGACAATATGGTGGAGATTTTTTTTCGTGGAAAGTTGTGAATTTAACCGAGACTACGAGCTACGAAATATATAATATACGTATTCGGTGCGGAGTTACTTTTTAGTACATTGCTGCTTTAAGCATTTGGCCAATCACAGATAAAAAAAATTTCCATGATGACTAACGGATAGGTACCGAGACAAAATAATTTCATTTGTTTGTAATTACAGAAATACTTAGGTAGTAAATATTTGTTTTCAACTTTTACTACAAAGACGTTTCGTTTTTTATATATTCTTGGTAATTCTTATATTAAAGATGAATGGGTGACTGAATTTCTTAGAATACTTCAGCAATCTCGGTAAGAAACACTAACTGTTATTCTTTATAATCTGTCCTTGCCTTGTTATAAACGGACAATCATGAGATGGTGTAAGGCAGAAGTTAAAACATGACTATAAAACCTAAACTTTACCAATCAGAGCTCAACATTACAAAAACAATGCAGGCCAATCCCCTGCAGTATAAACAACAAAACAATTGACCAGAAATGTTCAAGCAGGTTTTGACTTAATAAGACAACAAATTGTTGGTAAAAGACATGCGGGACAAATTCACAGGCTGCTACTCTCCCATAAAGAGATAACAATTTATAAACTAGCTGTGCCCGTTGCTCCGCTCGTGTAGACTACAGAGTTATTGTTTAGGTCAGGGATTCCCAATCTTTTTTTTAAAGCGACTCCCTTTACAGGTTGCAATTTTTTTTCCGACGCCCTTCTAAAAGAAGATACCTGTGTGTAGCTCTAGCAGACAATAAAATTACTTTATTATTCAAAGAAAACTCAAAAGAATATAGAATCTTAATTATTATTTATTAGAAAACATAAAAAAACTACAAACAATACCATTAATGAGAAGGATGAGCTTGCATAACTTCTCAAATCGGGGCTGAAGTTTTGAAATTGCTACTCTCATTTATTTTTCTAAATTTATTTGTGACCTGTACTTGGATTTGATTACTGCAACTGCAGAAAAGCCAGTTTCACACAAGTACGACGTAGCAAATGGTAAAAGAACCCTCAAAGCGGTACTATTGATAGTAAGATATTCTTGGGATGCATTGCTCCAAAATTGAAACAGTTTGTCTTTATCGAATCATAGTTTTAGGCTCGTATCACAAGATAGTTCTAACAGCTGTTCTTCCTCGACTGTTGTAGATGGTGGTGGGGTCTATTGGAATGGGTTTCTAATCCAGTCGTATTGATTCAGATTCTCTGGAAAATATTTATTAAAATGCGACATTATAAGAGGCGAGCAGTGCTTTGAAAGGAATAGATGCTCTGGAAAACAAGGATGTCGACTGAAGTTTCAGTTCTCGCAATTTTCTTGCAAAAAAATCTCCCGGCTTTTCTTATAAATTACTGTGAGTTGTTTCTAAATGACGTATCAATTTATTAGGAAGCATACTTTCAGCAGCCAACACCTTATGACAAAAACAACACATCGGGAAAGTTCCATATTTCCTTTGCTAACGTAAATAAATCCAAAATCTAAATTGGCCATCATATTTTCTGTACTTTTTTCGTTTTTCTACAGCTTCTTTTCTACTCTCTCCTGCGTCTTCAATGCGTTTTCTATTTATTTGAATAAAGTTATCCATTTTAAGTAATGAACACACGCGCATAAATTAAATACAACACACTTGAAATCAAAACACTTCATACATCAACACGTGTAATCGATAAATAAATAAAGCACCGAAACAAAAGACAGAACGATGAACGAACGAAAGCGCGAGGAAATGAAGGGGAGGGCTTACTGAGTCGCTAATGAGACGCGCACCGCGCCGCGCCATTGCTAATTACGACGCTGCAGGCGACCTGTGCGTATAGTCTCGCGACTGCCCTAGGATAGAGTCGCGAAGCCCCAAGGGCGTCGCGACGCACACTTAGGGAACCTCTAGTTTAGGTGATATATAAAGGTGTAAAATTCTAAAAATTTACCAGCGCGATCTAACGGCGAAATTGAAATTTTTTTCAAATTTTATTGATTACTTCAGCTACCTGATATAATTACAATAATTTTTTAGAAATTCATCTTAGAATTTTTATTTTTGTTAATTACCTGCACACGTGTTTTATTATCTTCGCGTTACCCCCGATCCAAAAACAGGGATGTTTACTTACAATGGATGAATTTAATAAATACCTTCACATTCAATGAGACCTTAACCGTTTGTGTTCAAGTATTCAAAGCCGAGAGTTGCGAATTCTAAATATATCGTGCTTCAAAGAGTTCGTGTATTTGTTTAAACAGCTGGATCGTGAACAGCAAAGTGCCATCTGTACTCTATATGAAGAAGGCTATAAGGAGCGAAAAATCAGAAAAAAAAACTTGGAATTTGAAATAAGAAATATAGGAATTGATAGCCCAATCAGAGCCGTGTAGTTTTGAAAGTTAAATTTTGAGTTAAGGAGTTAGTTTTGGGGGGGTGAAATCGGAAGTGAAAAGAAAATTTTTTACCATGTCATCGAGTCAAATAAAAGCTTGTGAAAACACGAGTTCAAAAATATATATGATGTAATGAATGGCCAAAAATCGCTGTCCCTCCACCCTATCTCAAAAAGTACTGATCAAAAAAATTCTGATAAGAAATGTGGAATAGTCTTCATAAAGTGTAGATTCAGCGAAAATTATCACGAGTGAATTACGTTTGAGAACTTATCTAATATAAAAAAAAATAACCGGTCAAGTGCAAGTTGAACTTGCGCAATTAGTGTTCCGTACGTTGATTGCTTTTAAAATAAAAAATTTTGTTAGGGTGGTATAAAATGATCAGTGACTTCACAAAACACTTCCCAAAGGAGTTTTCAACAAAGTTTGTTTCCAATCTTTACTGAAAACTGATGACCTTGAAATTTTTGTTTTTTTATATACCAAATAAATTATTAAAGGTAATGCACTCGTGATAATTTTCGTTCAATCTACACCCCGTGGAGAATATTCCAGAATTTTTTCAAAATTTTTTGATCAGTACTTTTCGAGATAAGGTAGGGGGATAGCGATTTTTGGCGACTTTTTAAAAATAATACAAAGAAAAGTGAGTCCAAGTACTACAATATATATACATTTTTTACTCGTGTTTTCACAAGCTTTCGTTTGACACCACACTCGATGACCTAGTAAAAAAAATTTTTTTTCACTTCCGATTTCACCCCCCAAAACTAACTCCTTAAGTCAAAATTTAACTTTCAAAACTACACGGCTCTGATGATGCCATCAATTCCGATATTAGTACCAAATTTCAACTTTATATGACAAATAGTTTCGGAGAAAATCGGGTATGACCGACAGACAGACACCGAAGTCATCTTCCATACGGAACACTAAAAACCAAGTGCCTTGGCAATATAGTGGACGTTTTTTTAATATACTTTTCAGTACATTACTGATACCGTGTCGCGAGTCGCTTCTGTACAGAATAATTTTATTTTATTTTGTTTATAATCAAACAAATATTTAGGTAGTACATGTTTGTTTTTTTATAAACGGACAATCATGAGATGGTGTAACGCAGAAGTTAACACATGACTATAAAATCTAAACTTTACCAATCAGAGCTTAGTATTACAAAAAACACTGCAGGCCAATCCCCTGCGATATAATCAACAAAACAATTGACCATAAATGTTCAAGCAGGTTTTGACTTAATAAGACAACAAATTATTGGTAAAAGACATGCGAGACAACCTCAGAGACGCATTTCACAATTTGCCGATTAATTTGATAAATATCTGAATGCAGGATCATTACTATTGTTGCGAGATTGTCCCGCAGGATACGGACAGATGGCGGCCAATTACATTGCCATCAATTTTGTGGGATACAATTGCAAAGAGGCGAAGAGGATTAATGATAGATGGAAAGGACAATGATTTGACCGACGGCACTTTTGCACATGAATTAACTTTGCAGAAGATAATTTAGCACCAGAGGCGAATGTAGGATTCCCCTCGGTGAAGGACGTGTGTTATTTTGAATGCACGTTCGCCATTTCTCATTTATTATTTAATAAGAAACAAAGGGTTTTCGAACAAGTATTGAGTCTTTTAAGGTTAAAATTGCGACAATTATTTTTAGTGTTCCGTACGATATCTGTCTGTCCGTCTGTCTGTCTGTCTGTCCGTCTCTCACACCCGATTTTCTCCGAAACTACTTGACGTAGAAAGTTGAAATTTGGTACTAATATAGAAATTGATGGCCTTATCAGAGCCGTGTAGTTTTGAAAGTTAAATTTTTACTTAAGGGGTTTAGTTTTGGGGGGGTGAAATCGGAAGTGAAAAAATTTGTACTAGGTCATCTAGTGGGGTGTCAAATGAAAGCTCGTAAAAACACGAGTTCAAAAATATATATAATGTCTTACATGCGCACACTTTGCGAAAAATCGCTGTCCCCCCTCTATCTCGATAAGTATTGATCCAAAAATTTTGAGAAAATTCTGGAATATTCTCCACGGGGTGTAGATTGAACGAAAATTATCACGAATGCATTACCTTTAATAATTTATCTGGTATATAAAAAAAAAATTCCATGTCATCAGTTTTCAGTAAAGATCGGAAACAAATTTTGTTGAAAATTCATTTGGGGTGTGTTTTGTGAAGTCACATACCTCCATAACAAAAATTTTTATTTCAGAAGCAATCCACGTACGGAACACTAATTGCCCAAATTCAAATTGCATTTGACCGGTTATTTATTTATAATCTGAAAGAACTTTATTAAACCAAATATGTGCCATTTTGTTGGACAACCTTCTGGCAACACAATAATCTCTTTAGAACTTCTGTAGTTTCTGGGCAAAAAATTGTGACAAGCAATTTTCACAGGTCTCTTTTCCAACTAACTTGACAAATAGTAGTCTGACCGTGCAAGGTCCGGGCCGTACGGTGGATGCATTAAAACTTCCCAGTCAAGCTCTCAATTTTTGCCGAGTGTTGGCATGATGGAAGACGACACATTTTCTGGCGCCTAGTCCGGACGATTTTTTTCAAACACTTCCTTTAATCTTGTCAATTTCTGACAGTAAAGTACAGAATCAATCGTATGGCTCCGCTGTTTTCATTTTATTCATTTTTTGTACGAGTATTTACCTAAAGTAGCTCATATATCGACACCAGCCATAATTTGAAACTATGGTGATCTTTTCCTCAGCGCAATCTAACGGCAAAACTGTGCATTTTTTCATATTTTTAACAAAAAGAATATTTAAAACAAAAAAAAATGCAACTGAGGAACAAAGATAAGTGAAAATACATTCATAATAAGTAATTTTACCGGTAACTTCGACATTTTTACCCTTACAATATGGGTAATTTTATTAGTGTTCCGTACGGAACACTTATAAGATCACTTCGGTGTCTGTCTGTCTGTCTGTCTGTCTGTCACACCCGATTTTTCCTCCGAAACTATTTGACATAGAAAGGTGAAATTTGGTAATAATATAGGAATTGATGGCCTCATCAGAGCCATGTAGTTTTGAGAATTAAATTTTGACTTAAGGGGTTAGTTTTAGGGGGTGAAGTCCAAAGTGAAAAAAAAAATTTTTTTACTAGGTCATCGAGTGTGGTGTCAAATGAAAGCTTGTGAAAACACGAGTAAAATATATATATATATATATATATATATATATATATATATATATATATATATATATATATAATATTATACTTGCGCGCACTTTTCTTTGTATTATTTTTAAAAATTCGCGAAAAATCGCTGTCCCGGGCCTTATCTCGAAAACTACTTATCAAAAAATTTCGAAAAAATTCTGGAATATTCTCCACGGGGTGTAAATTGAACGAAAATTATCACGAGCATTACCTTTAATAATTTATATGGTATATAAAAAAAAACAAAAATTTCAAGGTCATCAGATTTCAGTAAAGATTAGAAACAAACTTTGTTGAAAACTCATTTGGGGTGTGTTTTGTCAAGTCACTGATCATTTTATACCACCGTAACATAAATTTTGACTTAAGGGGTTCGTTTTGAGGGGTGAAATCGGAAGTGAAAAAAAATTTTTTTTTACTAGGTCATCGAGTGTGGTGTCAAATGAAAGCTTGTGAAAACACGAGTAAAATATATATATATATATATATATAATGTAATACTTGAGCACACTTTTCTTCGTATTACTTTTGAAAAAATCGCTGTCCCCTACCTTATCTCGAAAAGTACTGATCAAAAAATTTTTTGAAAAAATTCTGGAATATTCTCCACGGGGTATAGATTGAACGAAAATTATCACGAGTGCATTACCTTTAATAATTTATTTGGTATATAAAAAAAAAAAATTTCAAGGTCACCAGTTTTCAGTAAAGATTGGAAACAAACTTTGTTGAAACTCATTTGGGGTGTGTTTTTGTGGAGTCACTGGTCATTTTATACCACCCTAACAAAAATTTTTTATTTTAAAAACAATCAACGTACGGAACACTAATTGTGCAAGTTCAACTTGCACTTGACCGGTTTTTTTACTAATAAAATTACCAAATTAAAAACCCTTCGTACAGCGAAGTTACCACTAGAGATGGGCGATAATACAATTTATTTATTGCTAGTCAGTGGCAACCTACCTACTGATATTTTTGGTGTTCCGTACTGTCTGTCGGTCGGTCCGTCTGTCACACCCGATTTTCTCCGAAACTATATGACACAGAGTGTTGAAATTTGGCACTAATATAGGAATTGATGGCGTCATCAGAGCCGTGTAGTTTTGAAAATTAAATTTGGACTTAAGAGGTTAGTTCTGGGGGGAGTGAAATCGGAAGTGAAAAAAAATGTTTACCAGGTCATCGAGTGGGATGTCAAACGAAAGCTTGTGAGAACACGAGTTCAAAAATATATTATTTTTTAAAAAAATTGCGAAAAATTGCTGTCCCCCCTTATCTAGAAAAGTACTGATCAAAAATTTTTGAAAATATTCTGGAATATTCTCCACAGGGTGTAGATTGAACGAAAATTATCACGAGTGCATTACTTTTAATAATTTGTCTGGTATGGAAAATTTCAAGGTCATCAGTTTTCAGTAAATATCGGAAAAAAACTTTGTTAAAAACTCATTTGGGGTGTGTTTTGTGAAGTCACTGATCATTTTATATCTGTAAAAATTTTTTACTTTAAAAGCAACCAGCATGCGGAACACTAATTTCGCAAGTCCAACTTGCCGGTTATTTAGATATCGATAGTTATCAATATAACAATAGTTATCAATATATTGGTAATTAACGGTATATTGACAGTTATTAATATCAATAAGTATTTAAATATCGATAGGTATCCACGTTTCGATAGATATCCAATATCAATGGACTGTTTATTTATATGTCAATTGTTGTCGATATTTAGATGGTTATTGATATATCAAGTGTTATCTATATATGGATAAGTAGAGGAACACATTATTAACTATTAATATTTTAACAAATTATTTGAAATATTTTTCGAATATGTTAATTTTTTTCTAAATGCTTCAAACGTGACCCAGCCACAAGCTTCAATTAACTATTATTGTCTTGGGGTAACTAAGTAACTTTTAGAATTCTCAAACAATCGATGTATCGATAGCAATCGGCAATTCAATAATTATCGATATATCGATAATTGCTGATATCCCTATAACTATCGATATATCGATAGGTATTGACATATCGATAATTGTTAATATATCTTTAACTATCGATATATCGATAGTTTTGGAATTCTATATTCTATTGTTATTCGAAATATTGATAAAAATAGACATAGTGAAAAAAATTCCCAGCTCTAGCTAGAACCTATGAATCGTCTTTTGCGATTTTCCTGAGAATCAGCTCAAATCTAACGTATTTTTTTAATTTTTTAAGTTTCTCAGTAAAAAGCGCTTAATTCGCCACATTAAAATAAATCTGCTGTTTTACATCTAAAAAGCAAGCCAATCTTTGGCTCTCTTCAATTTATAGGGCTTATGTTACAAACATAAGTAAGATTTTTTTTGTGTAAAAACTAGCGGAATAAAAGGAACTCAAAGTGTATCAGTTTACGACATAAAAATCTGGTTTTTTAGTGTTCCGTACGGAATACTTATAAGATCACTTCGGTGTCTATCTGTCCGTCTGCCTGTCTGTTCGTCTGTCACCCCCCGATTTTCTCCAAAACTGTTTGACATAAAAAGTTGAAATTTGGCACTAATATAGAGATTCATGGCCTCATCAGAGCCGTGTAGTTTTGAAAGTTAAATTTTGACTTAAGGGGTTAGTTTTGGGGGAGTGAAATCGGAAGTGAAAAAGACAAATTTTACCTGGTCATAGGTGAAAGCTTGTAAAAACATGCATAATGTAATACTTGCGCACACTTTTCTTTGTATTGTTTGTAAAAAATTGCGAAAATTGATGTCCTCCTCCTTATCTCGAAAAGAGCTGATCAAAAAATTTTTAAAAAATTCAGGAATATTCCCTACAAGGTGTAGATTGAACCAAAATTATCACGAGTGTGTTACCTTTAATAATTTATCTGGTATGTATAAAAAAAAATAAAAACCGGTCAAGTGCAAGTTGAACTTGCGCAATTAGTGTTCCGTACGTTGATTGCTTTTAAAATAAAAAAATTTGTAACGGAAGTATAAAATGATCAGTGACTTCACAAAACACACCCCAAATGAGTTTTCAACAAAGTTTGTTTCCAATCTTTACTGAAAATTGATGACCTTGAAATTTTTGTTGTTTATATACCAGATAAATTATTAAAGGTAATGCACTCGTGATAATTTTCGTTCAATCTACACCCCTTGGAGAATATTCCAGAATTTTTTCAAAATTTTTTGATAAGTACTTTTCGAGATAAGGCGGGTGGACAGCGATTTTTTAAAAATAATACAAAGAAAAGTGCGCGCAAGTATTACATTATATATATATATATATATATATATATATATATATATATATATATATATATATATACGAGGCTGGTTTGAAAAGTCTACCGGCGCGTATCGAGGGCATGTTTAGTTAGTAGCATCTCTTGAATGAACGCACACCAAGTTTCAGCCATATTGGTCTATTTCTTTGTGTTTGGCATTCGTGTGAAACAAGGAAGTCGAGTGATTTTCAAGAAATGGACGAAAAAGAATTTCGTGTGGTGATCAAACATTACTTTATGAAAGGCAAAACGCCTCAGGAGACTAAAGAGAAGCTTGATAAACATTATGGTGACTCTGCACCTTCGATTAGAACAGTTTATAAGTGGTTTCAAAATTTTCGGACTGGCCATATGGGCACAAGTGACGCTGAACGTTCTGGACGGCCTGTGGAGGTTACGACTCCAGAAATCATTGATCAAATCCATGATATGGTGATGGATGACAGAAGAGTTAAGGTACGTGAGATTGCTAGTGCTGTGGTCATCTCGACTGAACGGGTACATAATATTTTGCATAAACATTTGGACATGAGAAAGCTATCCGCAAGATGGGTGCCGCGATTGCTCACGCTTGACCAAAAACGGAATCGTGTGAAGTGTTGCAAGGATGGTTTGCAGCTGTTCCAGAAGAATCCGGAGGACTTTAAGCGTCGTTTCGTCACTGTGGATGAAACATGGATACATTACTATACTCCTGAGACCAAACAACAATCTAAACAATGGGTTACCAAGGGGGAATCTGCACCAAAAAAGGCGAAGACTGTTCCTTCGGCCGGAAAGGTTATGGCGACTGTCCTTTTCCATCACGACAACACACCAGCACACACCTCAGCAGTTGTGGTCGCAAAATTAATGGAAATAGGATTCCAACTCGTTTCACATCCCCCCTATTCTCCAGACTTGGCTCCCTCGGACTACTATTTGTTCCCCAATTTGAAGAAATGGCTGGCGGGACAAAGATTTTATTCAAACGAGGAGGTGATTGCAGACACTAATGGATATTTTGCAGACTTGGACAAATCCTATTATTCGGAAGGGATCAACAAACTAGAACATCGTTGGACGAAGTGTATAAGCCAAAAAGGAGACTATGTCGAAAAATAAAAAAGGTTTACCCCAAACACATAAGTAGTTTTTTATTTTGCACGGACTTTTCAAACCAGCCTCGTGTATATATATATATATATATATATATATATATATATATATATATATATATATATATATATATATATATATATATATATATATATATGTAATATATATATATATATATATATATATATATATATATATATATATATATATATATATATATATTACTCGTGTTTTCACAAGCTTTCATTTGACACCACACTCGATTACCTAGTAAAAAAAATTTTTTTTTCACTTCCGATTTCACCCCCCAAAACTAACCCCTTAAGTCAAAATTTAACTTTCAAAACTACATGGCTCTGATGAGGCCATCAATTCCTATATTATTACCAAATTTCAACTTTCTATGACAAATAGTGTAGGAGAAAATCGGGTGTGACAGACGGACAGATAGACATCGAAGTCATCTTATAAGTGTTCCGTACGGAACACTAAAAAATCAAGGTCATCAGTGTTCAGTAAAGATCGAAAAAAAAAACTTTGTTGAAAACTCATTTTGGGTGTGTTTTGTGAGGTCATTGGTCAACATATATAAAATGTTCAACATATATAAAATATCCATTCGTTATCAATCCACGTAATCTCTTGCCATTAATGACGCCTAGACGCTCACAAACAAACACTACAATTTTACATTTAATTAAATTTGAATATGTACATACATAAAAGAAATGTATATGAGTACCTAGTTTTAAATCTGATGATAGCCATTTTACAACACTGTACACAAAAGAGCGCGAGGAAGATGTTTATAGCAACGAGAATTTGGCGGGATTAGAAAACCGATCAAAACACCAAATTCTCGTTGCTATAAACATCTTCCCCGCATTCTTTTGTTTACAGTGTTATAAAATGGAGTTTTCCCGTAATTACAAACACCCGTAACAACCGGCTACGTCTTTCTTGATCAGCTACACTTAACGTCAGAAACTTTTCATTTGTTTCAATTTTAATCATCGTTTATTAAATGGGATAACAAGAACGACTATAAAGATACCCTTCCTTCGCCACCTTGATTATCATGAACGTAAATAAATAGACGCTATTTTCTTGTGTTTTCTCTCAGATGAACACAAATTACCACTATTATGTGCGGTCGTAGTAATAAATAAGCAGAATTCTGCGCACGGTGGCAAATATTACAAATATTTTTTTGTCGAAAAAAATACTATGCACGTTGGTATTCATATCAGTATTTTATTGACAGAATGAACGATAAAGCGACAAAAAATACAATAAAAACTTAAACTTATCAGTACAAATTAATCCGCATAAAAATACAATTGAAGCAAACAAGGACATTTTCTACCGACGACACTGACCTAGGTAGAGAAAAATAAAACGAAAGCGAAACGGGATGTATACAATTACGACATATAGAAAGCTTGTTACAAAAAATATGTACGAAAATAAAAATAACATAGTAAACAACAGTACGTAAGGTTTTTCTTGACAGCTTAAACGTCTATTAGTTGATAAAAAGGATAATTTTAATATTTAAATTACCTTTTGCACACGGGCCAACCCCCGTTTACGCAAAAACAAAACGCACACACGTTGTCGTCAATGCAGTGTCGACCGCACGAGCGGTTTTATCTGAAGAAAGTGCTTCCAAAACAACCAGTATTCGCGCTGTTCGGACCCGGTCTTTTCATAAAAAATCGTCAAAATAACAATTCAAGTCAAGGCTAAACCGGGATTCATAACAAAATGTGACCCATGCACGTAGCTGGTTAATTAAGACGAATCAATCCATATAAAACACTGACAACGGATAAAACACATGAAAGGACACTCACAAGGACGAACACCTGTCGATACGGCACTTATCATATCACTAAATTGTTTTTGTGTCCACGAATTCGCCGCATCTTTGCAATTTCAATTGTTTTGGATACCTAGATGTCTCGATTTTGCAGTCCGTGACGATCGCGCGCATTGCTATGTTGCCGAGTTGGGGCGTCACAAAATCTTTACAATACATATGAAGGTGACTACCATTCAAATTTGATGAGATATGTTTGTTTTTGCAGAGGATATACCATAATTTATACAAGCTGATTAACTAAAATAACTATACTTTTTCTAAGAAGGATCTATAAACTACATGTAAGTGTTTTTCTAAAAGTGATCTACAGTTACATCATATTGATAATTTACCTTCATCTGAGCGAAACACAAGAAAATGCGGATCGATTTATTTACATAAGTGACAATCAACGTGGCAGCAAGATTTACTTACATTTACAAATCTTGTTTTTCAAATTAGTTTACAGCATACACTATTAATGCTGACCACTCTTATACACCAAGAAAGCGACCTGAAATTTTGACCTGCCGACTAACCGTCTGCCTAGTTTTTCATTCTATCGAGTCGAATAAAACTCTTTAACGTTGATTTTGCGGCCTCCGCAGTGAACAACTATAGTGTATTTGTTCGGAGTTGATAGCAGAATTCTCTCGCTGTAGATGCAAATACCTGTTATGGTGCGCCCAAAAAAAAAAGAGATTTCTTTATGCATTTTACTGGATTTTGCTACCTGCTTTGAATTATTTTTAAGGGTTCATCCTATTTTAGCCAGGAAACCTTTGTATAGAGAATCATAAAATGTAAATGAGGATTCATCGGTAGCATAGCCGTCCGAGTGTAACCTGCTTTTAGTGTTTAATAAATACAATTATCTTAAAAATAAAGTTATAAAATTATAAGATTTATTACCAACAATTTTTTAATCTATAGATCTATGTATATATACAAATTCACAAATCACGATATATAAGTACTTTAATTACAATCAAAAACAATCATCATCTTCAAAATCTGAAGACTCGACTTCTCTTAAATTGATAATTAAGGGTTCTATTTCCACAGTTTCTTCGATGTATTCGTCAAGTTTCCACATTTTATTTTCTTCTTCTATAACATGTCGAACAACATTTTTCCAATTAGCCCTCATTAACCTCTAAACCATCTAAATAAAAAATATTTCTTTCTTCGGCTCGAAATTTTCTGATTGCTCGTATTTGCATAGTATCTAAGTATGAAATAAAAATATTCTGTGTAAGTATAAAAATAAAACAAAAACCTATAATATGCTTAGTTCAAATCAGAACAACGATGGCTTCAACTTTCAGTTTTGCCCTCGTCAAACTTCGCGGTGTCTCTTAATCTGCATTTACCTTGCGAGAAAAAACAATGATACTTGACGTCCACGATGCCCTAGTGCATCAACAGCCAACAAGCTGAGTCCGAGAAATTGTGGAAACCTGTGCCAACATGACGGGAGTTGAATCAGCAACTATTTATAGATTTCTAAAAGAAAAAAAACGCGGAGCCCTTAGAGATCGATCAAGACTTTAAAAACGCAATAAGAAGAAAAGTACACAATTTTTTGATTAAGAAAGAAATACCTACACTACATAAAGTTTTGCAAAAAATCAGAGAAGACCAGGACTTACCAGATTTAAAAAATGGAAATTATGGAAAATCCTTCATAACCTGAATTTTCGTTGGGAAAAACACAATAGAAAATCTGT
>CM032453.1:37410041-37652469 GCA_019049505.1 Pachyrhynchus sulphureomaculatus | reverse complement strand
TTAAAATATTTAAACAAAAAGAAGTCGCAGGACGCCAAATCGGGCCTATAGGGCGATGTTGTAACTCGGAGAATCCACAGCTTTCGGTAATGTCAAGCCTTGTGCATTCTGCAGATGTGCAACAGAAAAAAATTTTGATTTTCCATCGATTCGAATGTTTTTCTTTAATGACCTGCTTAAGATTTGGATTATAAACCTCTGTATTAATTATGGACCCTTTTTCTATATATTCAATAAGAAAAATTCCTTTGCAATCCCAAAAAATACTCACCATCAACTTTCGAGAAGATGTCTCGAGTTTTTACCGTCTGGGGAGATGGTAAATTCAACGTATCAACTCCTGATTTGTGGAAAGATCCCAAAGAGATCACTCAAAGATCTTCATATGTAACAAATCGAGGAAAATAACACTGATCGATCTCTAAGTCGACCAAATATTCTTAAAAAATTTCTTTGCTCGCCAGTTTCTGCAAGTAGTTTAGGAATCCATCTTTACAGAAATTGTCTTAAAAACTGGAGTTTCAAATACTCCAGCTTCTTTAGCAAGCCGCAGGATTTGCGTTCATTGATCTAACAGCAGCAAATCTTCAATAAGTCTAAGGTTTTCTCCTTCTTGATAAATAAGGGATGATCCTGTATCAAGTCGCGGCATATATACATATACAATTATATACATATATATATATATATATATATATATATATATTTATATATATATATATATATATATATGCAGTAACCCTTATATACCTCCAAAAAAATTATAGACCATTTCAATTCTGAAACTTTTTTAATAAACATAAACGTTACTAACCTGTCATGCTCCTTCTCAACTAAATGATATCGAGCTCTGAACGCTACAAGATGCGCGTAGTACGCCGGCGCCGGTATCGAAACGGAACGGGTGCAGCGTACGTACGTATGGCACAGCTGATAAGTCAAACATTGTAGCTCATCCGAATCTAAATGAGAATCATCCCATAACACGTGGTAATGCGATGGCCTTGAAGTTCCCTGAAAATAAAAAGACAGAATTATCAGCATTTTTAAGAACATTAAAATCTCACTTTGACTTGGGATATAAAAAAAAAACAGAATCCATTTTAACTTACCTGAATACCTTGATGACTGCACAAATAGAAATCAAACTCCGTGGGATGAGTAATACCGACATCAACCGTTGTACCAGCCGGTATATTCCCGCTCTTGCCGCTCTGCTCCTTTTTATCGGCGCAGAATAGTCTTGTGTGATGTCTCTTCTGTACTACAATAAAAGTAATGCCGGGTTTGTAGTCGCCTTCGAGTTTTTATGCAGGCTTCACGTATGGCTGTAAGTTCATGCTGTAAAAGTTGTAGAAACTGGCCTTCCGACACACCGTCACGATATAGAATGATCCTGTGAGGTTTGTAGCCACCAGTGGATTTGTAAAACATAATAAGAAGTTCCCTGAAAAGAAAATTGCAATGGTTACTAGTAAATTCTTTAAAGTAGTGTATACTTCAAGGCACTCAAAAGGGTTTGAAGTGTCTTGAAAGAACCTCGCTAGTTCTGAAAACTCTGACATGTTAAAGCTCCTTAAACAGTCCTAATTCATTTCGGCTCTCCTAAACTTTGAAAAAGCTTTTTAGTTGTGTACAAGTTGTAAAGTATGCAAATAGTTTGTTCAGGACTGGGAGATGATGACAGAAAAATGTGGTCGAGCTGAAAATACGAGGGCACTCTGTGAATTCTTGACACCGATAGCAGCATCCATAGGGTACGACTGCGTGATACATGCAGCGATGGTGTTATGACTGTCAAAAATGTACTACTGTGATCAAAAAATAGTAAGACTTTTAAATTTAAATCGCCCGGGCATTTCCAAATCGGATTAATTTTTTTTCGTTAGGTTGTTAGCACCTTAACTGCCATCTGTGTCAAATTTTAAGACCATAACGTCAGTACTTTATAAGATTCGCTCGCGTTCGTTCAACGACAAAAGTGCGTTTTCCGATTTTTAACATGAGTGAAAAAATTCAGCAAAGATGTATTAAATTTTGTTTAAAAATGGTTTTTTTTTTTCGCTTCCCAAACGTTCGAAATGATAAAAAAAAAGTCATTTGGTGATCGAAGAAACGACGCCAAAGCAAGTCGAAAATCAAGGTGATGTTAACAGTTTTCTTCGATTATCGTGGTGTTGTTCATTATGAATTCCTTCCGCCGGGCCAAACTGTCAACGAGGATATAACACATGGGCTGAAAAGTCCCGGGCCCTAACAAAGAAAACACGGTTTTTTTGGTTCAAAATTAGCTTTATTCATCAACGTAATCTCCATCAAGAGCAAAGCAATCATTCCAGCGCCGCTCTAACATTTCAATACCACTTTTGTAGAACGATTTATCTTTTGCCTCAAAATAGGCCTCAGTTTCAGCGATAAACCTCTTCATTCATGCGAAATTTCTTACCGGCGAGCATTTTTTTTCAGGTCTGCGAACAGCCAGTAGTCGCTGGGAGCCAAATCTGGCGAATACGGTGGATGTGGGAGCAATTCGAAGTTCAATTCATGTAGTTTTGCCATTGTTTTGATTGACTTGTGACACGGTGCGTTGTCTTGATGAAACAAAATTTTTTTTCTTTGCCATATGCGGTCGTTTCTTTGCAATTTCGGCCTTCAAACGCTCCAATAACGCTATATAATATTCACTGTTGATGGTATTTCCTTTCTCAAGATAGTCGATGAATATTACACCACGCACATCCCAAAATACCGAGGCCATAACCTTTCCAGCCGATTGTTGTGCTTTCGGGCGCTTTGGACGAGGTTCACCAGTTGCTGTCCACTCAGATGACGATCGTTTTGATTCCGGAGGGAAGTGATGGATCCATGTTTCAACCATTGTCACATATCGACGCAAAAATTCCGGTTTGTTACGTTTAAAACATGGCCAAACACTGCTCAGAATCATCAACATGTTCTTGTTTTTGATCAACAGTGAGCAAACGCGGCACCCACTTTGAACAGAGCTTTCTCATAGTCAAATGCTCATGCAATATAAAGCCAACACGTTCTTTTGATATCTTTACGATGTCAGCTAACTCACGCAACTTCACTTTTCGATCATTCAAAACGATTTTATGGATTTTTTTGATGTTTTCTAGTGTTACCGCCTCATTTGGACGTCCACTGCGTTCTGCATCATCGGTGTCTCTACGACCACGTTTGAAGTCAGCAAACCAACGTTTTATTGTTGTTTCTGATGGAGCAGAGTCCCCATAACACTTTTCAAGCCATTGCTTCGCTTGAACGGTTATTTTTTCCCATCAAGAAGCAGTGTAAAATTAAAACACGAAATTGTTTTTTGATCCATTGTTTTGAAAATAACAAAAGTAGCGTCACTCTTAGCACAATAACTCACAAACTAATGAATAGAATATCATGAAAATTTTAACAGTCTTTTGAAGGTTAGTATTAACTGAAAAAAAGGTGACTGCAATAAAACTAGGCGCCATCTATGTGTTAGGCCCGGGACTTTTCAGCCCATGTGTTATTATTTGAATGTTATGCGTCGTTTGCGTGAAACTATTCGTCTCAAGAGGCCAGAATTATGGGCCGATAACTCTTGGTTTTTTCATCACGATAATGCGCCTTTTCACACAGCATTGGTTCTTCAATCATCAACTCATATCATTCCGCGATCGCCCTATTCGCCTGATTTAGCTCCTTGGGACTTCTGGCTATTCCCTAAACTCAAAAAACCGCTTCGAGGACATCGTTTTGAGTCGACTGAGGAGATTAAAACGGAATCAAAGAAGGCTTTAAGGGCCATTCCAGAAATCGAATTCAACAACTGTTTCGAAGACTGGAAAAACATTGGCATAAATGCATTTTATTCAGGGAGATTACTTTGAAGGGGACGAAATAAATTTGGAAAAATAAAATAACCCGTTTGCGTTTTATTTCAAAAGTCTTACTATTTTTTGATCACAGTAGTATATTCTCTAAAAAAATGCCCAATGCCGTGTAACGACGAATCAGAAGCCTCGGCCACGAATCAGCCGGCCAAACAACATGATCATACGAGTGAAGTAAATTGTTATGGAAGACCGTTGATTAGGTGTGCCGAATATAGCATCTAAAGTTTGCATTACGTGGGACCATCGTGCGTGAGAATCCAGAAACTTCTTCAAGGTCGGTGCCCCGAATGCTGACCGGCGAACAAGGCTGCGTTGGTGACAATTTGTCAGGCGATGTTGACATATGATGGTGGCAATAATGGATAACGTTTTTTATTCTTAAAGGACAATCGACGCAATCGAATCAGTATCGAAGTAACGATAGTGGTTTGTAATGAAAGACTTGTTTTTGTCAAATTTCCACTTTATTTAGTTTCACAGAAACCTGTATAACGCGTTTCGCTATACTATAGCTTCGTCTGACACAAAAATGAAATTTTTTCATTTCATTTTTGTATCAGACGAAGCTATAGTATAGCGAAACGCGTCATACAGTTTCTGTGAAACTAAATAAAGTGGAAATTTGACAAAAACAAGTCTTTCATTACATTCGTTATGAATTTCCATCAAGTAACAGCCACTACAATTCAAAGAAAAAAAAAACGATATTGGCCATATTTTGGGACAGCGAAGGAGTAATCTTCACCCATTGTGTTCCAAGGGGAACTATGGTGACGATTACATTCTTCAAACATATTTTGAGGACAGAGCCTGTCAAAGCATTACAACCTGCCCGTATGCTTTTCCAACACGAAAATTCTGCTGCTCATCGGGCGATCCAAACTTAGGAGTTTCTTCGTAACATCTGTGAAGTGTTGCATCTAACTCCCTATTCATCTGACCTCGCTCCTAGCGAATTTTGTTTTTTTCCAGCGATGCAGAACACTCTGCGTTGCATCGGCCCATATACAATCGTTCTCGGCGGTATGCATGGGGAGGTTATGTTGTGTAGTAACAGAAGTTTCAACTTTCTGCTGTAAGTTTAAGAAAGCTTAGAACTTGAACGCACCTGATACTTTATTATATTTCAAATATCTTTAAAGAATTTGAAGCTCCTTAACAGTTCCTAAGCGGTTTAAGAAGTAAGTAACTTCAATAAGTGATCTTACGACACTAATCAAGCAGATGCCTCGCCTCGCGCACACGTAGTTAATCCGATTTTATCATAATATCACAGCTTGTAAAGCTTCTTAAAAATTCCCGACATACCTAATGTTTCAAAATAACTGTGATTTATCGATTACTTTTACAAGATGCTGAAAAAATATTAACGCTTATTAATTCAAAACTTTTTCAAAAGTTCTTCAGTATATTTCATCTCTGCATGTCATTTTTTTTTTAAATTATCTATAATTTTAGCAAACATGTTTTTACAATAAAGAAAGAAGAAAACTTACCTGACCATCGAACTAAGTTCCTGAATAATTTCCTGTCGGTGCTGTTGTACGCGAACCGTTGCAGCATACCTAGACGGATGAGCATCCATAGAACCGACCACCGCTGCGATAGACGGCTTCTTATTGTCGCCCGCCGGCGGATGGGTGACATCGGCACCCAGGAAAATGACCGGTTCGTTGAAGATCTTGGGACGTATGGAGGGCACCAGAATACTGTTGATTCCGCCAAGTTTAACGTTGATTTTGAGGCACAAATTGGATAGGGTTTGCGGCGACGTCTTGTTGACGTTTTTCGCCTGAACACATTGGGTTGCCATGCCGAGGACGGTATCTCCCACTCGTTTTACCTCAGCTGTAAAAGGTGAAAAAATTGGATTTTTATTTTCAGTTGCATTTACAGAAAATATTACAATTATAATTCTATTAGAGTTTCAAATATTATAACTTAATATAACATAATACTGCGGCCCAAATAGTCCCTTTACGATAATGTAAATCCTTTGATTAGAATTTGTCTGGCACCAATAATGGAAATTATGTTTATTGAGGTGGCTGTTAAGATGAATACTTGCGAAAACTGGCACTCGACTATACTACTAAATTTTCGTCGCGCCGCAGTCGTAGAACTAATGCTTTTGTAAAATACTTGCACAGAAAAAGCACGGGCAGTCCCAGTGAAACGGCCTACAGCAATTGGATTCCGGTTACCCTCTATGCTCTCACTTAGCCCCTCCCGCCTGCTTAGTTCCCGCAATAAGCCATAAAAATTTAAACCTATGTAAGGGTCACTCTGAATGACAAATTGTTTAATTTTATCGGTAAAAAAATTGACAATGATTGTCTAATACGAGGCATGTTTTTTAAGTAAGTACCGTTTTGCGATTCCGCCGCCGCAGCGATACGGTCGGCGTACCGCGCATGCGCGCTGGTAACCTACATCTCATGTCTACGCACTGACGCCATTACAGTCTGATTCTTTCATTGTATACGTTGTTTACTGAGTGTTTAAGATGCCTCCGACAATCGTGAGTCCCGCCGATTGTGAAGTACGGGCTGTTATACGATTTCTTAGTGCTAAAGGCGTAAAACCGATCGATATTCATCGTGAGATCTGTGAAGTTTACGGACAAAACATTATATGAGTGATGGAATGGTAAGGAAATGGGTGAGAGCATTTAAAGATGGCCGCACAAATGTGCATGATGAAGAACGGAGTGGGCGTCCTTCGGTCGTTAATGAAGATTTGGTGCAGAAAGTGGACGAAAAGGTGAGAGAAAACAGACGCTTTACAATTTCATCATTGTGCGACTGCTTTCCTCAATATTCTCGTAGTGTTTTGTATCGCATTGTGACCGAGAACTTTTTTCTCAGGCGGCAGAATTTTATGAGGAGGGTATTCAAAAACTGGTGCCACGTTATGACAAGTGCCTCAATATTCACGGAAATTATGTAGAAAAGTAGATTAAGGTACAGGCTTTCATGTAAAAATAAAATTATAGCGATATCTTTGCACGTCTTTTTTTAATTCCAAAACGGTACTTACTTAAAAAACATGCCTCGTATTATGGAAAATATAACTATACTTACTCCCGTCTAGTATTATAAAAAGTACAGCCTTGGCCAAAACTATTAGGCACCCCCTAATAAACACGTGAAACTCATAACATATTAAAAAAAAAGACTAATTGTTTTAACAATACTATAGGCGGCGCTGTCAAAAGCTAACTTAAACAATAGACAAATCTTTTTTACAGGCCATAAAACACCTGGCCCACAAAATTGCGATAATGAGGTTTTTTGAAAAATATTTTTAATGTTTTATCAGTCTCTTTTTACTACTTGTAGTGTCAAGAAGGTTCCGTGCGTGGACTGGACATTCTTGTATTTGATAAATGCCTAAGAAAAGTGAGCTTGGCATCGAAAAACGAATTAAAATTCAAATCCTACATGAACAAGGCAAGTCCCAAGTAGAAATAGCCAAGTTAGTGAAATGTTCTGTTCTCGGTGCGCAGTGCAATGTGCTATTAAAAGGTTTGTGGAGACTGGCTCCCGTGCCAACAAAATGAGAACGGGAGGGAAAACGTAAGACTAATGAGCGACAGGACAGAAAACTCATCCGCGAGTCTATTAAAAATCGAAAAAAAAACATCATTTGAACTCGCTGCAACTCTGTCGGAAGAGATTGGGATGCCGATTAGTTCTCGAACGGCAAGGAGAAGACTGACAGAAGCTGGATTAAGAGGGTGCAACGCTAGAAAGAAGCCTTGGCTTTCAGAGACCAATAGGAAGAAACGCTTAAAGTGGGCTCTGAAGCACCAACATTTTAGCGAAGAGAATTGTGTATGGTCCGACGAATCCAACTTTGAGGTAAGTTTTTATATGATTTATTTTAGCAAATAACTACAATACAATTACTCTTGATTTAATCCGTTTTAGTCAAAATAATTACTAATTTTTTAATAGAGTATTTTTTCTATTCTTACAGCTTTTTGGAACGTCAAGTGTGACATTCGTGAGGCGGCGTGTCGGCGAGGCATAACATCCAGATTGCGTAGCACCTACTGTAACACGGAGGAGGCAGCATTATGATCTGGGGATGCATGGCTGCTAAAGCTGTCGGCGAAATGTTCGTTTGTGAAGGCCGCATGAACAGCCAAAAGTACATAAATGTACTAGAAACTGTACTGATGCCTTCGCTAACGCGCATTTTTGGCGACACTAATTTAGACATCAAATTCCAGCAAGATAATGCACCTTGTCATAAATCAGCGTCTACGATGCGCTGGTTTAGAGACAATAACATTATCTTGTTGGATTGGCCGGCGCAGTCTCCAGATCTAAACCCTATCGAGCGAGGGTATTCTAAAGCGCAAGATACGGGAGCATAACATAACATCAAAAGCAGCGCTAAAAAGCGCTTTGATGGATGAGTGGGATGCCATAAGTACAATGTATGCTTGTACGCAGAATGCCCCAAAGAATTGCTGCTGTAATTAAAGCTAAGGGCGGACCCACCAAATATTAATTTGTTTCATAATTTTACCTCAATATACGATTTTACAAAACATACGAATTTAATTTTTTACCCTGAAACACACAAAATGAAGTAAATTGTAGGGTGCCTAATACTTTTGGCCAAGGCTGTATATTTCCGTTCTCCTACTAAGTTTGAATAAGATTTATGTTTAAATATCGTTTTTATACACTATATATTGCAATATGAGTAAAAGCCTGACGATAACCTTAACGAGAACTGTCTGAAAACTGCCTGATCTTTTCTAGCTATCCGATTGTTTAATACTAATAAGTGAACGAAGTGAAGACGTTTTCAATAACCGAAATTGGGATGAGAAAGGCATAAGAATTGACGGTAGGTAGACTCTGAATCATCCTCGTTTTGCGGACCTCATGCTGATCATCAGTGAGCTGGAAGTCATGCTTCAAGAACTTCAAAGGGAAACAACCAAAATTGGCCTGTCCATGAACCTGAGAAAAACTTAAAGTTATGACATCAGAAGATAAAGAATTACATATGGGTGATCAGGTTATACAAAAATAAGAATATGTTTACTTAGGGCATAACATCAAACGTAGAGAGAATCAAGCCGCCGAGATCAACAGACCTATCGGACTAACATGGGCAGCAACGGGAAAGTTGAAACGTGATTGAGAGCAGCAGTATTTCAATCAACTTAAAGAGGAAAGTGTTTGATACCTGTAAACTTCCGGTGATGACGTAAGGAATGAATACAAGTCTAATAAACCAATCAGAACATAAACTTAGAGTAACAGGAAAATGTTTGACACCTGTATACTTCCGGTGATGACGTAAGGAATGGAAACCACAACAATAACGAACCAAACAGCACATAAACTTAGAGTAACACAAACAGCCATTGAACGAATGATGTTGGGAATAATTGTCACAGATCACAAACAAAGAGATAAGGCAAAGAACAAAAGTTGAATACGTAATGCTGCTCTTCCAGACAACGCTCGGTGGACAAAACACATTATACACTGGAGACCCCGTCTGCATAAAGGGAAAGTTGATATACCAAAAAAAAAAGTTGGCTGGACAACATCAAACAGAAAGTCGAAAAAAAAATGGCACAACTAGCCCAGAACAAAGAATTATAGGAGTTGGGGAAAGCTTATGTCCAAGAGTGGACTGTGAAGGGCTGCTTGGTTCGCTTTATCCGGAAGTTCGTTATAACCGGATTCATTATACCGATAAAAATTTGCATGGAAGTTTTTTCGTGCATTATAAAACAGTTCGTTATAACCGGAAATTCGCTATAAACGAGTTCGTTATAAGCAAACTTCACTATATATATATATATATATATATATATATATATATATATATATATATATATATATATATATATATTATATATATATATATATATATATATAAATATGTCGTCTTTATTTTAAGATCACTATGATGCAGAACATCATCAGATAATTTGTGTTAGAAACTACACGGAAATATGAGCGTTCTTTAGTATTGCGGTATTATTTTTACCCGTTAATCATGCTCATTAAATAAAGTCTCGCCAAATATAACTTCATTAACAATGTATAAAAATGCAGTCGTATCTCGGAATCACGATATCGCTAACGACATGTTTATGATCTCGAAGTATTATTTTGTCTTTCTCCATTACCCTCCTTCTTTCGTAGAATTAGATCTCCGTAAAACGAAAATGATTAGTAGCGAAAGTAAGTAAACCCATTTTAACGGTACAAAGAAATTCAATGAGATAATAACGTGGCCTCCTATTGAGCATTTTGTCAGACGTGCATTTAAAATTGTAAATAATTTCAAAAGGTCACCTTAAAACACATCCAGTACGATCTAAGAAATCTCGCTAAAAATATTTTAATGATCGTAAAAAATAAATAAACAGTTTTTAAATTGGCCTGCGTATAATACGCATAAGTGTTAGTACCCACCGTACACTGGTGTTTTTCCGGGCAGAACGACAACAACTAACTGTAAGGACTGGAAGGTCGTCTTCAGATATCTAAACATGGGTTCAACTTGGTCCGGACCTGTGGCATATTTGCAGAAGCAGGGCTGCCCGATTATCGGCATTCCAGCGTCGTTTGAGATCTTTTGCAGTTGTTGAGTAAAGTTTCTAGAAAAAAAAAGAGAAAGAAATTATTAAATAAACGCGCAAGTTTGCTATCTGCAAAGTTATCTAACGATCACAATAATTTTTTTTTAAATTATATTGATGTCAACCTAGGTAGTGCGGTAGGTATAGAGCCTGTCAAGTGATCCAATAGCCAACGATGCGAATCCGGCGCTAGCGGCTGGGTATTGTGACATCCCAGGCTCTAAAATACGCAAATTCGTGAGGCCAATAGAATAGAAAAAATCAATTATATAATTATTAATATACTGATGGATTCCAGTATGACCTTGATGTTGTTTCGCGTGAGCGTAATTTTCTAAAGATGAATGTGCTTAAATTTAGGTCTATTAGTTTCTATAAACGTTAAACTCCCTGTCAGAACAATTTATACTGTTGGTGTTAAGTTGGAGCATGACTATTCGGCGTTTTTAAAGAATATTCAGTATGAAAAACAAAACATGTTTAACAGATCATTCTAAATCATATTCACCGTCTGCTACAATAAATGGTTTGCATTTGCTTGGCAAACAATCCCTTGCAGGGACGGAGAAATGCCACTCCTTCAAGGTAACCAGCTGGTCACCAGCTGATCCAAATCCTCATAGCTTTTTCCCAACTAGCTGTTTTTGAAAGATCAATTGACGTTGTAATCTGTAGGAGCTTCAGTTGTAGCATAAGACGGCATGAGCACAAGCGTTGTCATGATGGAAAACGATCTGGTTCCTTTTAAGTGATCTTTTCACATCGATGACTTTATGAAGGCGGTCGAATTAGATTAGATAAATACCGCTTTTAACGTTGAATTGCGAATTTTTGTTCGGTGCGCGATTCCTGACGCCGATCGCCATTAGTGAAAGATTCTGCTTCTGAACAACCAAACTCACTACAGGGCCTTCCTGAAATGAACACTTTTTGGGGACTACCTTGAGGTGTTTATTCCAGAGAAATGCAAATCTCCAGCCATTTAACGTTCTTGAAAAAATAGCTAAAACTCTCTTCCAATGACGAGATTTTAGAGGAAAGGCGTTGCATGTAGGTTTTGTAATTTTATTTGTATTTTTTCTTGTATCGCTATTATTGCCAAGTTAGCCAAAAAGTGTTTTTTAACTAAACGAACAAATGGGATTGCATTAAATTGTACGAGATAAGATGTTTACCGCTACAGAAATGTAGAGGATTTTGAAAAAGCCTTTGATAAAGTCCAACACGACAAACTTATAGAGAACTTAAAAAGTATTAATTTAGATAAAAAACGACATACGATTAATTAAAAATATCTACTACAACCAAACAGCATTAGTGCGTTTTGACCATATAAAAACGGATGAAATTCCAATTCAAAAAGGGGTTCAACAGGGCTGCGTCCTATCTCCCCAACTGTTCAACGCGTACTCTCAGTTCCTGTTTCGGAAAGTACTGGATGAAAGATGTGAGGGAATGAGCATTGGAGGGACATTAATTAACAACCTAAGATTTGCAGACGCTATAATGGCTGAGAGTGTAAAAGATCTACAAACCCTCTTAGAACTAATCAACCGAGAGTGCGAATAAGTAGGACTCATAAACATCGAGAAAACAAAATTTATGGTTGTGAGTAAAAAACCCAAACATTAACCCTATACTTACACTGAACGGAAAACAAACAGAACGAGTTCAAAAATACAAGTACCTCGGTTCAGTCATGAATGCACAACTAGATCCAGATGAAGAAATTAAAATAAGAATAGAAGTGGCTCGAAAGGTATTTGTGAAGTACTCTTCAATGTTTACCAATAAAAATTTAAATGTTCGCATCAGACTGAGGTTTATGAAATGTTACGTGTGGTCGGTGATACTGTGTGGGGTGGAGACTTGGACTTTGAAAACTCAAATTACCAAGAAGCTAGAATCGTTCGAAATGTGACTGTATAGACGCATACTAAAGATATCTTGGACTTATAGTGTCACCAACGACGAAGTACTGAGACGTATTGGGAGCAAAAGAAAACTCGGTCAAGGTATGAAAAACACACATTGGACACACACATAGAGATAGACACGCATTTAGAGATGTGGTTGCCAACCTTCAATAGTAGACGGCATGAGAAGAAGAAGATGATTACCGAAGAAGCTCTCATAATAGAGCAATCTTTACAAGGAAACTCCTAGAAAAATCATTTCCCAAGTCTCTCAAGTTCTTTTTTATAAAAAATATACCAAAACACAGAATACACAAGTGGCGTGCAAAAGGTTCCGGCTAGTGACATTTCGTACTCTAATTTATTAAAAAAAAAAAGACTAATGATTTTTAATCATTATGTGATGTGAGTATGAGATATAGGAAATAAAATAATATAGTAAAAGAATATTATTTATGTTTATGAATATATTTATTATTATTATTCTTATATTTATATGGGCAAAAGTTTCCGGCCACATAACATACATTGATGCAGTAGGACGTTCAAAGACGTATTTACGAATAATAGCGCGTTGAATGTTCACATTTAGTTCATAAAAGGTCGTGGGAGCATAAACATGGCTCGGCATATGCAAATCCAAATTTGTGGGAGAGTAATAAAATTTTCAAAAGAAGGAAAGTCTTCTCGTGAGACTGCTTCATTATTATCGATAGGTAAATCAAACCGTGAACGATATTATTGTAAAATACCGTTGTGGATATGGTTTAAAAAGATCGTCCGCGTAGTGGAAGACCAAGAAAAACGTCTAAAAAAATAAATCAATAGATCGTATCAATAAACGCAAATCAACTGCGGATATCAAGAAAACTGCTGCCGAAATTGCACGCGAGCTAAAGGATGAAAATCTAGCTAATGTTAGTCGTAGTACTGTGACACGAAGACTACATGATGTGGGACTTTTTGGCCGTATAGGTATTAAAAAACCATTAATCAGTAAAAAGAATAAGAAGGCCCAATTACAATTTGCCAAAGATCACCTAAATTGGACAATCAAAGATTGGAAAAAAATAGCTTTCTCAGACGAATCTAAATTTAATCTTTTTGGAAGTGATGGTAGACAACATGTAGGACGTCCTATTGGTACCAAATTCCTACTGTAAAACACGGTGGAGGAAGTGTGATGGTTTGGGGAATTTTCTCTGCACAAGGAGTCGGTCCATTGATCGAGATCAATGGAAATATGAACGCTGATATTTACAAGGATATTTTAGAAAATAATTTGTTATCATATGCTGAAGAAACATTGCTGCAGAATTGGATATTTCAGCAGGATAATGACGCCAAACATACATCCAAGTTGTTAAAACAGTGGTTTTCTGCTTCAAATGTGAGAGTTTTAAGCTAGCCATCTCGATCACCGGACGTGAACCCAATAGAACACTTATGGGAAACCCTAGATCGTCAAGTTCGAAAGCATACATATTCAAATAAAGCCGCATTACTCAAATCATTGAAGGAAGAATGTGATAAAATTTCACCTGCTTGTATTAATCGATTAATTGAGTCAATGCCACATCGTTGTGCGGCTGTTATCGCTGCAAAGGGTATGGCTACAAAATATTAACATAAAAATATAATTTAAGTCTATTATAGAGCATATGGACTAATAATTTTTCTCATAGTACAAAGTGGCCGGAAACTTTTGCACATATAAATATAAGAATAATAATAATAATAATAATATAGTCACAAACATAAATAATATTCTTTTACTATATTATTTTGTTTCCTATATCTCATACTCACATCTCATAATGGTTAAAAATCATTAGTCTTTTTTTTAATAAATTAGAGTACGAAATGTCACTGGCCGGAAACTTTTGCACGCCACTGTACATAACTTTAATGTTTCATTGCAAGTGAAAAACCAACCCTTGTCTGTTTCCCTTCTTGAACTTTTTGTTTCAATGCAGACAAATACTCACACAGAATACATAGAAAAAATCTAGAGGTGCAAACAATAAAAATTACCTTACACTTTTATCTTACCTTAACGCGTCTTCCCTGACAGTCCTCTGCGGGGCGAAGCAGGCAATTGCCCATACCCTGATTTCAACTCCGGTGAAGAATTGTTTACCTCGCATATCCCACACACCTTGGTTCGGGCACGCTTGCTGCTTACTCTGCAACAATTATATAAACTGGTACAACTTATAAAACAACCGACAATAAAAATATATATTCGGGATGCTCCGTAAACAAATAATAAATAGTGGACAGTCACTTTAAATGTGCCACAATAAAGGGTTGACTGACAGGATTGAAATTCTTATAAAATTTTGAACTATGGCCAAATTTACAATCGATCAATCTGTCACGCATTGTCCCTTAAAAAATGTTTTATTTGAAAGGTTTTGACATCATTCAACAATAAAAGATTGCCATTAAAATGCTAATGATTCAGTAGTTCGTCCAATCCCCATTAACGTTAATGATTGCCTGGTACCTTCAGGGCATACTTTCGACGAGATTTTCCGCGTATTTTTGCGGCAAAGATTTCCAAATCGCCCCAATTTGCCGTGACAGCTGCTTTACTGTGTACACCTTTTGTATGTTATATGACCACACGATTTCGATTGGGTTTGCATCGGGCGACTAGGATGGCCAATTTAGTGTGACGATACCGGATTCGCCTTTTCACTGTCTACACGTTTTACTCCGATATTTGGGGTCGTTATCGTCTTGAAGAATCCACTCATTTTTATAGACACACCACCGTTTACTAGGTACCAATGCCTTCTTGTAGGTCTGGAGCATTTTTCAGTGTTCAAATTGTAGGTAAGGATGAAGAGTCCCCCAAAATCTTTTACAGAAAGACGAGGTGTTTCACGGTGTGCTAAGCTAATCAGTTAGTGGAAATTGAACAGGGCCCGTGGGATGATAACATCACTCCAACATGAAGCTTCTTCGGGAAAATTACATTGCTCCAGACTCGATCTTTGGAATATCGAAGGACAGTTGGTGACTTGAGTCAATTTCACAAGTATTTTCATGAAAAGTGTTCGATGGATGTAGCCCGGGACATGCTAGGAATTCACGTCGCGATAATACTTCACATCCATAGGAAGTTCAACTTGTCATTCCTCATACCACCCTTTTTAAACAGTCTTTTATATAAAGAACCTCATCCTTTTGGAATGATTGGCCCAGGACTGCGTTGCCAAAATAACGTTGGGTTTTACAATTTTTTTGAATTTATTTGAACGTTAAGAACAGGCAGAAACGTCGGTGTTACACAAAAAAGTTTAACGTTTGTATACCAGTGTAATATATATTTTTTAACTAAATATATACTAAAACACAATAACAAACAAACTGTTACCATAGATTCTCCGTCAATGCTGAAATTGCCTTTTTATTCACTTTAGTTATTTAGGTATGTAGAGTGTTTCTTTATTGTACCATTCAGCCAACTAAACTTAAATAGAACAAAAATTTAAACAACTGTTTAAAATCACCACTTATGTTTATTATATTATTGCTGACAATTGTTTCGACACACTGTGTCTTCTTCTGGAGCATGATGTAAATTAACTAGCAAAGTATATTACAGAGTATATAGTTTACCTAATTTCAAGTACTAAATTCATTACCAATACTTACCTTAATTCCTAGAACAAGTTCAATAAAGGAGACCCTCCCCCATCTAATTGATCGTTGAGTAATTAACCTGAGGATTTTTTCTGGTTACTTTCTACCTGTTCTAAACAATTCAGTAATTTTCCTTTCTTTCCATTATGCAAAATTTTGAAATCTTCATTGGATGTATGATTTTCATCTGTTAAATGGTTAGCGTAATGAGATTTGTTATATTTCATTTTATAGCTTTGTTTATGTTCCCTTATTCTTTTATAAAAAGGTCTGCCTGTTTGTCCTATATACGTTTTATTGAAAGTGCCACACCATAATTCGTAAACCCCCGTTTTATTTTCTTTTTTTGTTTTACTTTTATTATTTTTAATATGTCGAGCTAATGTGTTATTTGTACGGAAATCGATGTTTACATGATTTTTAAGGAAAAATTTTGAATTTTATTAGTCAATTTTCCGGTATAAGTGAGTGTATGAAATTTTTCCTTGTTTAGTTGGTTATACGGGTACACCAGTCCTATTGCTTTTTTAAATTGTTTTTTCATTAAAATATTATCTACGAAATCGCTCCTGTACCCATTGTTTATTAATTAATTATTAATTTAATATTAATTAAATATCATAAAACAAATTAGTATAAACAATGGGTACAGGAGCGATTACGTAGATAATATTTTAATGAAAAAACAATTTAAAAAAGCTATAGGACTGGTGTACCCGTACAAACAACTAAACAAAGAAAAATTTCATACACTCACTTATACCGGAAAATTGACTAATAAAATTCAAAAATTTTCCTTAAAAATCATGTAAACATCGCTTTCCGTACAAATAACACATATTAAAAATAATAAAAGCTCGACATATTAAAAATAATAAAAGTAAAACAAAAAAAGAAAATAAAACGGGGGTTTATGAATTATGCTGTGGCACTTGCAATAAAACGTATATAGGACAAACAGGCAGATATTTTTATAAAAGAATAAACGAACATAAACAAAGCTAGAGAATGAAAAATAACAAATCTCATTACGCTAAACATTTAACAGATGAAAATCATACGTTCAATGAAGATTTCAAAATTTTGCATAATGGAAAAAAAGGAAAATTACTAAATTGTTTAGAACAGGTAGAAATTAACCAGAAAAAATTCTCAGGTTTATTACTCAACGATCAATTAGATGGGGGAGGGTTTCCTTTATTGAACTTGTTCTAGGTATTAAGGTAAATATTGTTAATGAATTTAGTACTGGTAATTAGGTGAACTATATATTCTGTAACATACTTTGTTAGTTAATTTACATCGTGCTCCAGAAGAAGACACAGTGTGTCGAAATAGTTATCAGCAATAATATAATAAACATAAGTGGTAATCTTAAACAGTTGTTTAAATTTTTATTCCTAGTTATTATGGATCTCCATCAAGTAACGGGTAAGTCAGTGCAGTATTTAAATAGAACAATATAGCCAGAAAAGGCAGTTTCCACTTTCTGTTTAAGCAATGGGGTCATTCTCGTGCTTAAATAATACGTAAACCACCCCATTCCAACACAATCTTTTCTTTTAAATCAAAAAAACAGATAATAATAAACACAATCAAACTATTCTTTCTTTTAGACTACTGTGCAATATTTCAAAACTTGTGTATATTACAATACGAAAACTGAACAATACCACTCACAAAAATTACATTTCTTTGGAATAATCAACTTTACAGTCTGTCAAGTAAGAACGTGTACGCAATAATTCATTTTTGGTCGCTAGAGGGAACCTTTGTCTACGGCGCATTTTAGTAAAAATATCAGCCGGTTCCGAACTTTCGTCGAAATCACGTAAAATCCAAAATTAGTCACTTGTTTGCGCGTCGATTCGAGGCAGTCTTTCTTTGTTCCCATCCAAAGAGGTCTTAAATAGCACATTCTGCGGCCGCTAAATATATTAAAGAGTCGATATCGTTTGTAAAGGAGTGGGTAAATCATTTTAACGACACGAAAAAGTCGATGACTTGCCAAAACGTGGCTCAATAGGCAAAGTCACTCCGAAAGTCGAAAAATGAATGCTGTCCTTGTTTTCACGGGATCCGAAGTTGCCGCAGCGTCAAGGAGCGGCAAAATTAAGAAAACTAGGTTTGAATGTATCGTCAAATTCCGAAACACGTTGGAGAAACTTTTACTGAGTGAAAATCACGTCGCGAAGAGGCTCGCTTGAGCCCACGATAAGATACTAGAATGGTCCTCACAATCGTTGGAAGCCAACCTTATTGAAAACGTTTAATTCCTTGTAAAGAGAACGCTCAAAGGAAAGACTCCGAGGAGTTTGATTCAGTTGTCTCGCGACATTCGAAAAATTTGCAAAAGTATGCAGAAAATCTCATCGACAGCATGCCTCGAAGATGCCAGGCGATTGGACAACTTTCTAAGGTAATTACGCCGTTGTTAGCACACCAAAGAATACATTGATGGCAAAAAATGTTCTCGAAACACATTTTTTGAAGAATACGAGCGGTCATGTTCTTGCTTGACAGACTGTATATTCGTCAATATTACTGTAATTGATTTCAAGCCTTTTTCTATTAATATGGATGTATGTGTAAAGTATATTTAATTAATCAATTTCCTACTATATAAAGCTTTTTATTTAATTCTTATTATATCCCAGTTTTTATGTAAACTTTTGTAGCATGGTAGGTAAAAAAAAATTAAAAAAATATCTAACGACGACAAAAACACTTTTCACGTAACTTCACGATTATGCAGGTAACAAAATGTCCCATTACCGTAAAAAAATCTAAATATATAAAAATATACAGGGTGTTATAAAAATCATTTATTATATTTAAACAGGCAATTTCTTCGGTCAAAGAAAGCAACTTTTTACTATCCTTACTAAAAGAAAGTATTGCTTTCATGAAAAAAATCACCATCCGAGATTTTTGCTTTTTTCACGTTGCTGGGTCCCTACATCACGAAAAATAGTCACTCGTTTCCGTCAGTCTGTCTGTGGGTCTATTAGCACGATGATTCTCGAACGAAATGAGATTTCAAATTTGTAATACAAATAATACCTAGAGTTTTTGAGCGATATCGCTTAAAGGGAAGGGGATTAAAGGGGTGGGGGTCCATAAATCATTTAAGGTTTTATTAGTAATTGGTGATTTTACCTGTTTTTTGTTAAGAGAATAAAAAATTTTTATATATAATTATTGGTAGTTAAATTTGTAAGGGATTATAACTGTGGGGGAGAAGTTAGAGGTGTTGCTTCGTATATATCGTATATGTCCTTCTCAGGGTTCTTGGCGTCACAGAATCCGACAATTAATGTTTTTTTTTCATTATTTTCAATTTTAAGAGTGTATAGGGGTGAAAAAGGTGGGGATTGTTAAATACTGTATGGTTTTAATAGTATTACGAGAATTTGACCAAGTTCTTGAAATAATGTAATGGACTAATCTTAGATATATTACTCATAATTATTATATATATATATATATATATATATATATATATATATATATATATATATATATATATATAAAAAGGGCTGGGAGGAGGTTCCAGTACATATCTTGTTCAAAGTTCTTGAAGTCTAGGAATGAATAAATTAATTATTTTTCATTACTTTTTTTTTATTAATATTTCACCATAAAGCGGATTATATTAAGTTATTTTTTAGTGTGAGATAATCAAATTTAGTATTTATTGTAAAACTGTATGTTTCAGTCTTTATCTTCTGTTATAATATATTTTTCTAAATTAACAAAACTTTCAAGCAACAAATAAAAATTTAGGATGGCGTCACCAACACATCAAAAAAAATGTTTGCAGAAAACTATTGGTTATATGTAATCGCACAAGATATGGCCGGTCCAGTATCGAGTGGAATCGAGTGGAAATAGGAACAGTCCACTCTCGCAAATTGCAAAGAAAACGTGTAAAGACGATGCGAGAAGCTTTTATATATTGATACGGTCGTTTTATATCGCAGTTCTTCTTCTCTCGGTTCCTACCCTTTCCGGATGTTGGCAACCATATTCGCTATCACCACTTTGTTGACTGCGGCCTTTAACAACTGCGTAATGGTCATTGAAAACCAAGTGCGAAGATTCCTGAGCCACGAAATCTTCCTTCTCCCCACACTTCTCTTCCACACACTTTACACTGCAGTAGATTTTGTAACAGATAGAATACTTGATGGTAACTAAAACCTCTCTTCTTCATATTGCAGTTAAGTGTGCAATATTGAAAAATATAGATCATTGCTGTGCGTGAAAAATCTGAATTTTAAATAGTTAGCGTATATTATTTTCGTTAGTGAATAGTTGACTTTAAAATACCGAACCTGAAATGTATATTATTTCTTCAGTATCAATAAAGGTAACATTGCTTTAATTTATTAAAATAATAAACCAAATGGTTAACATTTAGCATGACAACAGTCCAGAATATTGTCAACATTCCATCAATTTACGACAACCATCAGCGGGCATGTTGGAAAATCATAAATCTCTAGGAGCAGTTTGCTTAATATAAGAATTTATCAGTTTAAATATATTAAACGATTTTCATAACACCCTGTATATTTCTACTACTGAAAATAAAATAAAAACTATGAAATACAAATAAAGGTTGCAGATTACTACTGGTAGCTTTTAAATTTGGAGAGAAGACAGTTGGTAAATTTTAAAAATATATTTCTTTCACTATCTTTAGCAAGAGCCATTATAAACCGATTTTTAATTCAAGAATTTACTTTCTTTTCTACATTGCTAAATGTTTCTAATAATCAATCAATTATTAATACAAAAAAAATTACGAAATTTTGAACTTGTGATATTACACCAGGACAGAACACAGGAGTGGACAACAGAGACATCCGCATATCAGAAATCGGTACTAGAGACAAACGGCATCGGTGAAATTTGGAAAGAAGATGTTGCCATCCAACAAAGGGTGAAACAGGACTGCATACTTTCGCCGTTGCTGTTCAACCTTTACTCGGACGAAATATTCAGAGCAGCTTTATATGAACAACCATATGGTGTGAGGCTGAATGGAGAGTTCATTAACACAGTCAGATATGCGGACGATACTGTTATCTTGAGTGACAGGATTGATGACCTTCAACGCCTGTTAGATAGAGTTGAGCTGGCAGGAGCAGAGATGGGCCTTAACATCAATATATCTAAAACCAAATTCATGGTCTATAGCCGCCAACAATATGCAGAAGATGTTGATCTCCATCTCAACGGCCAAGCGACGAGAGAGTCCATTTTAAATACCTTGGAAGCTACATTACTGACCAGTTAGACCCTGCCAAACAAATTAAGTGCGGAATAGAAACAGCTCGAACAACCTTTATTAAAATGAAGTCTCTCTTTTGCAATGCTAGGATTAATCTGAAACTACGTCAGAGAATGCTAAAATGCTTTATTTCGTCGGTATTTGTTGTACGGCACTGAGGTATGGACATTGAAGGTTCTAACAGTGAACCGCTGGGAGGCTTTTGAGATGTAGCTGCGTAAAAAGATTCTGTGGACAATTTATGTCACGAATCAGGAAGTAGTGCAAAGAGCTAATGCACTCAGAGAATTGTTGTCAACGGTAAAGTGCAGAAAACTGGACTATTTGGGACATGTTATTCGTGGCAAACATTATGAGTTATTGCAGCTCATAATGAGGGGAAAGATTGAGGGCAGGCACAGCGTTGGTAGGAAGCAGGCCTCTTAGCTGAGAAACATACGAGATTGGACGGGAATCCATAACGTCGAAGCGTTGTTCCGAGTCACAGGGAACAGGGATGAATATGCCAGAGTGATAGCCAACATCAGGAGGACCTAATAGAGTACATATAAGAAGATATTACACCACCAAAGTTGGAATTTTCAATACTTTCAAAGAACAAGATCTTCTTTACTATTCTTTTTCTTTTTTATGGGCATAGCACACGTGTTAAAGCGCTAAAAGAACGACGCGTGTGGGGAAAAAGCGACAAAAGCTTGTATCGCTGCAAACTGTACTCTTTGGGAAACAGTCCAGAGCAAATCATTCCAAAGGGTGAATGTCAATATAAAAGAATTCTTGAAAAGGGTGGTATGAAAAGTGACAAGCTGAACCTCATACAGATGTGATATATTAGCGCCACGTGTATTCCTAGTATGCACCGCTCTGGGAGGAATTAAGCGGGCTACATCCATCGAACACTTTTCATGGAAGTACTTGTAGAATAAGGTCAAAGTTACTAGTGAGTTCTGAGTCTCCAGGAATGGAGACATAACTAGGTCGTATTTAACGTTTTTGCAGAAAAAACTCCCGCCTAGGTTTTTGTAGTGTTAGACTGCACTTGGTTACTGTCACCCCAAGTTAGAATATCTTCCAGGTCTTAAGTTAACCGACTTCCTGCTCTCTGCGGATATTTGCTCGAGTAGCTGCGTACTGCCATCGGCGAAGCTGTAGATTGGATTTTTCAGAGTAGGAGACAGTATGGAGCCTTAGGGCACACCGGCGTTGATAGGGAAGGTAGTCGATCGCCACTCGTAAGAACGCTCTCTAAGAAAACTCGATGTCACAAACAAAAATCTTTCGAACATACCATAAAAGCATAGCTTAGTCAACAATCCATCATGGCAAACCCAGTCAAATGCATTCGAAACATCAAAGCAACTGCTCGACATTCTCCAGAATATTCAATTGGGTTGTTTCAAATATAAGTGACATAAATTAGAAGATCCTGCTCATCTTCGCTTAAAAAAGCCATATTGATGATTAATAGCCTTTTCCATAACTTTCGATATTATTGTAACCAGTGCGTTTGGTCGGTGGTTGTTTGGAAAGGTATTCTTGCCTTTTTTGGTATCAGCTAAACCTTTACTCATTTCTAGCAGTAAGAAAATATTTCCTTTCTATAGGATACTATGACAGGTATTCCATTAGCGCCAAAAGCTTTTTTGATGTTTAGCTTGAATAAAATACGTTTCATAACATGATGTCTGAAGACAATATCAGGAATTTTTGGCTGCACACTGACAATAGTTGGTGGTGAGATAAGCTGTAATGAATGTCACAAGAAGTATGTTGAGCAAACAAGAAGGTCGATTTAAACAAGATTTAAGCAATATTTAGCTTATTTAAGGTACAATAGATTACAAAAAAAAAAGATCAGGAAGGCAATGGTACACCACCCATAGTATCATGCCTAATAAAGCCCTCTCCCTTTAGTCATTCGGAATCGGCATTAAACTGCAGGCCCCCTTTGCCTGTGAAACACTTAAAAAGGGCACCGGTCATACGCAAAGACGAGAGGGTCACCTATATCCGTATCAAATATAACACTTCAAAAAGATTAGAAAATTCAAGTATTGCCGCACATACTCTTGAACATAATCATACAGTAAGATTAGATGATTTAAAGTTCTTGGTAAATTGACAGTGGAAAGTGAAGTAAAGACTTCAGCTAACTAGTTAGCTTTCTCAACAGGTGATGATCACGCAACTTTTGTATACAAGATATTTGCTAAAATTAATTATTTTATTCGGGTCTATAAGACAAAATAAATACTTCCAACTCAGAAAATTAATTATCCTCCAACCTGCAACCTTCATTCAAACTACTAAAACTAAAAAAATAAATACAACAAGGAAACTAACGTGCCAGCCCACCTGTCCGCTAAGGGAAGCGACGCGGCCTCCATACTGTAACTTGGGAGGTGGCAACACCCTCCCGCGGACCTCCATCATGTTGTTCGAGATCGTCAGACCGAATTCCTGCACGTACTCGTCGTTATTGAAGTCGGCCCGCCGGACTAGATTGTTTATTTCGCGTTCCCTATCGGGAGCTGATCTGCAATATAAAGAAAAAAATAAATAAACAATTTGAAACCGTTTGCTTATGTTGGTGGTCTGAAAAATTCTCGACTTAAAAATGAAAAACCGATTTTTATAATTGTTTTTTTTTTTTTCAACTAATCTGCCTTCAGACTAATACAGTTAATTCAATATTCCAACGTCATTATGCCTCTCTTCAGTGAAAAAAGGCAAAACTGCATTTTACCGCCAAACCGACCTGAAAGGTCGCCATTATGCGAATTAGCTCAGGCGCATTGTTGCTGTCCGCACAATGCGCCTGCGCTGAGTTAAATCTCACCAACACTGTAAATGTCACGTTCTTGTTAACAATGGCCCATATTGTTTAGTTGTTTTGTTTACCAGTTGCGGAGCGAAAACAATATCTTCGTTTCATCTTTTCTTTAGGGTCGATTTTTTACTTTATTATTAAGATTAGCTATTTAGGGTGAATTTTCTACAATTACTCTTGCTATAAGGAGGTGCCAGTTCCAATATAAGCAGTGATTTCTATAACACTCTATATATATATATATATATATATATATATATATATATATATATATATATATATATATATAAAGCCATTACCACCTGGTCATCCGAGAAGCACAGAGTGTACAACAGGGTGTCAATTAATGGTATCCCCATTGGTCTGCATTTCTGCTTCCATCTTGATTTTTTATAAGATCCGCAAAATACTCCTCTATAGCTGCAATCACCTCTTGATTGTCCAGGAGAAGTTCCTCGAGTTTTGTGAAAACATGACAGTCAGAAGAAACCAGATCTGGGGAATAGGGTTTGTTATTCCAACAAATCATAGTGCAAATCACTCAATTTTCCCAGTTTTGATAGAAGATGATTTTTCTGTTCTGCAAACTTCCTTTTTTAGTTTGGTTAGAAGATTAAAATAATAATGTCCGGTTACTGTTTTACCTTTTCAAGATAAATGACAAATAAAATGCCCTGAGCATGTGAAAACACCAACGTCACGACCTTTCCGGTTACGGAGTCGACCTTGCTCGTCCGATCATATAACTGACTTCCGTCCACTATTTTTACTCCTGTTTAGATTCTGGTATATAATAGTGAATCCAAACCTTATCGCGCCGAAATCTTCGACGTCAGCCCAAAGTGGGTAGCAGCGACTAATTAGCGCTACAACCTCTGGTCCCCACACTATATAAGTAGTACGTACAATTCTGAAACTCTCAGTTTGCAGTCAACTATCGATTAATAAGCACTGACATTGCCAAATAAGACTTTGGCTTGTTTTTACATAACCGAAAGATAAGGACGTTTATTATTCTTGTTTCCGATACTCTTTTACATTTGAAAAAAATCGTTCACTTTTAGGCAATTACCTTCCATGACAAAACCCGCAAGGAAAAAAAAGTTTCAAATGCTACATAAGAGAAACATCTTTTAATTTTGAAAACATCTGACTTTTCTAACCAACCTTTCCTGTATTAGCTTTTCTTTCTAATTTGTTTTGTAACTCCGGAGCTAATGAAACAAACTCCAGAGTTTCAAGTTGTTCTTCTCAAACTGAGCTAAAAAATAAATGGATAACTTTCAGTTTGGAAAGTTTTTTTATTGAATTACTACCAGGAATAAGACCTATTTAAGTTGCTTGTGCTATTTAAGACGTCTATAATTAAAATAATCGCTTCTTAAAACAATTATTTTTAATTAAGTTACCAACGAACTAAATTGCGATCGTCAAAAAAAGTACTAATTTTCTTCCTTTTATTTATTTTTAAAATTTGCACGTTACAATTAACGTTTACAGTAAATGTCACTCTTCAAATTCACAATTTCCTACAGTTATAAGGATTACAAAATTGTAAAACCTTCAGATATATCTTGCCATGAAGAATCTTTTTCCCCTTATTTATTAAGAATTCCACCCTCCATCAAACAAAATTGACATTTATGAAAAGCAATAATATATACCATGTGGTCTATAGACTCATCTACTATGGTAAGAATTAAAGTAGTAATAAATCGATGCACAAAATCGGTTTTATTCTTGTTAAAACGCCCCAATCAGTGTTCAGAGATTTTCACGCAAAAAACGTTTTTGATCTGCTGAGAGTAAGCACGCTACTCATCATGCGCAACGCTTTTTGCATGTGTAATTCCTCATGCAAACCATAACTACAGATCCTTTTGAAATGCTTATAGTCTCAAAAATTTTACATACTTTAATCCGGTAGTCATCCAATACCACATAGTGTATCTGTTTAATAATTTCTAATGTTATTACCCTTTTTGGACGTCCTTGGTATGAATCATCTTCAAGACTCGTACGACCGCGTTTAAACTTTTTAATAGTTAAAAATGAAGGACAAGAGCCCCCATAAGTTTTTATGAACTTCAGATGGATTTCATATGATGTCAAACCTTTTACAATACATTTTATAAACAGTGCATTACTCAATTTTTTGCATTTTAAGAAATACAAACAACACTCCTATTACAGACAGCTGTATAAAACAAACTAATCCAAATATGGTCGAGGACTTCTCAGATGACCAATGTAAGTACCAACACATTAAACTAAACGGAACTAAAAACGCTATAAGCGTTATAACCTGAACTAAAAACGCTATAAGCGTTTTTAGTCCCGGTTATGGTTGAAAATGTTAACAGTTCAAGAAAGCATTAGTCACCCGTTAGGTGATCAGTTATTAGCAACTGACAGCTGAATACGGGTTTGCCTACCTGGCCGTGGCTTTAATCATGGTAGAAGTCTGCATGTCAGTCAATTTTTTGATACACCGTTGGCCAGCGACGATGTTGCAGACCTCCAATGGTAAGTAAGTGTGCTTGTGTTCCTGCCCCACCTACAATTAAAGATAAAATAAATTATTATTAAAAGTCCATATTATTATTATATACTGATGCCCAAAAAAGAAAAGAAGACCTTGCAAAAAACTACCGACCAGTCGCACTGCTTTCAATAATATCGAAAGTTATGGAAAAGCATCTTTTAAAATATCTAGAAGGATTTAACAATATTAGCAATCAACAATACAGCTTTCGTAAGCAAAAAAAACACCACAGATCTTTTAACTTATGTAATACGTGTTTGGAACAACATAACTGAACATTTTGGAGAATCTCGTCCAATTGCATTTGATATATCCATGGCATTCGACTTTGTTTGGCATGAAGGATTATTGACCAAGTTCCACTCTTATGAAATGTCTGGTTGTTTATGGCTCTCGGGTTTCCTCAGAAAGCGTTCTTTACGAGTGACGGTGTGCCCAAGGCACCATAGTGTCTCCTAATCTCTTTCTCATTTACATTTACTTTTGACTTTTAAGGGCCAGTGCTTGGAGGGGGTTGGGACCAGTGTGGGTATACCTCAAGGCCCTGTACTTTGACCATTATTGTTTTTGATCTATGTTAATGAACTGCCCCATTTAACAGTGGCTGGCAGATTTACCATCTTTGCTAATGACATCACAATTTTGTGGCACAATAAGGATGTGGAGAGACTTCAGGCAGATGATCAGGAAGATTTGTCTAAGATGAAGGCTTGGTGTGATGATAACAAACTGTCCTTCAATACAGCCAAGACAAGGATTCTGAGCTTTAGATGCAATATAGAGAATGTTAATATTAAGAATGAGATCGTCTCTGCAGCTGATAAGAATTCATTTCTCGCTCTAATAATTGACTCATCGCTGCGGTTTGAGGATCACATTGGCAACATCTGCAGCAAAATTTCTTCAGGCTGCTATGCCCTTAGGGTTATTGCAAGTAGCCTGGGGCTAGATGTGGTTAGAACCTCTTATTTTTCACTAGTTGAGGCTCATTTGAGGTATGATATCTGTTTCTGGGCTTACTGCTCTCAAGTTCACTTTAGTTCTGTTTTTGTATCGCAAAAGAGAGCTATTAGATATATTTTCAGGAGCTGGGTTGCAAGAGTCATGTCGACCATTGTTTCTGAGGTTAGGGATTCTTACTCTTTGTGCCCTATTTATCCTGAAAACTGCTATCATGATCTTTAAAAAACATCGTCTTGAGGCAATGCCAGTCAATCGGCACGGGACTTGGTGAGCGTTCGTCCCTGCCATTGCTGGCCCTGAAATCGGAGCTGATCAAATCTGCAATTGTTTATAATGGCAAAAAAAAATACAATCATCTGCCACTCAAATTGAGAGGACTCCATTGCAAGAGGGTCTTTAGATGAAAGACTACTTATAAAAAGGGCGTACTATGCACTAGAGGAATTCTACAATGATAGACTGGAATAAGCATATAACAGTAGTTGAGTGGTTGGCATTTGGGTTGACTTATGTGTAAATTTTATTTCTTTTATTTTGGCTTTACTGCATTGACTACTAATCTTGTTCCGTTTGCGTTTATTAATATAATAATAATTTAAGTTAAGCTTGCTTTGTCAACAAATACGTTGTATTTTAGGACAATAAAGCACACTTCTATTTCTATTTCTACATTAATGATTTGCTGGAAAGTAGCAGCAATGCAGATGACAGTACGCTTATTTCTGTAATCACTTTAAACGCTCGAACATCGGCCATTCATGCAATATTCCGCAGACAGCAAGAAGACGTTCAACTTAACAAAGACCTGGAAGAAATTATTTCTCGGGGTGACAATAACCAAATAATTGTCTAAAATAGTTACGTTTTAAACTCCACAACTGTTAATTCTGTACAAGCTCAAATTTAACAAAATACTGCTACATGTTTGGGATTCTGCTCCAAAACATACACTGCATTTGTGGCATTCTATTCAGAAGAGAGCTGTTCGCCTGACTGGAGCCCCAGAACTCACCAGCAACCTTGATTTCTTGGGACACCCAAGAACAGTTGGCCACTTGAGTATATTTTACAAGTATTTTCATGGAAAGTGTTTAATTGATGTAGCCTACTTATTACTACGCGTGGCGCTAATACATCACATCCGTATGAAGTTCAGCTCGTCACTCCTAGTACAACCCTTTTAAAGCAATCTTTTATGGAGAACCTCATCCCTTTGGAATGATTTACCCAGGACTGTGTTTCGATTCAGGCCGTCGTGAATCGCTTTTTTTTTTTCCGCACACGCGTCACTCCTGTCGCGCTTTACGGATTTCCCTGCAGCACCTATGCTATGCCCATAAAAAAAAACTACATGCAAAAATAGAAAAATAAATTTTACTTTAGATTTAAAAAAAATTTTTTTTTGTTACAATGGGCTTGTTACATTTGGTCCACCTACATACATGGTTAGAAGTTCTTACCTGCAAACAAGGCAAATGGGGATACCTCAGTTTCATTTTGTACTTGTCTAGGAAATATTTGGCAACTGTACACTCTACAGTTTGTCCATTTTCGAGTTGTAGAGGAAATCTAAAAAGAAAGCAGCATAAACTACAAAACTTTCGTAAAAAAAAACTTAAACTAGACTTAATTCTAATTAAAAATTTTAATTAATTGGTGTAGCAGCATTTCTAACTAAATATTTCATTTATTTTTTGTCTTTTATAAATCTTAAATATTTGCCTTATGACAAATACGAGGCTGGTTTGAAAAGTCCGTGCAAAGTCCGAGAGATGGCACCACCGGCGCGTATCGAGGTCATGTTTAGTTAGTAGCATCTCTTGAATGAACGCACACCAAGTTTCAGCCATATTGGTCTATTTCTTTGTGTTTGGCATTCGTGTGAATCAAGGAAGTCGAGTGATTTTCAAGAAATGGACGAAAAAGAATTTCGTGTGGTGATTAAACATTACTTTATGAAAGGCAAAAACGCCTCAGGAGACTAAAGAGAAGCTTGATAAACATTATGGTGACTCTGCACCTTTGATTAGAACAGTTTATAAGTGGTTTCAAAATTTTCGGACTGGCCATATGGGCACAAGTGACGCTGAACGTTCTGGACGGCCTGTGGAGGTTACGCCTCCAGAAATCATTGATCAAATCCATGATATGGTGATGGATGACAGAAGAGTTAAGGTGCGTGAGATTGCCAGTGCTGTGGGCATCTCGACTGAACGGGTACATAATATTTTGCATAAACATTTGGACATGAGAAAGCTATCCGCAAGATGGGTGTCGCGATTGCTCATGCTTGACCAAAAACGGAATCATGTGAAGTGTTGCAAGGATGGTTTGCAGCTGTTCCAGAAGAATCCGGAGGACTTTAAGCGTCGTTTCGTCACAGTGGATGAAACATGGATACATTACTATACTCCTGAGAGCAAACAACAATCTAAACAATAAATAAATAAATAAATAATAAATAAACTTTATTAATCCAAGAGACCATACACAATAGCATAGGACAAGTCAGGCACTATTTTAATTGAGTGAGAAAAGGTATTACAAATGAATTCACACAAATGCAATAAAGCAAACAAAAGTTATCATCTTAACATTAGTAGCCTCTATCTGTTAAAAAAATCGTTTATACTATAGTAACATTTTTCTAAAAAAAAGTCAATTAACGTTCTTTTATACAATTTTATATTATCAATATTTCGAAAACGGGGTGGCAATTTATTAAATAGGTGAATGCCAATATAACGGGGATTGTTTTCCGTTGTGGACAAACTGTGGACTGGAATAGCATAGTTATCACCATACCTTGTATTATAATCGTGATAATGATTGTTAGTAACAAAATTCTGTGGTTTCTGCTTCACAAATAACAAAATTTCAACCATGAAAATACAAGGTACTGTGAGGATCCTTAAGTCCTTAAAAATCTGCCAACAGGATGCATTTCTCTGAGCGTTAACTATCGCTCTTATAGCTCTCTTTTGTAGCCGAAAAACCCCTGAGGCTATAAGAAGAACAACCCCAAAAAATTATGCCATACTTAATTCTTGAATAGAAATGTGCATAGTAATAAGACAACAAAACATTCCTATTGGTCAAATCTTTCAGTTTATATAAGGCAAAACACGACGATGATAAAGTCCTGCAAAGAGCATCAACATGGCTTTCCCAACTTAAGCTATTTTCCAAATATATTCCTAAAAATTTTACTTCATCCACTTGCTGGATACTTTTCCCTTGAATTTTTAATAGATAACTTTCAGATATTGCTTTAGTTCGAGGAGTAAAATCAACGAATACAGTCTTTTGTGTATTTATACACAATTTATTTGCATTAAACCATTTTAAAAAATTTATTTAAAATATCTTGTGCACACACTAGCACTTCTTCTTTACTTTTGTGAGAGCAAACGTAACTATTATCATCGGCAAACATGATGAGACTATGTTGCTCATCTATATTAGGCAGATCGTTCACAAAAAGTAAAAACAACAGAGGTCCTAAGACAGATCCCTGTGGCACACCTATATTTATCTGTAATATGTCCGACTTTGCTGTATTTACATGTACGAGTTGTGTTCACCCAGTTAAGTAACTCCTAAGTAGTTCATTAATTTTTCCCCTCAATCCATACGCATTCAATTTATCCAGCAGAAGATCGTGATTTACAAGGTCAAACGCCTTACTTAAGTCCATAAATAGGCCTAATGTTTTCATTTTCAGATCTAGATTTGTGTAAACTTTATTAATAAATTCGTAAATTGCTGATATTGTGGATTTGCCAAGGGGGAATCTGCACCAAAAAAGGCGAAGACCGTTCCTTCGGCCGGAAAGGTTATGGCGACTGTCTTTTGGGATTCGCAAGGGATAATCCTCATCGACTATCTGGAAAAAGGGTAAAACTATTACAGGTGAATATTATTCATCGTTATTGGACCGTTTGAAAACCGAGCTGCAAGAAAAACGCCCGCGATTGGCCCACAAGAAAGTCCTTTTCCATCACGACAACGCACCAGCACACACCTCAGCAGTTGTGGTCGCAAAATTAATGGAAATAGGATTCCAACTCGTTTCACATCCCCCCTATTCTCCAGACTTGGCTTCCTCGGACTACTATTTGTTCCCCAATTTGAAGAAATGGCTGGCGGGACAAAGATTTTATTCAAACGAGGAGGTGATTGCAGACACTAATGGATATTTTGCAGACTTGGACAAATCCTATTATTCAGAAGGGATCAACAAACTAGAACATCGTTGGACGAAGTGTATAAGCCTAAAAGGAGACTATGTCGAAAAATAAAAAAGGTTTACCCCACACACATAAGTAGTTTTTATTTTTGCACGGACTTTTCAAACCAGCCTCGTATACGTAACAATTTTAAATTTTTGTCTAGAGAGCAAAAGAGTAGTTGAAAAAATCAATATTAAACGATAGTAGTGCCAGCGACACTACCGAGCCAAATGACCGAATTTTATTGGTCAGTTTGAAAAAGGGAAGTTCCAAATATCAAAAGGGCGTTAAAGGAGACATACGGAATTCAAATATTATTTTACAAGCGAGTCGCTTTTGGGTTGTAGTCAAGAACGTTGGTTTTGAGAGGACACGTTTAAAATTCGATAACGGGAAGCTTGTACGAGGGAATCTGTTTTAAGGGGAAATGCGATTCCATACTACAGCTGTCGGGAGGGTTCTAAGGCGAGTTTTTTATTTCTTTCGAATTGAAGACGTTAATAGGATCGATCATTATTCCATTCTTTCTGTTTTATTCTTATGCGTTTACTTTTAGGTTTTTTTTTGTACACTTCCTTTCTCTTTTGAAATTTGTTAATAATTTGTAAGTTTTTCCAAAATTATCGTGTTTCCTACCTCTAATATATCATCAGTCACTAACACAATAACTTGTATTTCTTGTGGACAACGTTTCTTAGGACGGCGCATCGCGAATTCCAGCTTGTCAAGTAATAGAAAGAAGATAGATGAAAAACCAATTTTCTTCGGGTGAAATTGCTAGCCAAGAATTAAGGTCAAATTAAAAGTAAAATCAACTTCAGTGAATCTTTCTTCTGTTGTTTTAAGAACGCATCTAATTTTTATCTTCTTGTCAGCCTCATTAAAGCCATCTTAATTACTATCCTAATATAAATTAATAATAAATTTCGATTAAATCAACTAGATAACAATCTAAAATGATCGGTTAATATCATATATACAGGGTCAGTCTGAAATGAAGGCTACACTACCATATTCTCCCCTCCCACACTTGTAATTGATAACTAATATAAAAAAAAATGCTTTTAAGCGAAGAGAATGCCTAAAAATGTGCGGCCTATCCAGCGTGTATTAACCAAATCTAAAATAGTTCTAAGAATGCATATTATTGTATTTGTTACTAAACAAAACTAATTTCCTCGTCATAGGAACCACAACAACCAGCAAGGATTGTATCGGGACTCTCGGGCAAATGGTGATGAATGAAGAGGTAACTAATTTTGATATATGCCTATTTAGCCGACCTTCTGCTCATCCCCTTACTTTTAATAATAACTAGCAAATAATCATAAGATTGATATATTTGCAAGTAAGTTACCCTCTTTTAAACATCCTTCTAAGGGGCATAGCGTTGTATACCACGTCTGAATTCGTCAAAAACCTTGAATTATATCACTCAAAACATCACAACCTCTGCATAAGTAGTATGAGGGAATATGGTTAACGGAATAGTAGGGAACAGATTAGAACGTAAAACGCGGAAAAGCTATCTTATTCTAACATTCCTACTGTTTTATTGAGATATACTTGAGGACCGATTCGAGCACGGTTCTTCCTCTTATTGATATGACAATTAATCTTTTTATTTTTTACAAACATTAACTTACGACTGCATTTTGCGCAGGTCTCCTAGTAACGTTACAGACCCTATATTTTCTACGCATGGCTCCGCAATGCGTAAATTTCGATTTTCAGTCCTTTTATCTCCTTGGTAAACTTGACCCTTTGGCTATCCGTCAATGGCTTACGTTGCTCGTTTATGTCTCTAATATCGAGTACCTCACACATAAATTCTATCACAGGTTGCGCTTTGTAAAATGCCGTCGCCGACACTAGAAAAAAGTATTGGTTTAATTGGTACATTAACTTATACAATATATAAAACATAAGATACTTATACAATATTATCAAAATAATATTTAGTAGCGTCCAAAGGTCTTTTATAATCCTGTATGAGTCATAATGTTGGACTGTTCTAAATGACCAAAAAAAATATTGAATTCGAATTTATAGGTACAAATGTTCTGGACCATCTATGAAAGAGATAATATTTGAAAAAAATTTTAAGGGATTTTTCACTATATGGCCAATTTACCATGTAGCTATGGTAAAACCTATATCAGCAAAACGAGCAGGAAAAATATGTACTAAAATTAAAAAATATCAAAGGGCTGTATATCTTCGTAATATTTTCACTTTAGCACTTGCAGAACACCAGCATGAAGCACCAGATTATCTTTGACTAATCAAAGATCCTTGACACAAATTCATGTGCAAGAGGAATTAAATCAGTTTTCATGCTAGATTCTGAGGTCAGTTTTCGGAAACAAGGCCGGCAGGATGAACAGTGAAACGTCAGTGTCACATTTTCAATCGATACAGAAGAAATCCAGAAAAATTGTATATATAAGCTCTGTAACCTATGGAAGTTTCCTATCAAAATTACTGAACATTATCTTGACAATATGGTATAGTACCTACTTTGTACTTTGTCGTTATGTACTTTGTCGTTATATTTTCTGCAAGTCTACTGTAATGTTTATAAGATTTATTTATATGATATATAGTATCTAAAGGTATATGACTATCTTCAAAAACTAAGGGGGCTAAACATAGTGCTATCTATTTAAGAATTGGTTCCTTAGTTTGTTAAGACTGTTTTTAATACCTGACAAAAATTTCCATGACATTTGCTTCATTAGGTTAGAAATAAAAGCACGCTCTCTCAGCAAAAATTTTTTGTTGGCGATTTTCAAAATGAAATAAGTTATCCAGCAAAGAATTCACATTAAATCTTATCTTAACAACAAAATTTATTCTGCAAATGTGTTAAAAACGTTAGAAAAGTATTACAGTAACGAATGTTTAGCAGATGGCTGCTTTGGAAGAAACACCAGAAATAGAGTATGACAAAACATTCGAATAAGTGCGTTGCAATGAGAGGAGACAACTTTTATTTCATTTTTTTATTATTCATTTTAGTCATTCATAATAGTTTACAATCTTATAAGAGTGAACAAAATTAATTTACAACGTACTAGAGTAAATGAATGTCAGAATTTTGTACTGTACCTAGGTGAGTGAATGTACCTGATGTGTTAGATATAATCTAATAACCGATCAAGTACAGGTTGGACTTGTGCAATTAGTATTCTGTACATTGATTGCTTTTAAAACAAAAACTTTTGTTACAGAGGTATAAAATGATCAATGACATATGGAATTCTGGTAAATACCACCCCCACACAACCATACCGTAACCTCGACAGAGACTCCACAAGAGCCCCATACACACTAATTAGAAGCTGCCTACTCAGTATCTCTCTAAGGATATAGAACCTATGAATCACCTCCTTTATGATCCTCACAAGTCTGAGAACATGACAATCCTACTTAAGGTTACTATCTATAATTACTCCTAAATATTTTATAGAGTCCACTTCCAGAATGTCATCCTCAAGATTACTGACATGAATGCTATGAAAGTTTGGTCATTTAGTAGAAGTGATGGAAAATGCTATATATTTTGTTTTTGATATATTTAAGGTCAATTTGAATGTGCCCAACCAGTTTTTAATTTTACTCATGGCCTCAATGCCAGAATCATGAACAGTCAACCACGATGGCCCTGCAAACCCAACAGTATCATAAGTACAAGATAATATCACACCATTGTCCATGGGGAAATACATTATTAGTTTCCATTTTATTTAATCAGTCCCCTTAATTTTTGAACACACTAGTATAAAAGGGAAATAAACATTTCATATAAGGTGGAGTAGGATCTCAATAAGTCTAAGCCTAAGAGTGGTAAAGAAATTATTAGGCTAATTAGTCATATAAAAATTTTTTTTAAATTAGTAACAACCAATTTTTTAAATATACCACATTGACAATTAATCTTAAGAGCAACATAGAATGTTAAAAAAATGGTAAAGTAGATAATTACCATCAATATTGAGCATCATTTTCCACTGACTAGGCCTTACCGACTGGTGAAAACCAAACCAAACTTCTCGACCACCACCTACAGAATAAAATTAGCCAATTAGTAAAAATAAGAAATTTATTTTTTTAAATTAAATAAATATATTTTGAAGACTATGTATAAAATTAAAAACAAGTACTAAAGAAAGAAAAAAAAATAGTAAATAATATATTATCTCTAAAAAAAAACCGAATATTATTTTTTAAACCATAGGTTCCCAACAGAGGCGGTACCGCTCCCCAGTAGGGCGCCTTCCGTGGGGGCGGTAGCGGGTACAGAGATGGGGGGCGTTAAGACAGTCAAGGGGGGCGGCCGTGGCGTACCTACCTATTTAAGAAATTAATATAATAAAATACTTTAAAAATAACTTTTTCATTTTCTTAGACAGTAGCTAATTTACTGTCTAAGAAAATGAATACAGGCTGCATATCCCGGAACGTGACAATTAGCGACTGATGTTAACGAAATTGGAACCTGACATTAACAAATTGTTAAAACTCCACCAGCCTCAACTATCTCATTAATTTTTTTATTTTTTTATTGATTTTGTGTTTGTTTTTAAATTTTTAATAAACAGTTTTTTTTTCCCCTATTGTTTCTACATTTGATGGTCGTTTTAATTAATTTCTACTTTGTGATTCTTAATAGATAGACATTATGAAGATTGGAATTTTTTTTTCTTGTAAAGGAGGCGGTGGTCCAGAAAACGTTGGGAACCTCTATTTTTAATTCTCATTCTTACCCAATGGATGATAATATCCTTCGGGACTGCTGAAAAAGCTCCTGCCAACAGGAGTATAGCTCATAGAGGGCAGATGGCGCATGACCACATCTAACGCTAAAATCGCCTCGTAAGGAATTTGTCTAGTCCTGCCCTCTAGCGCTTCTTCAAGTCCATATAGTGATACTTGAGCCACCCACTTGATGCTGACCCGGAAGAGACGGTCCTTTCCCTCACCCGGCAAAGTCACCTCCAGTTCTTCGCGAGAGTTACCGATAGGCAATGGATCTCGTGTATATAGATTGTTACGCCCGTCGAAAACGGGTTTCAAGTTGCCAAAGATTTTACCATAGGATTTGACCATTGTTTCAATGATCTCCCCCTGTTAACCTAAAAAGTAAATAACAATAAAAACAGTTAGATGTATACACTAATACGTATTGAGGTTATTTTTAGTTTCTAGCAAGTCTTGATAGATTACATACCAAGTTTTAGTCACCCAAGTCTATTACTCTATGTTTGGTGTTCATTTGAATCGATCAAGTAGGTAATATGCGAAAAAATGAATGGGATTATTTTATGGAAGGCAAAACGGAAGAAACCAAAACTAAGCTTAATAAAAATTATGGTGTGTCCACACTGTCGATTAAAACGGTTTATAAGGGGTCCAGTAACCTTCAAGGTGGCCATGTGAACATAAATGATACTAAATATTCTGAACACCATTTAGAAGTTCTTGGTCCAAAAATTATTGGAAAATTTCATGTTACCAAATGGGTGCCGCGTTAATAGGCACCGACTCAGAAACTTAAACGTGTGAACCGTTGCAAGAACAGTTTCAAGGTGTTTCAATGGAATCGACAGTAATTTTTCCGCCATTCATAACAGTGGATGAAACGCATATTCATCACTTCAATAGCTCAATCCTGCCAGGGGCAAAAACGATGGGTTATAAGCAGGAAATCTGTACCAAAGAAAACCCATGTCTTCAACAGGATAGGTTATCGGCAACTGCCTTCTGGGATGCTGATGGCATAATCCTCATAGATTTCCTGGAGAAGAGTAAACCACCTAAAGGAATGTATTATAGATCTTTGCTGGATTAATTAAATAATGATGATTAATTTTCACCATGACAACGCACCAGCTCACATGAACGCTGAGTTGTTGGAGTTACGCAATGTAGTAGTAGCCGTAGACCAGAGAGATCCTTTTTGCCACTCTACTTTAACGTCTGAGTAAGGTCAGCCTCAGGAACTACAGTTTCTGGTGGGACCTGAACCACATGAGCGGCAGAAAGCAGTCTTTCAGCCGACATGTCTTATTTTTTATTTCCTTTACTACCTACGAACGTGCCTGTGGCATTTAGGAGAAGTATGATCGTTGGTGACGACACTCGATTCTTTCAACCTGACTTTAGACCAGCATCTTATTTTAAGAGCGCTATATATTTTGTCAGCCTTTCCGGTTCAAGGGACCCCTTACCAACAACATGCCGTCAGCAGTTTTTCCGCCCAAGACCGACTTCACATATCTCCACATGTAGAACTAGAAAGTTTTGCTATGTAGTGCTTCTGGATTCCCTTTACTTTTTAAATTGGGTTTCCTTTGACTACTACCTTTATCAGAACATGGCAAGCTTAAAGAAAAGATATTTCTGTGATTGTCAAAGCAACTGTGTATCTTAAAGAGTTAAACAAATCATACTACATAAAAAAGATCATAAAATTCAAACATCATTGGACTAAACAGACATTGATAAGGAATAAAGAATATTTCTTCCAAAAAACAAGGGTTTTCTTAACTTTTTTATATAGTGGCAGTCACCAAAATTTCCTAATAAAATTGCTATTCCCTAACATAGTTATTTCATAATACTTTCCTCCTACATTTATAGCAATAAAACACGTAGGCTGAAAAGCTTTTGGTCTAGCTACTTAAAACACATATTTTTGCAAAATTCGACTTTCTTTATCAATATAGTCTCCTTCAGGAGGGATACAATCAGTCCAAACGCTTTTCTAACATTTCTATACATTTCTTGTAGAAGGATTTGCCTTTGCTTTCAAAATAGACCTGTTTCGGCGATAACTTCTTTATTGGAGCCAAATCTCTTTCCCGCGAGCATTTTTTTTTTGAGGACTGTGAAGAGATAATAGTCGCTGTGGGCCAAATCTGGAGAGTACGGTAGATGAGGAAGCAATTCGAATTTCAATTCATGCAATTTTGCCATCGTAACCATTAACTTGTGACTCGGTACATTGTCTTGATGAAAGACCACTTTTTTCTTGTTCATTTAGGGCCGTTTCTTTGCTATTTCTGCCTTTAAAACGCACCAATAATTTTATATAATATTCGCTATTGATGATTTTTCCCTTCTTAGCATAGTTAATGAAAATCATTCCATGCGCATATCAAAATACAGACGCCAAAACCTTCCCAGCCGACTGTTGTGCCTTTGGTCGCTTAGGGCGGCTTTCACCGGCTGCTGTTCACTTAGCTGACTGCCGATTTGATTCCGATGTATAGTGGTGGATCCATGTTTCATCCATTGTCACATATCGCATGAAAAAATCCTTTTTATTGCGCTTAAACAGGTCCAAACAGAACTCAGAATCATCAAAACGTTGTTGTTTTTGGTCCACCGCAAACGCGGTCCCCATTTCGAACAGAGCTTTCTCATGCCCAAATGTTCATGCAAATTAGGGTCATCCAAAACAATTTTGTAGATTTTTTTTTTATGTGTTCCGGTGTAACCACCTCATCTGGGCGTCCAGAACGGTCAGCAACATTTGTATCTGTACGGCCACGTTTAAATTCAGCATACCAGTAAGTGAGGAGTGATTTTCCAGGGACAGAATCCCCGACACACTTATCAAGCCATTGCTTTGCTTGAACGGTTGTTTTTTTCTCACTAAAAAGATAGTGTTTGATCAGCACATGAAATTCGATTTTTTCATTGTTTTGAAAATATCAAAAGTAGCGTCACTAAAACCACTATAAGTTGTAAACTAACCGTCGAAATGTCGAAATTTTGACACGTATCATATATATTTGAAGGTTGATAATTCCTAAAAATCATACGGATTTTTTAAAAAGGGTGACATCTCTGTGTCAGACCAAAAATTTTTCAGCCTACGTGCTGATAAAAAGTTCTGGATCACATGGAAATCCATAATCAAGCATCAAAAGTTTAAAATATTTGATGATATACAGGAAAAATAAAAAAATAATGATTTATAATGAAGAGTAAAATGTGTTTAAATTCAAATACAGAGCAAAATATTAATTGAAAACGATAATAGGAACTAAAAAATTATGCTCACGTTTAGATTTGTGGCCTCCTAGTTAAAAATTCAAAAAAACTCCAGTAAACACGTCAGTAATTGTTGGATTATTTATTGAATAAAAGAAAACGAAATCACTACAAATTTTAGGCTGAAAATAAATTAACATATCTTTAGAAATACCTAAGAACTGTCAATAAACTTAGTTCCTGTTAACATTCTCAATTAATATTTTGCTCTGTATTTAAATTTAAAACACATTTTACCCTTCATTACAAATCATTATTTTTTATTTTCCCTGTATACCATCATATATTTTAAACTTTTGATGCTTGATTATGGATTTCCATGTGATGCAGAACTTTTTATCAAGAATAAATTTTTTTGTAATATGTAAGGTAAACTTTTTCTCCATTTGTATAAAACTTTTTGGGGCATACTTTATTTATTTTATTTATATATATATATATATATATATATATATATATATATATATATATATATATATATATATATATATATATATATAATGGGTCTTCCATTTGGGACTTGACAACTTTGAAATTTCACTGTGAACGCACCCTTAAGCCAATCACCGAACTGTCAACGTCAAAACATTCAGTAAAGTCAACATTTTCATCATGGTGAAGTACACGAACGAACAACGTTTACAAATAATTAAAATTTACTATCAAAATTTGGAGTCGGTGACTGCAACTTTAAGAGCGTTAACGCCAATTTTTGGTCGTAATTTTCGTCCCAGTAGACAAGCAATTTCATAGTCTAGTGAAAAAATTTGAGTTAACATATTCGCTGCTGGATGTTCCCGTGCCAGTGAGACAACGGGTTGGTCGAAGTCGCCAGAATATTGCTGTCGTTCAAGCGTCCATCTCAAACGAACCAAAACAGCCGATTTCAGGGCGTTCTCGAGAATTGGGCATCGCTCAGACCACACTATGGCGAATTTTGCGAAAGGATCTTGGCCTGCACCCTTATAAGTTAAAGTTAACTCAAGAACTAAAGCCATTCGATCATATGAAGCGACGTACGTTCTCGAATTGGGCTCTAGAAATGTTGGAAGAAGATGACCAATTTCATCGCAAAATCATCTTTAGTGATGAAGCGCATTTTTTAGGATAAACGGCTTCGTCAACAAACAGAATATGCGTTATTGGTCAGGTGAAAACCCTCATGTGCTTGAAGAAACATCACTTCATCCATCCACAAAAAATTACTGTTTGGTGCGGTTTTCATGCCGGTGGTGTCATTGGGCCGTTCTTTTGCGTTGATGAAAATAACCGTCACCTTACAGTCAATGGAGATCGCTACAGAGGCATGTTGCAACGTTATTTCTTTGATCAATTGCATGGGCTAGACATTAATGCTATGTGGTTTCAACAAGACGGCGCCACAAGCCACACAGCGGGTGTAACAATCGACTTACTGCAATCTAAATTTGGTGAAACGTGTTATATCGAGAAATGGTCCCGTCGAATGGCCGCCTAGATCGTGTGATTTAACACCTCTAGACTTCTTTTTATGGGGGTACGTTAAATCATTGGTCTATGCTAACAAGCCTGCGTCGTTAGAGGTGCTCAAAGCCAATATTGAAAGAGAGATAGCGGCCGTTTCCGTCGAAATGTGTGGCCGAGTCATCGAAAATTGGGTTCAACGAATTGACCGCTGCAAACGTGCCCGTGGTTGACATATGAATGAAGTCGAATTCCATACATAAATGTTTTGAGTGTACTTCAAGCCGATAGTAAAATTTTCGAAATGTCTCAAATGGGTTGCGTTTTATTTCAAAAAAAAAGTTGTCAAGTCCTTAATGGAAGACCCGATATATATACAAAGGGTACTAGGAAAGTTTTGCAATACAGCTGTGTTTATTTAATTTTTTCAAAGTAATTTCCTCTACATTCAATACACCTCTCCATCCTCCGAAACCAATCTTTAAACCAATTCTGCCAAGTTTCACTAGGGAGTAAAGCACACTCGTTGTCCCAAGCCCGCAGAAGGTCCTCATCACTGGAAAACCGCCTCCCTTTTAGATTCATTTTCACATGCGGGAATAGTGCAAAGTCGCAGGGAACAAGGTCTGGACTGTAAGGAGGGTGCTCGAGAAGTTTCAGTCCTGTCGTGATCAAATATTCGGTGCAAGCTTTGGCGCGGTGAGCTGGAGCATTATCGTGACGGAGGAACCAGGTGTCCATTCTTGACTTTGACCGCAGGTTCTTCATAGATCCAATGACTTTAGGCAGGTACTGTTCAGTATACCACTTAGCTGTGACTGTCTTCTGTGTGTCCAAAACGACACGTTCCACAATTCCACTCGATTTGAAAAATACAGCTATCATTTTCTTCTTTACAGATCGGGATTTTCTGACAACTACGAGTGTGTCCTCATCGTCAAAGACCCAAACTTTGTTTTGAGCCTTGGTCGGCACATCGTAATAGTACAGCCAAGCCTCGTCACCTGTCACGATGTTGTTCACATACCGAGATTGTGTCTTATCAAACTTTTTTAGCATCTCCTGGCACCAAGTCACACGTCGTGTCATCTGCTCTTCAGTCAGTCGATGCGGCACCCGGAGAGAACAAAGTTTCTTCACGTGCAAATGATCATACAGAATCGAACGAATTGCTGGTGCATTTAGGTCTAAAGTACCCTCTATCTGTTGGTAGGTCACTCGCCTGTCCTCGTCAAGCATTTTCCTCACAGCAATAACGTTTTCCTCCGTAACTGACGTTCGTGGCCTTCCCGGCCTCTCAGCATCCTCCAGAGTGAAATTTCCCCTTTGGAATTCTCTATACCACCTGAATATCGTTGTACGATGTGGACAAACATCACCTAGTGCAAAAGTCATTTCTTCTAAGCACTGGTCTATGTTTAAAACCACGCACGAAATTATAACGCAAAACTGCCCTTATCTCATTTCGTGACCACGATGCCATCGCAAGCACTTTACACTCTCACTGCTAATGAATAACTGAGCCCATCGACTTGACGCGGCGGCTACGATGCATGTATGAATATGTCTCAACATACAGTAGCAGCTTCCTGCGATTCATTGTTGCGTCATATTGCAAAACTTTCCTAGTACCCTTTGTATGTATATATGTATATATGTATATATATATATATATATATATATATATATATATATATATATATATATATATATATATATATATATGTATATGTATATATGTATATATATATGTATGTATATATATATATATATATATATATATATATATATATATATATATATTATATATATATATATATATGATAAATTGAATGAAACTTTCTTACCTTTCGAGGGCATTTATCCGGCTGAATATTGACGTCATAATGATGTACATAACCTCTTGGCATAGAGATCTGAAAGTGGTTCGCTTTCAACCCGATCGGGCGCCCTTCCCGCCCTAAATTCGGTCGGCGGGGACACTGAAATACGGGCGGCTCGGCAGGAGGCGAAACAGTCGCCAGGGGGCCAGCAGCTCCAGCGGCGGCGGGGGTTTGCGGTGGCCCCCGGAAGCGCCACTGCTGTGGTCGTGGGGCCAATAGGTGCGCCAGACGTACCTGCTATGAAGAAAATAGGGGCATAAAGAATACCATAAAACTAAAATATAATTATAAAAATTACGGAAAAACACACTTTAAAGACATATCAAAATTTTAAAATACCTATCCAAAGTTTATTTAAAAAATCATTATATTCCACTGAAATTATTAGGTTAATGCAAACAAAAGACCGTTTTTAGTATTTTGAATTTACTGCCTTACGTTTTTTTTTTCATGCAGATAGATCTGTAAGAATACTGCCTGAAAAGTACATGGCCTACGAGACAGACGACAAAAAAAAAGAATTTTACACCGGATCGTAACTTGTGATGAAAAGTAGATCTCGCAGAACAACTGGCGATGTTTTGTATAGTGGTTAGATGCGAACAAAGCTCCGAAATGCATGCCAAAACCAAATCTCCACGTCAAGAAAATTGTGGTGTCTGTATGGTGGTCTAGCAAAGGTATTGGACACTATACTTTTACTAAATAAGGTGAAGCAATCATTTCTGATAAATACAGTCGTAAAATTAAAAATATGTACCAAAAACTGTTCAACTCAACAGCTCACAATGGTCAACAGACACAGAGATTTGCTGTTGTAACGATCACGCCAGGCCATACATTGCAAAACAAACTGCCACAAAAAATTGCCGAGATGGGCATTGAAGTTCCCCCTGACCCATTGTCTTCTCTAGACATAACTACCAGTTAACATCTCATTTTTTAGTTGAAACTAAGAAGGCAGAAACTACATTTAAAAAATTCATCGACTCGCGCTCTCCAGATTCTTTTAAAAAATGAATTAATGCACTTGTATCTCGCCGATACATTTATTAATACCAATCAGATGTGGTCAACTGTTAATTAGAATTTTGCAGCAAATCTTCGGTATAATTTTTTAAAAACATTTAGTATTTTAAGAAAGTTAACAGTACCAAACGTAAGAAACATAAGCTGATATTTTGGGATATATTCTTTAATATTGGTCAAACCCAGAGATATAAAATAAAAAGAGATGGAAACAGAGTTCAGTTCTTAGTTAAGTTCGCCATTGAATCATAAAGCAAGTGGCAGATTATTTTAAAGAATTTTTCTAGGTTAGGAGAACTCGCTCTTAGGTTTGTTTCAGCACCAATTTCTTCTATATTTAGTTAGGCTATTTGCTGAGGTTGGAAATACATATGAAGAAATACCTACAGTTTGTCAAGTAAGAACGTGTCCGCGATAATTCATTTTTGGTAGATGCGATTCTAGGGATTTAACAAAAAATCGGTAGAGGGAACCTTTGTCTACGGCGCATTTTAGTAAAAGTGTCAGTCGATTCTGAACTTTGTGTAACTTGTGTGCGCGTAGGTTCGAGGCGGTCTCTCTATTCCCATCCAAAGAGGCCTAAAATGACACATTCCGCGGCGGGCCGCTAAATATATTAAAAAGTCGGTATCGTTTGTGAAGAATAAGTAAATCATTTTAACGAGATAAAAAATATCGACGAGTTGCCAAAACGTGGTTCGGTAGGCAAAGCCACTCTGAAAGTCAGAACACAAATCGTGTCTTTGTTTTCAAGGCACCCCAAATTGACGATGCGTCAAGGCGCGACAAAATTAAGAAAATCGGGTTTAAATGTGTTGCATGACACCATTCGACAACATTTTCGTGATGTCAAATTCCGAAGCACGTTGAAGAAACCTTAGTCGGGCGAAAATCACGACGCGAAGCGGCCCGCTTCGGTCCATGACAACATCGACCGTGACTGGGACAACGTGATCTTCACGGACGAAGCGTCCTTTTGGGGATATACAACGGCTCCTCGGGCCTGGATAAATGCCACCAATTGACTGGTTTAGCGAACCGTCAAACATCCAATTAGAGTGCATGTTTGGGAATGCTTTTCCAAACAAGGGTTCGGCAATTTGTATCTTCTTCACATAGAATTTAAATGAGAAAAAAATGTGTGATATTTACGAGAAAGCCTTCTTAACATCTGCCAAACGCTGGTTTAAAATGCAAAACGAGGATTGGATCCTGCAAGAAGATAATGAACCAAAACACCGCGGCAAGTTTTGCAGGGACTGGAAGGTGCAAGTGAAAGTTAAGATACTAGAGTAGCCCTCACAATCGCCGGACGCCAACTCTATTGCAAACGTTTGGTCTCTTGTAAAGAGAAAGCTCAGATGAAAGACTCGGTTATCTCGCGAGATTCAAAAAATTTGCAGAATATGCAAAAAATTTCGTCGACAGCATGCCTTGAAGATGCCAGGTAATTATTGATGCAACAGGCGATTGGACAACTTATTAAGGTAGTTGCGCTTCTGTTAGCACACCAAAAATACATTGATGGCAAAAAATGTTCTTAAAACATATTTTTTTCGAGAATACGAATGGTCACATTCTTACTTGACAAACTGTACATCACAATTAACGTTTGCTCGATTTTAAATATTAAAATACTCTATGTGTAAGTTTTGTACTAATATAAATATTTTAGGTTTATTGTCGTATTCAAAATGCAAATTTTAAAATAAATATTACTTTTAATTTGGTTTTATTTTCCTTAAAAAATATGGCCGATTACCCCACCTGGTAATAAAGTATGTGGTCAAACCGGGTACCCAGTCAAATCAGCCGGGTACCCGGTTTTAACCGGATAGGCCAGGTATCCGCTACATCTCCAAAAATAACTACTGACTTGATTGAAGTATTGTGTTTCAAACCATCCACATTCAATTTTTAAGTACACAAAATGAAACTATTTTCTTTTATAAAATAAACAACCAAAATGTGACACTAAAAACTGAGCTAAGAAATAATTATGTCTATTAAATATTTGATTCTCAACTTTATTAACAATTCAATAAAATACAGAAAACAATATCCACTTAAAAATTTTAATTAATTAAATTTTCATTCTCCTAAAATAGTACCAGAAATTTTTATAATTCATCCTTCTCTAGGAATCAATACCAGTTGTCTGTTCTAGTCAGGTCATTGACCTATCATGCACTGGGCCAAAACAGATTTGCTAAAGGACAAATTAGCTAAAGTACTAGGAAGTAGTTTTCAAAGAAACATAGAGTTTAAGTTTATTATAAAAAAACTCCAAATACATTACCAAGTACAAAAATATTATACGAAATAAGTGTATTATAATTAATTAAAAATTCAAAAATAAATGATGTGACATGCAGCAAAGAGTTTCTTGCCACGTTTTACTGCCTAAATAATGTTTTTGAGTGTTCATTTACTCTGGTAATATTTTCACACCATCCACATCTATAAAATCGCTATAGGACAGTGTTTTTTTTTTTTAAATTTTACCATCCATAAACCACCCATTATTTTCAAGGTAAATACAAAAGTAGGTTGGCGATATTCCTAAAATGACGCCAAATATCAAATTTGAACGAAATGTCCTAACAATTGAGGCTCTAAGTTGAGCAATATACATATATACAGACAGTTGTCTGGTCCAGATTTTGATGTCTGGGTGTCGTTGACTGTTAAGGTACCTGAAAATCTTGAAGCACATTTTTTTAACAAAACACTATTTTTTTCTCCTAGGATTGCTCAAAAGTAAAAACCATTTCCTGTGATATAACACAGGTTGACCACTGTTTCATTATATTCTACATCCTGTCCATTTACTTATGAGTCCTTGATTTTTTTCACCTCACTAGAGTATGACTAACAACCTGCTCAACTTATATTGATTAGTTTATAAATAGTTTAAATACCACGATTATGTACTACCGACAGAATTCAAAGGATTTTATCCTTAAAACTGCAAGTTCTAGTTCTTAACGAACTAGGAAAACCCCGTACAAAACCTAAAAATGGCCCCTTTAAAATGTTTTTACCAATATACCATGGTGCCAGTAATTATTTTTTTTTAATTAGTCCTTCAAGATATTTAAGGAAAGCTATTTTTAATCCAAAATTAATACGCAAAAAACCTCATAATTCCAAAATCGAATAAAAAAACCGATGACCTTATTTCTGCACAAGCTACAGTGTAAATAGCCAATGCCAGGTTGACTTGCATTTAATCACCTTACTGAACAGAAAAAACTGCAAAATAAAATGTGCAAAACACAAAAATACACACAAACATTTTAAAAAAATCAATTTTTAACCATTAAAAATTAAGCAAAATCAAAAATATTCAAAACAAAGACTGACAATTTTAATCTGGAACGCTTCCTGTAAAACAGAGAAAACAAAGGCTGAAAGGAGGTTTTGGGAAAAAAAATTTATCATGCAACTTACGTCCTGTAGGTCCGGGATACATTATTTAAATATTTTAATTAGGCACACAAGCACACACACACCACTCGCTATTTTATTTGGAAAAAATGTCTATCGTGTTATCAAACCACGTCGGCCATTTGCAATCTGCCCAAAACTTCGACGTCATCGGGGTGAATTAATTCAGGACTAGCAATTTGTTTTTTGTCTTTGTCTGTTGCACTGGGTACGAAGAAATGTCAATTGGCAAGGACAAACTACACGTTCAGTACACGCGATGACTTGAAAGTAAAGCCGTAGAAGCATCCGTTTCTTTAACTATATAAAGTATTCTTTTCTAGAAACATAATTTAAACGAAAACAGAATAACCAATACAGTTAACTGAACCGGTGAGTCTTGTAAAAAAATAAAAAAATTCACTGAAATACAAAATTCGGTTGGTTCGATTTTGACAAGGTCAATCGGTAATTTTAGAGACATTTGGCAACAGTGAAAAAAACAAATTCCAGGAGGGAAGTGATTAATTTTATTATCATAACCGTGGAACACTCATAACTTAGAATTTTTTAAAAAATCGTATGTACAATAATTTTATTAAACTGTCAGAAATCGCTAAGACAAGAATGAATTACTATGTTATAAAATCATGTGTTGTGGATATCGTCGTGCAATTTGACCATTCCACTTTTTTAAATGCGCAGCTGCTGTATGCTGTGTTGCCAGATTTACCGAAAATTGGGAAAAATAGGTAGTGCCAATAGGAAAGAAATTGCTACAAAAAAAAAATGACAGCTAAAGCGAATTATTCTAATTGGTAAAAAACTTTTATCTAAAGGTTTTAACCAAAGGAGATCGATCTGAACTGTCATTTTTCCTAAATTTTTATTGTTGGTAGTGGTGATAATAACTGATAACGGAGAAAAGAGAAAATAAAAATGATTTTTTCACTTTTTAAACACTACCGAGACTCAAAGAGGGAAGAGATTGACAGGTAATTAATATGAACATATTCGTAGGGTTTGTTTGGTTATATTCTTTGCTGGATTTTTCTACTGTTGGCAACATGAATTGTATGAAAAAAAACTAATTCGAAAACGTGTATCACATCCTACACGTCTCTTTGATAGTTTTCGAATAAATGGCAGCTGGAAATGTCAAATAATGCATCAATATTGTTTTTGACAGAAAACAAACGAAGATATAAACAAAATAACACCGTTATCTGTGCTTATATTAGAAGTATGGTATAAGACTGAGAATCGAAAGAATACCAATTTTTAAAGACAAATAACTTCAATTTGGTAAATATTTATATTTTAGAGGGTGTTTTTAAACAATTCCACTATGTGAGAATTATTTTCCTTGGTTAGAAAATCATTCAAAACAAGAAACTACTTAAGTGAAAGTGAAAGTGATTTTATAGTGAGCAAAGAGAAAGAAATAAATGTATTAGCTGGTGTTGAAGTCAAGCAAACAGTGTCCATACCATAAATTTCTGGTGATCTAAGGTAAGGTTTTACATAAACATAACCTCAGATTCCATAAATCTCCACCAACACTTGTATGAAGGGGACTACCTACGAAGATTGCATTTTATAAACTGATATCTTCAAGAGGAACATCACCACCCAGTTTAAATTTTATTTAATTTTCGGGCGAACCTCGTTTCACTAATATGAGGATGCTTAACAAAGGTAATACCATGAATTCTTCAATAGAGAAACTTCACGTAGAAAGAGTAGGTGCTTTCCAGGAACGATTTGGAATGAACATTTAGATTGGCGTTATAGGAAGGCGAATAATATATACCAATGGTCCAATAAGATGGCCGCCAGACTACCAGACCTTCCACCTCTTGATTTTTTCTTCTGGGGTCATATAGGAGAAACGTATACACAAAAAAACCAGGAGATATTCAATATCTTAGAAATAGGATTACTCAAGTTATTAATTCTATTACGGGGGTCGTTTGAAAAGTAGTAGGGTAAATAACACACATATGGCAATCCTATGATCGAAATCAGTCTTGAAAATCCACAAAATGACTTTGAATGACCGCCGTTTGAAGGTTGGGAAGATTGCTAACATTGTAGGGATCTTAAGTGAACGCGTGCATAACTTTTTGCATAAAGATTTGGATATGCAAAAGTTGTGTGCACGATGGGTGCCACGTCGCGATAATGCACCTGCTCACACGTCACTCGTGGAGTTGGAAAGTAACAAAAAAAAAACAGACTTTTATATTGACAAAAGGTAATTTTGGACTAGCAATTTGCTCCCAACCTGAGATAGCTTCTTTTTCACTTTCTAGCCGTTAAGTCTAAGTTACTAAGCATCTTTCGAATATATACCTTGTTCTTCAGAAATTCCTAAATATCGTTCTATATCACCACACATATGAAAAAATAAATCAAATAGCTTAAATGAAATATTGTGCAGTTTCAGGATTAATTTGGACTAAACAATCAGAAAATTAGCCTCAAGAAGCAAATATTTACAGGTATGAATTCTTCTTAGCCAATACTTTTTTCTCATATGGTTGGCAACATAGTAAAATGTCTGATTTAAAAAAAAAATAAGTTGGCCGCCAATTGCCGTTGCATATTGCTGACTGTCAATACACCAATATAGTCAATATCTCGCGAATTATGAATGACCAAATATAGGGCACAATAGCTATAAAAAATATAAGCGTATGTCTTACGTTTTATTTGATAACATATAATGTATAATTAATATAAAATATTCGATAAGCAAGAAAAATTACTGGTCGCCGAGGAAATCTCAACAGGCAATTAGTAACTTTTATCTGACATTTGGCAACAGTGAAAAATAACCGCTTGCGCGCGGACATTTAAAAGGATAGATTAAGTTCAGACGTACTTAAATATCTTTTCCTCTAGATGACGCAGGATTGCCAGTATGAGTTATTTTTTAGAAAATCTACTGTTGTTTCAATATTGTTTACAAAAAATCAAAGTTACAGTTACTGCCTTTTAGATTCAGATTAGAAGATTTACTCCAACTGCAAAAATATAGAGATTGTGTTCATTTTAGCGTGATATTAATTACGTAAAAGTGATATTTTGCATACCGCAGAGCTAGAGAGAATCGCAAGCACATGACGAGGACCTCAAACCCCCTTACATAACTTCAAGGACTTTTCCAACTTTACAAATCATTTTAAAAGAATTTGGTCAATCACTATTACTTTAAAAGTAATTGGCAATCGCAAGCCCTTCAATAAAATAAAGTAATTGGGGTTTGAAAAACAAAGTCTCTGTGATACCAAAATCAAAGTAAATTTAGAAAAGTTTTATTATACAGCTATTACCAATGAAAAATTCTTATTAATTAAAACTTTAAATTTAATGTTCTCAGTGATTAAAACTTTGAACTTAAAAGTACTAACAAATGACACATTTTTTCGTCTGTTGTCATGTTTCCCATTTAATTTGTAAACTAGCCAGTGAGAATTATTTTTGTTCATTTGTTTTAGCTGCCATTTTTTCGCGTTTAACCTGGAAATAGGTATATACAGGGTGTTATGAAAATCGTTTAATATATTTAACCCGGCGAATCCCGGTATAAAGATGAACTGTGAAAAACGGTGATTAATGACGCTTTCCTGTAACCAACTGACTCTGAAGATTTATGACTTTACGACATGTCCGCCAATGGTTGTAGAAAATATACAGATCGAAAACAATTCCCGGTAATTTTAATAAGTTGTATTGTTGCATAATTACCACACTTTAAATTAACAGTTTGTTACTTTATTTTATAACGAATTAAAGGAATTTTAACTTTTTCAGTTAAAAAAAAACTGATACTGAAACACAAACTACTTCTAAAGTTCAGTATTTCGAAACAAATTGTTCACCAATAATTTTCTATTTAAAAATTATCTATCTACACTCACTATTTACCACCACTTTTATTGTTATTTTCATTAAGACGCAGTGTAGAACGATACAAAATATATTCTTTTATCGCTTAAATAAATATGGTCAATAAATACAACGTTCTCAAGTAACTTTTATAAGCTCTCTTTGTCATTCCCGCACTCGTACTGGATGAACCCTTGCTAACCACATACTGTGCAATGGTCTGCGCTCCATACGATGCTAATAGTTTAAAGTCACACAGCATTAATACCGGCAATTCTAGTTAGTGACTCCATCTAGTGCGTATTTTAGGACTTAAACATACAATTGTGCTTCGAGCTCTTGTCTTGGAAATATATTATGAACTTTCTAAATATTTTAAATAACTATGCATCGTTTAGGCCTGAAAAAAGCTCATTTAATTTCATTCATTAAATTTCCAAATGGTTTAAAACTATTTGGTAATGAATGTTTAGTTCCTTGTTGATGTCATGGCTACTGGCATGCCGATCTTCCTCAACTTTTGCCAAAATTCTTTGAAGTTTTTCTGTCCTTGGTTGACCAGTGCGAAGACCATCTTTGACATCGAAATTTCTAGAACGAAAGCGACTTTTAGCTATTAATTTTAATAATGTAACTTTCTTCATAGGCCTCCACAGCATTTGTGCCTTCGTTGAAATAAAATCGCAAAATGTAGCGAACTTTTACAAAAATTTCACTCATCTGCACAAATAAATTCTAACAGTTTTTGCACGTCTACTACTGTCAAATGTTAGCTTTCAACTGACGTTAAGTGAGACATAATGTGACTTATATTACCTGAGATATATGCCACTGAAGCCATCTAAGAAGAAAAAAACTCAATACTTTTTCGTCAACGCTTTATAGATATAAACACAGATCTCCTTCACACTAGCCGTGACATTAACCAATCAGAATTAATTTCTGTTCATTTGTTTCAAATTTACTTTGATATGGGTACAAATAAAATTCATGCAATCGTGCATAAGGTAACGTCTACCTATCTATTATTTGTGATTTGGTGATAAAAATATAAATACAAAGTGCCAAAATTACTATGAAAAAAAAATTTACTTTTTACAAATATAGATAGCATACCTATTAGGATTTCCTGTCAGAAAAAAAAGGTATATTTAAAAACCTTTAAAACAACTTTATGTTTTTTTCTGACTTTAAAATAATGCTAATCTTAGCCATATTATACATAGTGCATACAAGTGCAAGTCGGACTTACTCAATTAGTGTTCCGTACGGTGATTGCTTTTAAAATAAAATAAAATCCTTACGTAAACTAAATTATTTAGGTCCCTGACACGTACAAATCGTAAGAACCAATATGTATTTTCATGTTTTTTCTTAGTCAATAATGTATAATAGTTTTAGCATTTTAGCTACTTAATAGTCAATAAATCAATCTAGCTAAGTCTAGAATCTAGTAATAACCAAATAAAATAAAATTGCTGTCTGGGTGTCTCGGTACAGGAGCGACGATCAGTAATGAAAAGTATATTTTAATAAATCCACCATATTGTCAAGACACTTTTTTATACCAGATAAATTACACAGGCCAACAAAAAAACTATTTGTAAAAACTTTTTAAACTAAGACATCTAAGTGTTATGTATTTTTGGGTGCTGAAACCGTATCTGGTATCAGTTCTCTCACAATATGACATGGATTAAATTTCAAAATTTGATACATAAAAAATAAAAACTTAAACCGTACTTTTATTTGATTAGGCTACGATTTTTACTCACGATAACATGTTTCATTTCGATGCGAATATTTTAGGTGCTTATTTTTTTGTCTTTCCTTTCCCTTTTCTCTGTGAAGTTTCTTGTATAGCTTTTTCTCCGATGTGATGCATTTTGTTATTCTCTATAAAGTGACCAACAGTAATCACCCATCATGTTGATATTTCACCGTCCCTGGCACCATTTCTCCATCTCCTTTATGTCCAGATGGAACCGTTCCCCCTGCTCTTCACTCACATCACTCACAAAAAAGTCAAAATGGTTGTGCAAGAAGTGGACTTTAAGGCTCATCAGAGAACCCAGATTTTTGAACTTGTCTATCATATTAGCTACGATAAGTTCATAGACAGGGTCTTTCACATTGCGCAAAAAGTTAGTCACAACTTCTTTAAATGATATCCAAGCCTCTTTTTCCTTTGTAATCATCCTTGCTTCAAAGTTGGAATCGAACATCATTTTACGAATATCAGGCCCAACGAAAACCCCTTCTTTCAGTTTAGCTTCTGATAAATGAGGAAATCTTTTACGCAAATATTTAAAACATTCACCATCTTTAGGCAAGGCTTTCACAAATGGTTTCATTAGGCCTAACTTGATGTGTAGTGGTGGTAGAAGAATCTTTTTTGGGTCTACTAAAGTTTTATGCAAAGTGTTCTTCTCGCCAGGTGTTAAAGTTTTTCTTACGAGCCATTGTTTTTTGGACCAATATTGATCCCTTGCTCTGCTGTCCCACTCAGATATAAAACATGGAAACTTTGTAAATCCTTTTTGTTGACTAAGGATCATGAAGACAACTTTTAAATCTCCACATAGCATCCAACCGTGAGCGGATAGTTAATTTTCTGTAAAATCATGTTAAGATTTTCGTAAGTTTCCTTCATATGGACTGAATGAGGAACAGGCAGTGAAGCATAAATATTTCCGTTGTGTAACAGAACACATTTTAAACTAATTTTTGATGAGTCTATAAAAAGCCTCCAATCTTCCTTCTTGTACTCAATGCCAAATTCGTTCATTAGACTACCAATATCATGGCAGTAAACCAAATCCTCTTCCTGCTTGAAAAACTGAGCAAACTGTTAATCTTTTGTTCTATAATGGTAAATAGATGTTCCAGATTCCAATAAATGTTTTTTCTTTCAGCCTAGAACCAAGTAATTCTGTTTTTTCCTTAGTCGTCAAACCCAAATCTCTCATTAAATCATTTAACTCAGCTTGTGTAAACAACTGTGGTTTTAAATTTTCTAGAGAACATTGAAACTCATCATCATCCGGTCGACTTTCATTAAATTCGGGACTGGACTGTAAAACGTCATCAATAGACCGAGGTGGCTCAGGAACAGGAAGTCCCAGTCCATGTCCTACCTGCCGATTAGCTGAAGTAAAGTTAGGATAGACAATTACTTTCTTATTTTTGGAGTTATATCCAGAAACATCAACGCTGCAAAAATAACAATCATTTGAATGATTTTCTTGCTCTCGCCATACCATGGATACTGCAAATCTAAAAGCTTTCTTTTCTTTCTTATACCATTTCCTAAGATCCTCGACACAAACATAACATACTTTGTGAGGAGCCCAACATTTTTCTTGATTACCGATTTATACACCAAAATATGCAAAGTATACTTTTTTTACAAAGTCAGTAATGTTTCTTTGATGTTTTTTAACTACAAACTCACCACATATATAACAAAAAGTGTTGGGAAAGTTTTTACAACCACGATTAATCATACTTTGAGTGTGAATTAAAGCACATGGGTTAAACACTGCAATGCGAGATTATATTAACTGGAAGAAAACAAACAGTTGTGACATTTGTCGGAACTGCCAACCTAATAACATTTGATTTTACTGCCAACCTTATAAAATTCTGATTTTATTGTCAACCTAATAACATTCGAATGATAAAAAATAAACTTTTCACATTTTGAATATTAAAATGTGAAAAATTAGTGGGTGATACGACTTTTTTATTATTATTTTCGGAAATTATTTCGTGACAATTTTCGCTCAATCTACACTTCATGAAGACTATTCCAGAATTTTTTCAAAATATTTTGATCGGTACTTTTCGAGATAGGGTAGGGGGACAACGATTTTTGGCCATTTTTTAAAAATAATACAAAGAAAAGTGTGCGCAAGTATTACATCATAAATATTTTTGAACTCGTGTTGTCACAAGCTTTCAGTTAACACCCCACTCGATGACCTGGTATTTTTTTTTCACTTCCGATTTCACCCCCTAAAACTAAATACTTAAATCAAAATTTAACTTTCAAAACTACACGGCTCTGATTGGTTAATCAATTCCTATAGTCGTATTTATGCCAAATTTCAACTTTATATGTCGAATAGTTTCGGAGAAAATCGGGTATGACAGACAGACGGACGAACGGACACCGAGGTGATTCCGTACGAAACACTAAAAACATTCAACACAGCAAGATTTGAAAATGATGAGCTGCTTTTGATCGTGACGCATGCTATAAGTTATAAATTAGTAGCAGTAATTTTAAAACAAAAATCCCTAATTAAACAAGTATTTTTTTAACGTTTAGCGTCAAAGGTTGCAAATATATAAAATGGCTCATTACTAACATTCAAAACGTTCTACGATATTATATAAACAAGCAAAAGCAAGCTATACTTACTAAACCAAAACTCATCTACTGGTTTAATGTATAAATCCGAGTACAAACCGTTAGCTTGCTGCATGGAATGTGAAGGGGGCGGATGCCCTAAATGGGGTCCTTGACCAGGGGGGGCGGTGTCCGATTAGACTAAGCGTCGTCAAGTCGGGTGGTAGTAGTACCGACTGGAGACCTGTTTGCATCGTCAGCTCAGTCTCGGCTGACATAATGGTTAATCCCACTCCTGAAAAACAATGTAATTTTACTTTAAATAAGCAGATCTAAAGCAATAGTTTGTAATTAAGTACTATTTTATATATCTTTTGATAACCGTTATTTTTATACATATTTTAGTTTCTCTCCAATCTCTCACTCTATGGTATTCCATACAAATAACTTACACTATGCAACACTAAAAAATTCACCGACATCTCGAATAGTGATTCCTATTAGTATACAAGAAAAAAGGTTTTATGTCGACATCACATCTCATAACCTAGAAAACTAGTAATTTGTTTTATTTACCCCTCGTATCACTTGTTTGAGGTTATTTATTAAAAATATTACTTTTTCGTGTATAAATGTGATCAAAACATTTAGATTAATGCTAAATATACAAAATGCCACGCGTTTGTGTTAATTCGCCTAATTTGTTTTGTTACGATTGTGGTAAATTTACCCCTAAAAGTGGAAAAAAGCCAATATCCCCGTGGTATGAAGCTTATTTTAACACCGCAATTGAAAATCAAGATAAATCGTGCCCCGAGTGTGTTGTTTGAAATATTATAAATATATGACGGGTTGGTACAATGGTACTATAAAAGAAATGCCTTTTGGCGTACCAATGTAGTGGCGTGAACCCAAAAACCACACAGAGGATTGTTACTTCTATTTAATAAGTGTGAAGGGTTTTGCTAAAAAAAACAAAAAGTTCCATGAAATATGTTAATGTATCATCAGTATCAATGCCGCTACCTCATTCTCCTGAAATTCCTGTACCGAAACGACCTTTGAACCCATCAAGTTCATCGAGTTCTATAGAAGAAAAAAACGAACCCAATCCTCCTAGTGGAGAACTATTTCAAGATCCAACTATTGCATCAGAACCACATTTGATAAGAAAATCAGAACTAAACGATCTTGTTAGAGATTTAGATTTGATCAAAGAAAAGTCTGAAATATTAGGATTGGAATTAAAACAGTGGAATCTTTTAGAGTCTGACGTTAAAATTATCGAAATTGTCACAGCTCCTTAACTACCTTTTATTCAAAAGAGTTAGTTTTTGTAATGATATTGATGGGTTAATGTCGGCATTAGGCCACCATCATTCGCCAGAAGAGTGGAGACTATTTATTGATTGATCAAAACAAAGTCTAAAGGCAGTTTTACTCCATAAGGGCAACATACCTATGACATTTTAAAACTTATTTTAGAAAAAACCGAATACACACGTTGTTAATGAAGCTAGACACAAAGAAAGCTTCTGGCGCTGACGAAATACCTGCGATAGTTCTCAAACTGTGGGACGGAACTAACACCAGTTTTCTGTAGACTTTTCAACCTACAGAAAGGGAATATTTCCTTCCTGATGGAAGCCGATACCTAAAAAAGGCAAGAAGACCTTGCCAAATAACTACCGACTAGTCGCACTGCTTTCAATCGAAAGTCATGGAAAAGGCTATCGATCAGCATCTACTAAAATATCAACATTATTAGCGATCACCAATATGGCTAAACACAGATAAACAGGAGATCTTCTGACTTATGTAACACATGTTTGGAACAACGCAATTAAACACTTTGGAGAATCTCGACCAGTTTCTCTTGACATATCCAAGGCATTCGACCCTGTTTGGCACGATGGACTGTTGGCTAAGCTACGCTCTTATGGTATGTCTGAAAAGTTCTGTTTGTGGCTCTCTGTTTCCTCAGAGAGCGTTCTTTACGAGTGGCAGTCGACAGATTTCTTTCTAACACCTTCACTATCAACGCCGGTGTGCCCCAAGGCTCCATACTGTCTCCTACACCTTCTCATTAACGATCTGCTGGAAAAGACCGGAAATCCATTCTACAGCTTTGTAGATGACATCTCTTCGTTCACTTTGAACGCTCGGACATCGCCTACGCAGACGAATATCCGCAGACAGCAGGAAGTCATTCAACTTAACAAAGACCTGGAAGAAATTCTATCTTGGGGTGACAGTAACCAAGAAAGAAAAAAAATGGCAAAGTTTAGGATTGCAAACCAGCTATACGAAATACTGTTGTTTGTTGCGTTCAGAACATTACGTAAAATAGAACTGGAGAAGTGGGTAAGTTCTTGGTCAGAAAAATATTAAAAATACACCATTAGTATCACCTGAGAAAATCATTTTACCACCATCGCACATCAAACTTGGTTTAATCAAGAATTTTGTCAAAGCGTTACATAAGGACGGACCTGGATTTCAGTTTCTCAAAAATAAATTTTCTGGGATCAGTGATTCTAAAATAAAAGAAGGAATTTTTGTAGGGCCTAGTATAAGAAAATTAATTGATGATCCCTCTTTTCTATCCAGTGTAAGTTCCATAGAAAAAAAGGCATGGTTGGCTTTTATGGATCTCACGCAAAATGTCCTCGGCAACCACAAATCACCAGATTTCCATGAAAAAATAAAATTAATGCTGGATGCCTATCATGAACTAGGATGCAATATGTCATTAAAAATCCATTTTCTACACTCTCATTTGAGTTTCTTTCCGGAAAACATGGGCTCAGTTAGGGATGAACATGGCGAACGTTTTCACCAAAAAATAGCTGAGTTTAAGAAGCGTTATCAAGGTAAATGGGAACCAGCCATGCTTGCAGACTTCTGTTTGTGGTTTAATTGAGTTGCCGGTACGGAATCAGTATTTCATACTGTAAACCCAATGTTATTATTTATCTACGTTATTACTTCGTTAATCTCCCTGTTAAATATTGCTGCTATATCGAAGTCTGTTCCTAAATAGGTATAATTCTCAGACACGAAAATTATTAAATTATTATATGCTAGTCGTCATTTGCTGTTGAAAATTTTTTAAAAAGTATTGTGAAAATCTCTGGTATTATCGGCCTTTAATAATTGTGATTATGTGTATGGACCGTTTCTTGGTCTAACTAATAGAAATAGAACACAGAGAATTCAAAACTCGTGTTGCCGTTTCGGTTGACTGAACACGCACCATCGAACGGAACTGCACTTTGCTATGTTAGTTCAGAAAATTATGCTTTCCTCGGTCCCTCAGTATCTTAGACATAAACTGGTCCCGTTCGATCAGATTCATGGTCTTAACACAAAACTTTGAGGTTGGCTGAGTATTCCAGAGCACACGACGGCCTTATTCAGAAAGGCTTTACATAACAGGCTTCTCATCTATATAACGAAATTCTTCGTAGCTTAAAAACCCTCAGTATGGAACACTTTAAAGTGAAATACAAGGATATCCTGCTGAGACAACAGAACGCTTAGCTTATTAAACATTCTCATGAGCACTGCTTTCTCAACGTATTAAGATGGGGTGAAAAGTCCCGAGACTTTCCGAAAGATGACAGCACAAACAAAAATAACCGGCCAAGTCCAAGTCAAACTTGCGCAATTAGTGTTCCTTACGTTGATTGCTTTTAAAATAACAATTTTAGTTACGGGGGTATAAAATGACCAATGACTTCACAAAACACACCCTAAATGAGTTTTCAACAAAGTTTTTTTTTTCCGATCTTTAATGAAAACTGATGACCTTGAGATTTTTGTTTTTTTTTATATACCAGATAAATTAATAAAGGTAATGCACTCGTGATAATTTTTGTTCAATCTACACCCTGTAGAGAATATTCCAGAATTTTTTCACAATTTTTTGATCATTACTTTTCGAGATAAGGGGGAGAACAGCGATTTTTCGCAATTTTTTAAAAATAATACCAAGAAAAGTGTGCGCAATATTACATTATATATATTTTTGAATTCCTGTTGTCACAAGCTTTCATTTGACACTCCACTGGATGACCTGGTAATTTTTTTTTTTCGCCCTCTAAAATTAACCCTTTACGACAAAATTTAACTTTCAAAACTACACGGCTCTGATGGGGCCATCAATTCCTATATTAGTGCCAAATTTCAACTTTCTATGTCAAATAGTTTCGGAGAAAATCGGATGTAACAGACAGATAGACAGGCAGACGGACAGACACACGGACGGACAGACAGACGGATAGACAGACGGACAGACAGACAGACGGACAGACACCGGATTGGTCTTATAACTAAACACTAAGCACGATATGATTTTCAGTTAATTCAGGTTAGTCAACTCTCAGAAGATTGGTCTAAAATTTTCATGATATGGTATTTTGTCTATTAGTTTGCGAGCTACAGCTGTTTGGGTGACGGTACTTTTGATTTTTACAAAATGATGGAACAAAGTGAATTTCGTGTGTGAAAAAGCTATGTCTCCGATGGTGCCGGGCACTCTCACGATTGATCAAAAACAGCAACGTGTTGAAGATTCAGAACGATGTTTGGCACTGTTTCCGCGTAATCTAAATTAGTTTTTGCATCGATTCCTAATAATGGACGAAACATGGATCCACGACTGCACGCAGAGTGGCTGAGAACCGCATGAAAGCTGACCGAAGCGGCCAAAATATAAAAAAATACCCATATAAAATATGTTCAATTTTTTATCATAGCGGTATACAGAATTATTATTATATATTATTTACACGCGCTTCACGAAGTTTAATTACTGTGTTTTACTATTTATAATTTGGGGTTTTCCGAGATAATATGTAACATAAAAAAATTGATTTGAAATTCAAATGGGCACTTATTCACTTTTTTGCGGTTCTTTTATTGGTCTACTGTTGTTTAGGATGCGGTTTTAAAAAGCGACTATTTGAATAATATAATTAATGTAATGAACTGTACAAACCAACATGTCTAAAATAACATGGGGCATTCAAAAACATAGAAGATGTAATGTACAAGGAATGTGAATTAATTTTGAGGGATTTCTAACAGAGGACGTAACGTGTATTATATCGTATAGAAAGCGTACTGTTGCTACATTCATGGTGAAGCAATATCATTAGACTTTAATTTTTTCGTACATGTTATGTTGCCGAAGTGTAAACAACATTTTTTTTTTTGCACATTGAATATGTCGAATTACGTGCCACCAAAACAGCATTTGCGAGAAGCGTTACTTTCTTGTTGAGAAAAGCGCTACTGAAAGTCATCAATTGCTGTCGGAAACTTATGGTGATTCTATTCCATCGATAAAAACATGTGAGCATTGGTTTTGACGCTTTGAAAGTGGTGATTTCGACACGAAAGACAAAGAACATCCAGGCCATTCCAAAAAAGTTTAAAAGATGAAGAATTGGAGGCATTACTCGATGAAGACCCGTGCCAAATGGAAAAAGAATCATTAAGAGTTGAATCTCACAACCATTTCCAAGCGCTTATATACACTGAGAATGATTCAAAAGCAAGGAAATTGGGTGCTGTACGAACTGAAACCGAGAGACGTTGAGAGGGGCGATTTTTCACCTGTGAACAACTCCTTTTTTGCATCGTATAGTAACTGGTGATGAAAAATGGATACGCTACGATAATCCAAAGTGCAAGAAATCATGAGTGAAGACCGGTGAACCATCAACATCCTCGCCAAAGCCGAATATTCATGGCTTCAAGTTTATGCGGTGTATCTGGAATCAGCTGGGTGTAGTGTATTATGAGCAACTCCAACCCAACGAAACTAATACTGGGGAACGTTACCGAAAACAATTGATGCAATTGAGTAGAACGTTGAAGGAAAAACGACCGAAATATGCCAAAATATACATGTTTTTTTCAACATGACAACGCTCGGCCACATGCTGCAAAACCTGTCGAGAAAACGCTAGAAGCGCTTGGATGGAATGTCCTACCTTACCCGACGTACTCACCAGACATTGCTCCGTCTGATTATCACTTGTTCCGATCGATAACGCATGGCCTGTCTGAAAAAGGCTTCCATTCTTATGAGGATATCAAAAGATGAGTCATTCTTTCAACGTGGTATTCATATTCTGCCACAAAGATGGAAGAAAGTAGTGACTAGCGATGGATAATTTTTTTTTTATGGGTCTAGCACACGTGCTGCAGGGAAGTTCCTAAAGCGCTTCAGGAGCGGCATGTGTGCGGGAAAAGCGATTCACGTTGTTCTTAAATCGCTGTAAATTGTACTCGGTGGAAAACACAGCCCTGGGCAAATTATTCCAAAGGGATGATGTTCTCCATATAAAAGGCTGCTTGAAAAGCGTTATACGCGGAGTAAAAAGCTAAACCTCATATAAATGTGAAGTATTAGCGTGTATTTTTAACATGCACCCGCTCTGGGAGGAATTAAGCGGGCTACATACTTCGAATACTTTCCATAAAAATACTTGTAGAACAGATTCAAGTCGCCAACCGTTCTTCGATGTTTCAGCGAATCAAGGCCGCCGGTCAGTTCCGGGTCTCCAGTCAGACGAACAGCTCTTCTCTGAACAGAATCCAACAAATGCAGCGTGTGTTTGGGGGCGGAGCCCCAAACATGGGAGCAGCATTCCATAGTTGGTCGAATTTGAGCTTTGTAAAGAATTAACAGATGTTATGGAGTGTAAATCTTTCTGGATCGAAATAATATTCCCAACTTCTGAGAAGCTATCCTTGCCATGCCTGCAACATGTTCATGCCAGAACATAATTGCTCCCAAATTAACGCCCAACAAATTGAGTGACGATGTTATAGGAATGGAGTGCCCCGACATAACTATGTCGGGTTCAGCAACGTTAACTTTTTTAGAAAAAACTGCCGCCTGGGTTTTTGTAGCATTAAATTCCACTTAGTTCAGGTTAGAATTAGATAGAATTTCTTCCAGGTCTTTGTTAAGTTGAACGACCTCCTGCTGTCTGCGGATATAGCCGATGTCCGAGCGTTCAAACAGAATGAAGAGATAAGCGTACTGTCACCTGCAAAGCTGTAGATTGGACTCCCGGTCTTTTCCAGCAGATCGTTAATGTAAATAAGAAAGAGAGCAGGAGACAGTATGGAGCCTTGGGGCACACCGGCGTTGATAGTGGAAGTGTTAGAAAGAAATCCGTCGACCACCACTCGTAAAGAACGCTCTCTGAGGAAACATGAGAGCCACAAACAGAACTTTTCAGACATACCACAAGAGAGTAGCTTAGCCAACAGTCCATCGTGCCAAACACGGTCGAATGCCTTGGATATGTCAAGAGCAACCGCTCGAGATTCTCCAAAGTGTTCCAAACATGTGTTACATAAATCAGAAGATCTCCTGTTGATCTATATTTACGAAAGCCATATTGGTGATCGCTAATAATGTCGAATCGTTCAAGATATTTTAGAAGATGCTGATTGATAACCTTTTCCATGACTTTCGATATTATTGAAAACAGTGCGACTGGTCGGTAGTTATTTAGCAAGGTCTCTTGCCTTTTTTAGGTATCGGCTGAACTGTGGCACATTTCCAGCATGAAGGAAATATTCCCTTTCTGTAGGATAGGTTGAAAAGTCTACAGAAAACTGGTGTTAGTTCTCTCGCACAGTTTTTTGAGAACTATGGCAGGTATTCCGTCAGCGTCAGCCTTTTTGGTGTCTAGCTTCATTACTCGTAAAATACGTTTTTTATGATACGCTGTCTGAAGACAACATCGGGCATCCTTGACTGCAATATGGGAATAGTAGGTGGTGTTTTTCCCTTGGAAATCGACAGTAGAATGTGAAGCAAAGAGTTCAGCCAACAAGTTCGTTTTCTCAACAGGTGTGGTAGCAATGGAATTATCTGGCCATGTGAGTGGTAGTATGGTGGATTTGGTGAAATTTTGACTAACTGCCTTAGAGATAAATAGACAATAAAGTGATATCCTTCAAAATTAATTCACACACTCAATAGATACGTTGATACGCCATACTGCATTTCTGTTCCGCCTACAATGAAATATTTAAATTCGAAGAAAATCCATATATAACGCACAATCACACAAACAATGGAAAATTAAAGCAGTTATAAAAATATATTTCTATTTTTAGAACATTTATTTTTCAAGCAAGTACAGATAACTTTCACGTTTTTTTTTTCTTAAGAGTAAATAGATGTGTTTAGTACACTTGGTACATGTACTAGTAAACAAATCATTAAGCGCCTCCTTTGTTTACTGTACGCAATTGTGAACGATTACAGTGGCGTAGATACGCATGCATAGGCGCGCATTTGGTGCTACTAGACATGATGAAAATACAGTGATTGAACATTCAACAATAGAAAAAGTAAACACGTACATCTCCCTGGGCCAAATAATAACGATAGGAAAGGAAAACCAGCAGCTTGAAATAGAAAGAAGGATACGTATGAGATGGGCAGCATATGGAAAATCTGTATCTTACCAGCTACAACGTATGGAGCCGACACATGGGTTTTAACTAAACGAACAATAGAAAAACTACAAGTTCACCAACGAGCAATGGAAAGGAAGATGTTGAGTGTTACTTTGAAGGATAAGAAAACTAATAAATGGATTAGACAACAAACAAAGGTGGATGATATCACCAAACGGATAACATCTCTGAAATGGAGCTGGGGCCGGCCATGTAGCGAGAGCGACGTATAAGTGGAGTGGCAAGATCACTAAGTGGAGACCATGGGAAGAAAAGCGAAGCATAGGAAGACCCCAACAGAGATGGAGCGACGATCTGAAGAGAATCGGAGGGCTTAACTGGTATCAACAAGCACAACATAGAGAAAAACGGAAAGATTTGAGAGAGGCCTATACCCTACAGTGGGTAGAGAGGGGCTGAAGGAAGAAGAAGAGACAGTCTGTCAAGTAAGAATGTGGACACCCGTATTCTTGAAAAAATGTGTTTCGAGAACATTTTTTGCCATCGGCGCTATTACCTTAGTAAGTTGTCCAATCGCCTCCTGCATCAATAATCACCTGGCATCTTCGAGGCATGTTGTCGACGACATTTTTTACAATGATCTAAAAAAATTTTGAATTTCGCGAGACAACCAACTAAGTCAAAGTCCTCAGAGTCTGTCCTCTGCGCTTTCTCTTTACAAGGGACCAAAGGTTTTCAATAGGGTTGGCGTCCGGTCATTATGAGGGGCCACTCTAGTATCTTATTGTGAGTCCAAGAGAGTCACTTTGCGATGTAATTTTCGCCCAGCAGAGGTTTCTTCAACGTGCTTTGGAATTAGACGTCATGAGCACGAATATGTTGTCGAATGGTCTCATGGGACACGTTCAAACACGATTTTCTTAATTTTGCCGCTCCTTAACGCAGCGCCCAATTTCGGGTCCCGTGAAAACAAAGACACGATTCGTTTTTCGACTCTCGAAGTGACTGTGCCTATCAAGCCCCCCTTTTGGCAAGTCGTCGACATTTTTCATCTCGTTAAAATGATTTACCCACTTCTTCACAAACGACACCGACTTTTTAATATGTTTAAGGGCCGCGGAATGTGTCATTTTGGGCTCCTTTGGATGGGAACAAAAAAGACCGCCTTGAACCGACGCGCAAACAAGTGACTCATTTTGAATTTTACGTGATTTCGTCGAAAGTTCGGAATCAACTGTACTGTTATCAAAAAGTTCCCTCAACGGATTTTTTGTTGGATCGCTAGAATAGTATCTACCAAAAATGAATGACCGCGAACACGTTCTTACTTGACAGACTGTACATAAAATGCAGAGAAGACCGAGCTCTATTTCCTAATTAATCTTTTACTTTTCTCGCTAAAGGAAATATTATAATACTTGGTGACCCATATATAGGTTCAAGTTTGCATCAATAGCAATTACATTTCCCTAAAGTGACGGTTTGGATCGCAAAGGCGACACCTAGAACAATCTACTCGTAATTCTTTGATTCTTTTAGAATATATATATATATATATATATATATATATATATATATATATATATATATATATATATATCTTTTAATTTATTTTTTCTCTTTGAAAGCCGGTGACCTCACATTCACACACGTCATTCTAAAAATAAGTTAGCCTCCACGTAGTTCTGATTTGACGGCGATGAGTTTTTCTTATAGAGATATCTCAGAACTAAAGGTGAGGAGTAACAATCCTCGCTCTTTGGAACAATTAAAAGGAAATATTCTGCAAGAAATGTCAACGATCCCGTAAACGACGTACTGAGCAGATTACCAGGAGTGTAGCAATTCCATTTAGACAATATTATTTTGAAAAACAATTTTCCGAGAAGTGTAGTTTAATACATATTAAAACTTATTGTTATTTAATTTTCATCTCTAGATCACAAACAGCATCGTTTATAATTTCTGTCGATCAATTTGTCGATCTCATGCCACTCTAAACATGGATTTAAAATTCGGTACGTCTTTTTGCTGAAAAAATTAGCAAATTTTAGGTAGGTTTATTACCGATGACGCGCCAAAAAAAAAAAAAAAAAAAACCCGAGCGCGTACGACGTCACAATGTTTATTTTTCCTCAATATCACAGACAGCCGATACGAGTGTTTTAGTTTTCAATCAATTTATTGTTATTATCATCTGTGTGTGGATAAATTTATTGAAAATGTATAATCTAAAAAGTTATCGTGCCTGTTTTGTACGAATACTACAAAAATAACATCCGAAAAAACTGTTTGTAAATGTGCCACAAGATGTTAAACGTCGAAATCAATGGTTCCAAGTAGCACGACGTATTAAATCCTAAAACAGCATCAATTTTTTTCTGTTGTGAATATCGATGTAAGTATTTTAATTCAATAATGTATTTAATAACCATTCATATCAGAATAATATTATCTAATGAATTTTGTTTTATTTAGTGTTTCAAAATTTGGTAAAAGTTCGGTTCGCGCGGGCTTTTCAGAATAGGAATAGGTCTAATTTTAAAAGATTTACGAGAAAAAATCGGGGGGAGGCCATTTTTGTTAACCGAAACTAACCTCAACTAACTTGGTCTCCAGTCACTAATATAGCACGAACATCATTTTCTCAGATTAAGGTAGGACATTTTTTTTTTCATTATTTAATGTATTTTCTACTTACTGATTATTTAGTACAGGTTAGTTCCGGTTAGTTCAGGTTAGCGTAAATGGCCTCCCCCCGATTTCTTCTCGTAAACCTTTCAAAATTAGGTCATTTTTTATGGGTCTAGCACACATGCTACAGGGAAGTCCCTAAAGCGCTCCAGGAGCGGCATGTGTGCAGAAAAAGCGATTCACGTTGTTCTTGAATCGCTGTAAATTGTGCTCGGTGGGAAACACAGCCCAGGCAAATTATTCCAAAGGGATGATGTTCTCCATATAAAAGACTGCTTGAAAAGCGTTGTACGCGGTGTAACAAGCTGAACCTTTTAGGCCTATTCCAAAAAAGAAACCTCCTCCCCTTTTCCTGAAAAGCCCGCGTACCGAACTTATTATTTAATCTTATCACAAAATTGTTTATTGTCATTTTTTTTGTTTAGGTAAAATTTCGGTACGCGAGCTCTTCAGAAAAAGGAAGATTTTTTTTTTAAATAGGCTTAAAAAGGACCTAAATTTGACAAATTTTATGAGAAAAAATCGGGAGGTAACAGTTTTTGTTAACCTGAACTAACTGAATCTAACCCGAATTAAATAATCAGCAATTACAAAATACATTAAAAAACCTTGTGATTTGTTCTTCTAGTGTTGTTTTCCACAAAGAAAATTTCACAGCACAGTATCTTATTGGTTGGAATTTTACTATGACTGTAAATGTAGCATAATCATTTCGGCGTATGTGCATAAACGAACTGAGTTCACCCGAGCAGTTTCGATCAGTGGTTGTCAATAGCATAGTAGACTTTCGTACGCTTACGTATTAATGTTTATAAGCAAAAAAAGTGCAAAAACGCCCCCCCCCCCCCGTTATTTTCTCGTAAGTCTTTCAAAATTAGACCGTTTTAAGCCTATTCCAAAAAAAACCTTTTTCTGAAAAGCCCGCGTAACGAAGTTTTACCCAAAATTTATATATCCAGCTAGTTTATACACTAGACCAAATGGACAGCGTAAATTGTCACACATTACTGAATTAGATTAAATTAAATTAGATTAGTAACCAACATTTTTTTTTTTTGCACTAAACTTCAATAAGTCTGACAGTATATATATAGATAGAAGCTGTTGACAGTATTTACGTGAGAACAGTTTAACATAATGACGTCACAAAAAATGGCAGCCAATCGTTGCACTTTCGTAGTCACGTGATTATTTTTAAATTTATTTATAATTAATTGTAAAAAATTTTTAAAAAGTTTTTCGCATCGATTATCAATATTATTTATAATAAAGTTTTAAAATAATACAAAAAAATCGATAATTATTTTTTATTCAAAAACCCAATTGCGTAAGTATACGATAATAGAGAGATTTTGCAACGCTTATTTTGGTAGGCCACTGTCTTTATCTTTATTTGGTTTGGAGCTTGCGCAGTAGTAAAAGGAGGAAATTAAATATAAGGACTCAGCTGTTATCGTTACTCGAAGCATGCGTCCATCGTTTGGAGCTTGCGCAGTATTGAAACAAAATAAGAGAAACCTATATTAAGGATAACAGTTTTATTTATCGCACATTCGTGAAAATACTGAAGGAAGTGGTAGAAACCTGCTAGACACAACTTTAATTTAGAAACTTGTGTTTTTTTTTTTATAGGTCTAGCACACGTGCTGCAGGGAGGTCCCTAAAGCGCTACAGGAGCGGCACGTGTGCGGAAAAAGCGATTCACGTTGCTCTTGAATCGCTGTAAATTGTACTCGGTGGGAAACACAGTCCTGGACAACCTATCAAATACTAATAACATGAGATGAATAAAAAAAAATCCCCTAAGTTTATAGAAGATGAATACTAACCTAACCTTGCAATTCCTTCGCGTTAATACTGCGCATGCTTGAGATAACGATAAGAACAAAGGCAGGTGAAAAATAAGTGTTGCAAAATCTCTCTAATTTCTATAATTATATGTCGCTTATTATGAGTATTTGTTGAAATACGCATAATATTTAAACATACTCGTTGTTATAATCTCTAACCTACAATGTGGTATTCTTAAAACTTGACAAGTTAACTTTTTTACTTGAAAGGATATAGAGTTCATCTTTATTCAGTCTCAGGTTTTTCTAATGTTGGTAAAAGTGCATTTACATTTTTATTTTCAATTCAATTCAATTCAATTCAAATTTCAATTTTGGTATAATGTATTTAAATATGAAGGTTAACTAAAAAGTGTCTGTGAAGAAAATGGGAATAAAAAGAAGCAAACAACATTAAGAAGTAGCTTACACCGATGTTGTAATAAACAATTTTATTTATATTATCGCTTCAAAGCATATTTCTTGCAAGCTCTAAATTTAAACTTTCAGACAATGTTTACTTCCAACTAACGATACACTTTGATTTTAAATGGCTGCTAGTTCCATAAAACACTATCTGTGTTATGTTTTGGAATTAGATATACAATTAATCTACTTATTATTGCAATTATTTCCATATTTTTTTTAATTTAACAAAAGAAATCTTTGCATAAAAATACAAAATTAAGGAAAATTCTGAATTTAGGGCAAGTCGTGCACTCAGCAAAAAAATTTAAGATAAAAATCTCTATATACAGTGGCAAACAAAAGTATGGAAACATTTAAATTCCCATCTTTAGTCTTAACATTTAAACGGTTTACAATTACAATATTTATTTATTAATCGTGTACACGCTAACAAACATTTTGAAGACTAAAACAGTTATTGTTTATTAGAAATGTACTTAGTTTTTAACGTAACAAAATTATGCACAAACAGACGTATGTAAACATTTTTGTTATAAAATAAAAATTCCACTAAGACGACTGAGATGAGATATTTAATATTTAGTGGGATATCCTTTTGCGTCAATCACTGCTTGACATCTTCTGCCCATAAAGTCAATAAGCCTAGCATAAAAATCAGGTGGTATTTTTTCCCATTCTTGTTTTAATGCGATCCAAAGTTCGTCCTGGTTTTTTATACTTCTTTTTCTAATTTGTTTATCCAGATAGTGCCAAAGATTCTCTATCGGGTTCAAATCAGGCGATTGTGAAGGCCGGCGCATCAACCGAATTCTTTGTTCAGAAAACCAATTCTTGGCCAAGCGAGATGTGTGTTTTGGGTCATTGTCTTGTTGAAAAATCCGTGACAGTGGCAAATCTTCTTCATAAGGAATCAAATTATTTCTAATATCTCCTAATGGCCCCGTACCAGACCCTCGAAAACAACCCCATACCATGATACGAGGGTTGTGTAAGAAATAAGGTTCCCAACGCTGTAAACTCGCCGCGCGAGATGCTAGGCGAAATCCGGCAACACCGCCGTGTTCGCTGATTCCCCCACTCTAGATCCCGCCTTGGTAGAACTCGGTGCGACGTTCAGTGCCGGCCTAACAGCCGTAAGCGATGGAACTCTCGATCGCTGTCACCCGCCAGGTGCGAAGTTCGTGCGGTAATCCGATTTTTGCACGCTAAAAAGTTACCACCGGTTGATATTCATAGGCAGTTGTGTGAAGTTTATGGGGAAGCTTGTATCAGCGTTCAACACGTCCGCAAATGGTGTAGAGAGTTCTCCGAAGGACGCACAGACATCCACGATGAGCAAAGAAGCGGAAGGCCATCGATCTCCGACGAAGTTGTGTCGAAGATTGAGCGAATTCTGCTCGAGGATAGGAGGATAACGATTCGGGAACTGGCTGCCCGGGTTCCTGAGGTTTGTAAAAAAAACAATCCACACGATTTTGACTGAAAGGTTACGTTATCATAAAGTGTGTGCGCGGTGGGTCCCGCACATGCTTTCAGAAACCCACAAAGCCGATCGCGTCAAGTGTGCCCAGGAGTTTCTTCGAGAATGCGCCGAGAATACCGAAGATTTCTTAGACTCCATTGTTACCGGGGTTGAAACGTGGTGTCATTACGTCACCCCGGAAACAAAACAACAATCGCGACAATGGCGCCATACCGGATCGCCTAAACCGAAGAAGTTCAAGCAGAGGCTGTCCGCAGGGAAAGTGATGGTTACGGTCTTTTGGGACCGTAAGGGTGTCCTGCTTGTTGAGTTTATGCCTCGAGGGATCACAATAAATTCGGAAAATTATTGTGAGACCTTGAAAAAACTCAGAAGAGCCATCCAAAATCGCCGGAGAGGAAGACTGACAAAAGGCGTTAGACTGCACCACGACAATGCGCGCCCGCACGTCTCTCGCCAAACCAAGGATTTAATCGACAATTTTGCCTGGGATCTCGTTGAACATGCTCCCTACAGCCCTGATCTTGCACCGAGTGACTTCCACTTGTTTTCAAAATTAAAGCAACACTTGGGTGGACAACGTTTCGAGACTGATGAAGAAGTGCAGGAAGCGGTCACCAAATTCCTCCACGGACTGGCGGCGGACTTCTTTGAAGCGGGATTCCAAAAGTGGATTAGTCGTCAACAAAAATGCGTGGAAAAATCTGGAGATTATGTTGAAAACTAGCTAAGAAATTAAGCTTTCCAATGATGTTTTTTTCAGTTCAAATAAAAAATGCCTTACACCTGAAAAAAATGTGGGAACCTTATTTTTTACACAACCCTCGTATTTCCACCACCATGTTTAACAGTAGGTACAAGGTACTTTGGGTCATATCTTAGAACAACTGGTCTTCTTACATAACCAGTAGAATCATTTCCAAAGAGATTGAACCTACTTTCATCACTAAAGATTACTAGAGACCACTGATTTTGACTCCAGTATATATATATATATATATATATATATATATATATATATATATATATATATATATATATATATATATATGTATATACATATACATATATATATATATATATATATATATATATATATATATATATATATATATATATATATATATATATATATATATATATATATATACATATATGTATATGTATATGTATCTGTATATGTATCTGTATATATATATATATATATATATATATATATATATATATATATATATATATATATATATATATATATATATATATATATATATATATACATATATATATATATATATATATATATATATATATATATATATATATATACATATACATATATATATATATATATATATATATATATATATATATATATATTTATATATATATACGAGGCTGGTTTGAAAAGTCCGTGCAAAGTCCGAGAGATGGCACCACCGGCGCGTATCGAGGTCATGTTTAGTTAGTAGCATCTCTTGAATGAACGCACACCAAGTTTCAGTCATATTGGTCTATTTCTTTGTGTTTGGCATTCGTGTGAATCAAGGAAGTCGAGTGATTTTCAAGAAATGGACGAAAAAGAATTTCGTGTGGTGATTAAACATTACTTTATGAAAGGCAAAACGCCTCAGGAGACTAAAGAGAAGCTTGATAAACATTATGGTGACTCTGCATCTTCGATTAGAACAGTTTATAAGTGGTTTCAAAATTTTCGGACTGGCCATATGGGCACAAGTGACGCCGAACGTTCTGGACGGCCTGTGGAGGTTACGACTCCAGAAATCATGGATTTGATCCATGATGTGGTGATGGATGACAGAAGAGTTAAGGTGCGTGAGATTGCTAGTGAATGGGTACATAATATTTTGCATAAACATTTGGACATGAGAAAGCTATCCGCAAGATGGGTGCCGCGATTGCTCACGCTTGACCAAAAACGGAATCGTGTGAAGTGTTGCAAGGATGGTTTGCAGCTGTTCCAGAAGAATCCGGAGGACTTCAAGCGTCGTTTCGTCACTGTGGATGAAACATGGATACATTACTATACTCCTGAGACCAAATAACAATCTAAAAAATGGGTTACCAAGGGGAAATCTGCACCAAAAAAGGCGAAGACCGTTCCTTCGGCCGGAAAGGTTATGGCGACTGTCTTTTGGGATTCGCAAGGGATAATCCTCATCGACTATCTGGAAAAGGGTAAAACTATTATACAGTTGAATATTATTCATCGTTATTGGACCGTTTGAAAACCGAGCTGCAAGAAAAACGCCCGCGATTGGGCCACAAGAAAGTTCTTTTCCATCACGACAACGCACCAGCACACACTTCAGCAGTTGTGGTCGCAAAATTAATGGAAATAGGATTCCAACTCGTTTCACATCCCCCGTATTCTCCAGACTTGGCTCCCTCGGACTACTATTTGTTCCCCAATTTGAAGAAATGGCTGGCGGGACAAAGATTTTATTCAAACGAGGAGGTGATTGCAGACACTAATGGATATTTTGCAGACTTGGACAAATCCTATTATTCGGAAGGGATCAACAAACTAGAACATCGTTGGACGAAGTGTATAAGCCTAAAAGGAGACTATGTCGAAAAATAAAAAAGGTTTACCCCAAACACATAAGTAGTTTTTATTTTTGCACGGACTTTTCAAACCAGCCTCGTATATATATATATATATATATATATATATATATATATATATATATATATACGTATATATATATATATATATATATATATATATATATATATATATATATATATATATATAAACTTGCGTGCATAGAAATCGGCCCATTGTAAACTTTTGACTTTAACTATATTTTTTTAAAAAAATTATTCATCAGATCAAAAAAAGAAATATGCTGTTTGAAAGACAATTTAATATGCTTTAATGTGAGTATAAATCTACGAAAACTTATTTCGACTTCCTATGTTTAACATAGTGAAATTAATGCATTAAGCAAATTAAGCTTTTTTATTATTAACATAAATAGGGTTATTGACAATTTAAAACTTAAAACTTAATTTTTTAATAATGGGTATGACCTCCTCTTGCCCTAATAACATCTCTCATACGATTTGGCAAAGATCTAATCAAGTTTGCTATTGTTTCTTGAAGGATGTTAAACCACTCTTCTTCTACTGCAACAATAAGCTCTGCGATCGAGTTTGGGGTATGAAGTCTAGCTCGAATTCTTCGTTTTAACTCATCCCATAAATGTTCGATCGGATTTAGATCAGGACTGTATGCTGGCCACTCCATAACCCGAAAACCGACTTCTGCAATGTAATCTTGCACGATTCTTGCGGTGTGCGGCCTTGCATTGTCATGCATAAAGGTAAATTCGTCTCCAATGTAGTCGACGTAAGGTACCACATAAATTGCTAAAATCTCCTCGATATATCTAGCAGCCGTTAAACCTCTTCTTCCGTGAACACGGTCGCCCCTACGAATGAACTCAGGGTCGGTTCGTGCTCCTATAGAAATTGCACCCCAGATCATACAGGAACCACCTCCATAAGCACTCCGCTCTTCAAAGCAGCAATCTGCAAATCGCTCTCTTGGTCTTCGGTACACTTTCCTTCTTCGGTCGCTACCATGGAGGCATATTCTGGTCTCATCTGAGAACAGAACAGATCCCCATTGTTCTAACGTTCAATTCAGATGATCCCGTGCAAAACGCAGGCGGGCTTGCCGATGAGCTGGAGTAAGTTTTGGACCAATCGCAGGTGTTTTAGGGGTCAGGTTATTTTCCTGCAGTCTTCGTCTTACTGTCCACTGACTAATAGCCACTCCTCGCACCTCACGGAGCTGTCGTTGCACTTGAACGGCATTAAGGTGACGATTTCTTAATGTTGTTGACACAATAAAGCGGTCATCACGAGCGGTTGTAAATCGCCTTCTGCCTGTTCCAGGTCGCCTATGAAAGGATCTAGTCCCCTCATAACGTTTGCACACTCTTCGAACCGCTGCGCGTGTCATATTCAATTGTCTAGCAACAGCTCGCTGACTAAGTCCATTTTCGATTAAAGCAAAAACTTGGGCGGCTTTTTGTGGTGTAGTATGCATTAAACTAACACACTTAAACACTACTGAGATTATGAAAAACGAATTAATATGCAAATTTCAGTTGCAAACGCAATAATTTTAATATTTGACAAATTTGTTATTTTCGTTACAATCACCACATAAACACGTTTCATTTGTTTACCGGTTGCTACGCATATAAACGATAAGCCTTCTTGATAAATTTATACTCACATTAAATTGTCTTTCAAACAGCATATTTCTTTTTTTGATCTGATGAATGATTTTTAAAAAAATATAGTTAAAGTCAAAAGTTTACAGTGGGCCGATTTCTATGCACGTTAGTGTATATATATATATACGTATATATATGTATATATATATATATATATATATATATATATATATATATATATATATATATATATATGTATATATATATATATATATATATATATATATATATATATATATATATATATATGTATATATATATATGTATATATATATATATATATATATATATATATATATATATATATATATATATATATATATATATACGTGTATTAAGAATTAATTACATATTGCTTATATTTCTTGCGTTTTTAGCGTAGAACAACACTGAAAATTTAATTTAGTTAATATATTTTCTTTTATAAGCGGGTAGGTACTAAGTGTTTAAGATTAAGAGAATACATTATTTCGTACTTTTTATCACTTTTTTGAATTTTTATTATATTTATAAGTTTTATTAGTAAAACTTATTCAGGAAAATTATTTTAATATATACATATCATAATTACTAATGGTAATTTTAAAAACGACCCTTCGATATTTAAAATAAGGAAATATTGGACGTGTAGGCCTCAAATTACAATTAGTGTAAAATTATCGCCGACACTGACCGCGAATTATCTGCCTAAAAACAAAAGCTGCCGTATATTGTCACATGAAAACACTAATGAAATATCAATTAGCGTAAACAACTTTGCGAAACGGAATTCGTGAGACCGTGAAACGACAATATTCCTTAGGACATAAGGGAGTTCCTACAAGTGTATAGTCAAATCTCGAATTGCTACGTGAAAAGTTGTTGCAATCCTAATCCTTTCAGGGATCCTAAGAGACCTAAATTATCCCTAGGCGGCAGTTTTTTTAAAAAAAAAAGTTAACGTTGCTGAACCCGACAAAGTCATGTCGGGGCACTCCATTCCCCTAGCATCGTCATGCAATTTGTTGGGCGTTAATTTGGGAGCAAATATGTCCTGGCATGAACATGTTGCAGGCATAGCAAGGAGAGCTTCTCAAAAGTTGGGAATATTATTTCGAACCAGAAAGCTTTACACTCCACAACAACTGTTAATTCTTTACAAAGCTCAAATTCGACCAACTATGGAATACTACTCCCATGTTTGGGGCTCCGCTCCCAAACACACACTGTATTTGTTGGATTCTGTTCAGAGAAGAGCTGTTCGTCTGATTGGAGTCCCAGAACTGACCGGCGGCCTTGATTCGCTGGAACATCGAAGAACGGTTGGCGACTTGAGTCTGTTCTACAAATATTTTCATGGAAAGTGTTCGAAGGATGTAGTCCGTTTAATTCCTCTCAGAGCGGTGCATGTTAGAGATACACGTCGCGCTAATACTTCACATTCGTATGAGGTTCAGCTTCTGACTCCGCGTACAACGCTTTTCAAGCAGTCTTTTATACGGAGAACATCATCCCTTTGCAATAATTTGCCCAGGGATGTGTTTCCCCGACTGAATACAATTTACAGAGATTCAAGAACAACGTGAATCACTTTTTTTCCGCATACCTGCCGCTTCTGAAGCGCTTTAGGGACTTCCCTGTAGACCCATAAAAAACAAATCGAGAACTTTTTTGACAGTGTGCGGGTGGACCGTTCATAATGAGACTATCTCTTTTCTCAGAAAAAAGAAGTTTTTTGCAATTGTATAACACATGGGCTGAAAAGTCCCGGGCCTAACAAAGAAAACACGGTTTTTTTTTGGTTCAAAATTAGCTTTATTCATCAACGTAATCTCCATCAAGAGCAACGCAATCATTCCAGCGCCGCTCTAATATTTCAATACCACTTTTGTAGAACGATTTATCTTTTGCCTCAAAATAGGCCTCAGTTTCAGCGATAACCTCTTCATTCGTGCGAAATTTCTTACCGGCGAGCATTTTTTTTCAGGTCTGCGAACAGCCAGTAGTCGCTGGGAGCCAAATCTGGCGAATACGGTGGATGTGGGAGCAATTCGAAGTTCAATTCATGTAGTTTTGCCATTGTTTTGATTGACTTGTGACACGGTGCGTTGTCTTGATGAAATAAAATTTTTTTCTTTGCCATATGCGGTCGTTTCTTTGCAATTTCGGGCTTCAAACGCTCCAATAACGCTATATAATATTCACTGTTGATGGTATTTCCTTTCTCAAGATAGTCGATGAATATTACACCACGCACATCCCAAAATACCGAGGCCATAACCTTTCCAGCCGATTGTTGTGCTTTCGGGCGCTTTGGACGAGGTTCACCAGTTGCTGTCCACTCAGATGACGATCGTTTTGATTCCGGAGTGAAGTGATGGATCCATGTTTCATCCATTGTCACATATCGACGCAAAAATTCCGGTTTGTTACGTTTAAACATGGCCAAACACTGCTCAGAATCATCAACACGTTCTTGTTTTTGATCAACAGTGAGCAAACGCGGCACCCACTTTGAACAGAGCTTTCCTCATAGTCAAATGCTCATGCAATATAAAGCCAACACGTTCTTTTGATATCTTTACGATGTCAGCTAACTCACGCAACTTCACTTTTTCGATCATTCAAAACGATTTTATGGATTTTTTTGATGTTTTCTGGTGTTACCGCCTCATTTGGACGTCCACTGCGTTCTGCATCATCGGTGTCTCTACGACCACGTTTGAAGTCAGCAAACCAACGTTTTATTGTTGTTTCTGATGGAGCGGAGTCCCCATAACACTTTTCAAGCCATTGCTTCGCTTGAACGGTATTTTTTCCCATCAAGAAGCAGTGTAAAATTAAAACACGAAATTGTTTTTGATCCATTGTTTTGAAAATAACAAAAGTAGCGTCACTCTTCGCACAATAACTCACAAACTAATGAATAGAATATCATGAAATTTTAACAGCTGTCTTTTGAAGGTTGGTATTAACTGAAAAAAAGGTGACTGCAATAAAACTAGCGCCATCTATGTGTTAGGCCCGGGACTTTTCAGCCCATGTGTTAGTTAGTATGTACAAAAAACAAAATTAATCTTATAGTTTGCGGCCAACTTTAGTTAGTCAAAAATTACAAGTAAATAAAAAAATAAGCGAGTGCGACTTAGGCGTCAAAATTTTACTTAATTCTGTGTGTTTACTTACTATATTTTGTGTATTAATTATATATTGCTTACATTGATGGCGCTTTTCGTTTACAGAGACCACAACCAAGATTTATTTGACTAATTAATTTTTTCTTATTTTATAAGCAAGTAGGTACTAAGATAACTCCTATTTGCACTTTTATCCCCTTTTGAAGTTGGTTTAATTTTCTATATATTTCAATTACAACATCTATAGATTTAACATATAATACTTGTCAAAACGTTAAACAGAACGTAGTAGTCAGAAATAACGGCAATTCCGAAAGTTTTTTTATGTTAGGTACTTAGCAATAAAAATCACGTCACACAAAAAAAAAAATTGGTTAGTTGTCAAATTACTATAGCTGTTCGAAGTATATTGACGAAATTTTGCTTATTTGTTGAATTTTAAAGTTTGTACGATTTTTTTGCTTTCGAAAAATGAGTAAAAGTAAGTAGTTTGGACCATCGGGCAGCCACGAAGAGAATCTTTTGTTCCTCAATGGGTTTGACGTCCATCTGTTTGTCGATTGATGTGCCCTCTATAAGCCTTTAGTGTTTTCGCTTCTGCCTTAAAGAAGCGCTATACCCCCGCCCCTTGAACCTGGCTAAGCCATTGATAGATATGTATCGAATTGAGAACTTCCTTGTATCTTTGCCTGCGAGCAAAGACAAGACACGCACAAGAAAAATTAAGATAAATGTGATCGCTGAGCAAAAAACTTTTAATAATAACCGTAACAAGTTGGCGTTAACGTGGTTAGTTTAATGATTATTTTTGCATTTTTCCGTTTGCAGGCTCCAATAATAGACTGAAGATTCTTTTAAAACACCCCAAGCTTATCAAACTAATTGATTCGTTGTCCGGATAAAAGGACTGTTTATTCTAAAAACAAGCAACCCTTTTGCTTTCTAAATCGATACCTTGGCATTTTTCAACCCTCAAAATGTGTTTGAGGGTTGAAAAATGAAGTTTCTCACTAAAGATAAAAATGGACCAGAAGTTATTCATGAAAGAATGTCACAGGTGTACGGCAATGACGGCCATCTTGATTTCGATGCACTCAGATCAGGAGGAACGGTGGGATCAGCACTGTGAAAATTATCAGGCTCGTTGAGAATTTTCTGCTGTCAGATTAACGAACGAACATCCTAGTGCTTGCTAAAGAAGCTGGAGTACCTCAAACTACAGTTTTCAAGATTGTTCATGAAGATTTACGGAGATTACGTCAGTGCAAAAACTAGCGATGAAAGAGATTTCTCAAAAATATTTGGGCGTTTTAGAGAAGGATGAGTTATTTTTAGCGAATTGTCTCAAGAGATATTTAAAAAAAAATGTATATTATAGATTGACTTTTATTCATCTTCTTCTTCTTTCTTATGTGGTGTGTCATATAAGTAGGCACACTGCCTGTTTTATCCCCACTAGGTCTCTTCCGATATGCACGTCCATAGTTTTGAACTCGTGTTTTTACAAGCTTTCATTTGACACCTCACTCGATGATCTGGTAATTTTTAGTGTTCCGTACGGAACATTTATAAGATAACTTCGGTGTCTGTCTGTCTGTCACAACCGATTTTCTCCGAAACTATTTGTCATAGAAAGTTGAAATTTGGTAATAACATAGGAATTGATGGCCTCATCAGAGCCGTGTAGTTTTTGAAAGTAAAATTTTGACTTAAGGGGTTAGTTCTGGGGGGTGAAATCGGGAGTGAAAAACAAATTTTTTTAGTAGGCCATCGAGTGTGGTGTCAAATGAAAGCTTGTGAAAACACGAGTAATATATATATATATATATATATATATATATATATATATATATATACGAGGCTGGTTTGAAAAGTCCGTGCAAAAATAAAAACTACTTATGTGTTTGGGGTAAACCTTTTTTATTTTTCGACATAGTCTCCTTTTAGGCTTATACACTTCGTCCAACGATGTTCTAGTTTGTTGATCCCTTCCGAATACTAGGATTTGTCCAAGTCTGCAAAATATCTATTAGTGTCTACAATCACCTCCTCGTTTGAATAAAATCTTTGTCCCGCCAGCCATTTCTTCAAATTGGAGAACAAATAGTGGTCCGAGGGAGCCAAGTCTGGAGAATAGGGGGGATGTGAAACAAGTTGGAATCCTATTTCCATTAATTTTGCGACTACAACTGCTGAGGTGTGTGCTGGTGCGTTGTCGTGATGGAAAAGGACTTTCTTGTGGGCCAATCGCGGGCGTTTTTCTTGCAGCTCGGTTATCAAACGGTCCAATAACGATGAATAATATTCACCTGTAATAGTTTTAAACCCTTTTCCAGATAGTCGATGAGGATTATCCCTTGCGAATCCCAAAAGACAGTCGCCATAACCTTTCCGGTCGAAGGAACGGTCTTCGCCTTTTTTGGTGCAGATTCCCCCTTGGTAACCCATTGTTTAGATTGTTGTTTGGTCTCAGGAGTATAGTAATGTATCCATGTTTCATCCACAGTGACGAAACGACGCTTAAAGTCCTCCGGATTCTTCTGGAACAGCTGCAAACCATCCTTGCAACACTTCACACGATTCCGTTTTTGGTCAAGCGTGAGCAATCGCGGCACCCATCTTGCGGATAGCTTTCTCATGTCCAAATGTTTATGCAAAATATTATGTACCCGTTCAGTCGAGATGCCCACAGCACTAGCAATCTCACGCACCTTAACTCTTCTGTCATCCATCACCATATCATGGATTTGATCAATGATTTCTGGAGTCGTAACCTCCACAGGCCGTCCAGAACGTTCAGCGTCACTTGTGCCCATATGGCCAGTCCGAAAATTTTGAAACCACTTATAAACTGTTCTAATCGAAGGTGCAGAGTCACCATAATGTTTATCAAGCTTCTCTTTAGTCTCCTGAGGCGTTTTGCCTTTCATAAAGTAATGTTTAATCACCACACGAAGTTCTTTTTCGTCCATTTGTTGAAAATCACTCGACTTCCTTGATTCACACGAATGCCAAATACAAAGAAATAGACCAATATGGCTGAAACTTGGTGTGCATTCATTCAAGAGATGCTACTAACTAAACATGACCTCGATACGCGCCGGTGGTGCCATCTCTCGGACTTTGCACGGACTTTTCAAACCAGCCTCGTATATATATAATGTAATACTTGTGCATACTTTTCTTTCTATTATTTTTAAAAAATCGCGAAAAGTACTGACCAAAAAATTTTGAGAGTTTTCAGTAATGATTGGAAACAAACTTTGTTGAAAACTCATTTGGGGTGTGTTTTGTGAAGTCACTGATCATTTTATACCACCGTAACAATTTTTTTTATTTTAAAAGCAATTAACGTACGGAACACTAATTGTGCAAGTTCAACTTGCACTTGACCGTTTTTTTTTATTATTATTATCGATTTCGCTCCCCAAACTAATCTCTTAAGTTAAAATTTAACTTTCAAAACTACATGGCTTTGATGAGGCCATCAGTTCCTATATTAGTGCAAAATTTTAAGTTTCTATGTCAAATAATTTCGGAGAAAATTGGGTGTGACAAACAGACAGATGGACAGGCGGACAGACTGACAAACACCGAAGTGATTTTATAAGTGTTCCGTACGGAACACTAAAAAGCGGTAAGATTTCTCAGCCATCCAATGCTTTTAAATTAGATTAAAAATATTCTTTCTTTTTAATGTTCTGTACGAAACACTTATGGGATCACTTCGGTGTCTGTCTGTCTGTCACACCCGATTATCTCCGAAACTATCTGACATAGAAAGTCGAAATTTGGCACAAAAATAGGAATTGATAGCCCAATCAGGGAAGTTAAATTTTGACTTAAGGGATTAGCTTATGGGAGGAAGTGAAAACAAAAAGTTCTAAGGTCATCGAGTGGGGTGTCAAATGAAGGCTTGTGAAAACACGAGTTCAAAAATATATATACGAGTTTCGTCATATTACTTTTTAAAATAACCGGTCAAGTGCAAATTAAACTTGCGCGATTAATGTTCCGTACGTTGATTGCTCTGAAATAAAAAATTTTGTTACGGAGGTATAAAATGATCAGTGACTTCACAAAACACACCCCAAATAAGTTTCCAACAAAGTTTGTTTCCGATCTTTACTGAAAACTGATGACCCTGAATTTTTTTTTTATATATATATACCAGATAAATTATTAAAGGTAATTCACTCGTAATATTTTTCGGTCAATCTACACCCCGTGGAGAATATTCCAGAATTTTTTTCAAAATTTTTGGATCAGTACTTTTCGAGAGAGAGGAGGGGACAGCGATTTTTTGCAATTGTTTTAAAATAAAACAAAGAAAAGAGTGCGCATGTAAGACATATTTTCGAACTTGTGTTTTTACAAGCTTTCATTTGACACCCCCACTCAATGTCCTAATAAAAAAAATTTTTTTCACTTCCGATTTCTCCCCCCAAAACTAACCCCTTAAGTCAAAATTTAACTTTCAAAACTACACGGCTCTGATGAAGCCATCAATTTCTATACTAGTACCAAATTTCAACTTTCTACGTCAAATAGTTTCGGAGAAAATCGGGTGTGACAGACGGGTAGACAGACAGACAGCCAGACAAATACCGAAGTGATCTTATAAGGTTCCGTACGGAACACTAGAAATGGCCAAAAATCGCTGCTCCCCCCCCCTATCTTGAAAAGTATTGACCAGAAAATTTTGAAAAAAATTGTGAAATATTCTCCATAAAGTGTAGATAAAAAACTATGTTACTTGACAATATGGTGGAGATTTTTTTTCGTGGAAAGTTGTGAATTTAACCGAGACTACGAGCTACGAAATATATAATATACGTATTCGGTGCGGAGTTACTTTTTAGTACATTGCTGCTTTAAGCATTTGGCCAATCACAGATAAAAAAAAATTTCCATGATGACTAACGGATAGGTACCGAGACAAAATAATTTCATTTGTTTGTAATTACAGAAATACTTAGGTAGTAAATATTTGTTTTCAACTTTTACTACAAAGACGTTTCGTTTTTTATATATTCTTGGTAATTCTTATATTGAAGATGAATGGTGTGACTGAATTTCTTAGAATACTTCAGCAATATCGGTAAGAAACACTAACTGTTATTCTTTATAATCTGTCCTTGCCTTGTTATAAACGGACAATCATGAGATGGTGTAAGGCAGAAGTTAAAACATGACTATAAAACCTAAACTTTACCAATCAGAGCTCAACATTACAAAAACAATGCAGGCCAATCCCCTGCAGTATAAACAACAAAACAATTGACCAGAAATGTTCAAGCAGGTTTTGACTTAATAAGACAACAAATTGTTGGTAAAAGACATGCGGGACAAATTCAGAGGCTGCTACTCTCCCATAAAGAGATAACAATTTATAAACTAGCTGTGCCCGTTGCTCCGCTCGTGTAGACTACAGAGTTATTGTTTAGGTCAGGGATTCCCAATCTTTTTTTAAAGCGACTCCCTTTACAGGTTGCAATTTTTTTCCGACGCCCTTCCAAAAGAAGATACCTGTGTGTAGCTCTAGCAGACAATAAAATTACTTTATTATTCAAAGAAAACTCAAAAGAATATAGAATCTTAATTATTATTTATTAGAAAACATAAAAAAAACTACAAACAATACCATTAATGAGAAGGATGAGCTTGCATAACTTCTCAAATCGGGGCTGAAGTTTTGAAATTGCTACTCTCATTTATTTTTCTAAATTTATTTGTGACCTGTACTTGGATTTGATTACTGCAACTGCAGAAAAGCCAGTTTCACACAAGTACGACGTAGCAAATGGTAAAAGAACCCTCAAAGCGGTACTATTGATAGTAAGATATTCTTGGGATGCATTGCTCCAAAATTGAAACAGTTTGTCTTTATCGAATCATAGTTTTAGGCTCGTATCACAAGATAGTTCTAACAGCTGTTCTTCCTCGACTGTTGTAGATGGTGGTGGGGTTTAGTGGAATGGGTTTCTAATCCAGTCGTATTGATTCAGATTCTCTGGAAAATATTTATTAAAATGCGACATTATAAGAGGCGAGCAGTGCTTTGAAAGGAATAGATGCTCTGGAAAACAAGGATGTCGACTGAAGTTTCAGTTCTCGCAATTTTCTTGCAAAAAAATCTCCCGGCTTTTCTTATAAATTACTGTGAGTTGTTTCTAAATGACGTATCAATTTATTAGGAAGCATACTTTCAGCAACCAACACCTTATGACAAACAACACATCGGGAAAGTTCCATATTTCCTTTGCTAACGTAAATAAATCCAAAATCTAAATTGGCCATCATATTTTCTGTACTTTTTTCGTTTTTTCTACAGCTTCTTTTCTACTCTCTCCTGCGTCTTCAATGCGTTTTCTATTTATTTGAATAAAGTTATCCATTTTAAGTAATGAACACGCGCGCGTAAATTAAATACAACACACTTGAAATCAAAACACTTCATACATCAACACGTGTAATCGATAAATAAATAAAGCACCGAAACAAAAGACAGAACGATGAACGAACGAAAGCGCGAGGAAATGAAGGGAGGGCTTACTGAGTCGCTAATGAGACGCGCACCGCGCCGCGCCATTGCTAATTACGACGCTGCAGGCGACCTGTGCGTATCGTCTCGCGACTGCCCTAGGATAGAGTCGCGAAGCCCCAAGGCGTCGCAACGCACACTTAGGGAACCCCTAGTTTAGGTGATATATCTATATATATATATAAAGGTGTAAAATTCTAAAAATTTACCAGCGCGATCTAACGGTGAAATTGAAATTTTTTTCAACCTGATATACTCGTAAATTACAATAATTTTTTTAGAAATTCATCTTAGAATTTTTATTTTCGGTAATTAACTGCACACGTGTTTTATTATCTTCGTGTTACCCGATCCAAAAACAGGGATGTTTACTTACAGTGGATGAATTTAATAAATACCTTCACATTCAATGAGACCTTAACCGTTGTGTTCAAGTATTCAAAGCCGAGAGTTGCGAATTCTAAATATATCGTGCTTCAAAGAGTTCGTGTATTTGTTTAAACAGCTGGATCGTGAACAGCAAAGTGCCATCTGTACTCTAGATGAAGAAGGCTATAAGGAGCGAAAAATCAGAAAAAAAAACTTGGAATTTAAAATAAGAAATATAGGAATTGATAGCCCAATCAGAGCCGTGTAGTTTTGAAAGTTAAATTTTGAGTTAAGGAGTTAGTTTTGGGGGGTGAAATCGGAAGTGAAAAGAAAATTTTTTACCATGTCATCGAGTGGGGTGTCAAATGAAAGCTTGTGAAAACACGAGTTCAAAAATATATATGATGTAATGAACGGCCAAAAATCGCTGTCCCTCCACCCTATCTCAAAAAGTACTGATCAAAAAAATTCTGATAAGAAATCTGGAATAGTCTTCATAAAGTGTAGATTCAGCGAAAATTATCACGAGTGAATTACGTTTGAGAACTTATCTAATATAAAAAAAATAACCGGTCAAGTGCAAGTTGAACTTGCGCAATTAGTGTTCCGTACGTTGATTGCTTTTAAAATAAAAAATGTTGTTACGGTGGTATAAAATGATCAGTGACTTCATAAAACACACCCCAAAGGAGTTTTCAACAAAGTTTGTTTACAATCTTTACTGAAAACTGATGACCTTGAAATTTTTGTTTTTTTTATATACCAAATAAATTATTAAAGGTAATGCACTCGTGATAATTTTCGTTCAATCTACACCCCGTGGAGAATATTCCAGAATTTTTTCAAAATTTTTTGATCAGTACTTTTCGAGATAAGGTGGGGGGATAGCGATTTTTCGCGACTTTTTAAAAATAATACAAAGAAAAGTGAGTCCAAGTACTACATTATATATACATTTTTTACTGGTGTTTTCACAAGCTTTCATTCGACACCACACTCGATGACCTAGTAAAAAAATTTTTTTTTCACTTCCAATTTCACCCCCCAAAACTAACTCCTTAAGTCAAAATTTAACTTTCAAAACTACACGGCTCTGATGATGCCATCAATTCCGATATTAGTACCAAATTTCAACTTTATATGACAAATAGTTTCGGAGAAAATCGGGTATGACCAACAGACAGACACCGAAGTCATCTTCCAGACGGAACACTAAAAACCAAGTGCCTTGGCAATATAGTGGACGTATTTTTAATATACTTTTCAGTACATTACTGATACCGTGTCGCGAGTCGCTTCTGTACAGAGATAATAATTTTATTTTATTTGTTTATAATCAAACAAATATTTAGGTAGTACATGTTTGTTTTTTATAAACGGACAATCATGAGATGGTGTAACGCAGAAGTTAACACATGACTATAAAATCTAAACTTTACCAATCAGAGCTTAGTATTACAAAAAACACTGCAGGCCAATCCCCTGCGATATAAACAACAAAACAATTGACCATAAATGTTCAAGCAGGTTTTGACTTAATAAGACAACAAATTATTGGTAAAAGACATGCGAGACAACCTCAGAGACGCATTTCACAATTTGCCGATTAATTTGATAAATATCTGAATGCAGGATCATTACTATTGTTGCGAGATTGTCCCGCAGGATACGGACAGATGGCGGCCAATTACATTGCCATCAATTTTGTGGAATACAATTGCAAAGAGGCGAAGAGGATTAATAATAGATGGAAAGGACAATGATTTGACCGACGGCACTTTTGCACATGAATTAACTTTGTAGAAGATAATTTAGCACCAGAGGCGAATGTAGGATTCCCCTCGGTGAAGGACGTGTGTTATTTTGAATGCACGTTCGCCATTTCTCATTTATTATTTAATAAGAAACAAAGGGTTTTCGAACAAGTATTGAGTCTTTTAAGGTTAAAATTGCGACAATTATGTTTAGTGTTCCGTACGATATCTGTCTGTCCGTCTTTCTGTCTGTCTGTCTGTCCGTCTCTCACACCCGGTTTTCTCCGAAACTACTTGACGTAGAAAGTTGAAATTTGGTACTAATATAGAAATTGATGGCCTTATCAGAGCCGTGTAGTTTTGAAAGTTAAATTTTTACTTAAGGGGTTTAGTTTTGGGGGGTGAAATCGGAAGTGAAAAAATTTTTACTAGGTCATCGAGTGGGGTGTCAAATGAAAGCTTGTAAAAACACGAGTTGAAAAATATATATAATGTCTTACATGCGCACACTTTTCTTTGTATTATTTTAAAAAAATTGCGAAAAATCGCTGTCCCCCCTCTATATCGATAAGTATTGATCCAAAAATTTTGAGAAAATTCTGGAATATTCTTCACGGGGTGTAGATTGAACGAAAATTATCACGAATGCATTACCTTTAATAATTTATCTGGTATATAAAAAAAAAATTCCATGTCATCAGTTTTCAGTAAAGATCGGAAACAAATTTTGTTGAAAATTCATTTGGGATGTGTTTTGTGAAGTCACATACCTCCATAACAAAATTTTTTATTTCAGAAGCAATCCACGTACGGAACACTAATTGCCCAAATTCAAATTGCATTTGACCGGTTACTTATTTATAATCTGAAAGAACTTTATTAAACCAAATATGTGCCATTTTGTTGGACAACCTTCTGGCAACACAATAATCTCTTTAGAACTTCTGTAGTTTCTGGGCAAAAAATTGTGACAAGCAATTTTCACAGGTCTCTTTTCCAACTAACTTGACAAATAGTAGTCTGACGGTGCAAGGTCCGGGCCGTACGGTGGATGCATTAAAACTTCCCAGTCAAGCTCTCAATTTTTGCCGAGTGTTGGCATGACGGAAGACGACACATTTTCTGTCACCTAGTCCGGACGATTTTTTTCAAACACTTCCTTTAATCTTGTCAATTTCTGACAGTAAAGTACAGAATCAATCGTATGGCTCCGCTGTTTTCATTTTATTCATTTTTTGTACGAGTATTTACCTAAAGTAGCTCATATATCGACACCAGCCATAATTTGAAACTATGGTGATCTTTTCCTCAGCGCAATCTAACGGCAAAACTGTGCATTTTTTCATATTTTTAACAAAAAGAATATTTAAAACAAAAAAAATGCAACTGAGGAACAAAGATAAGTGAAAATACATTCATAATAAGTAATTTTACCGGTAACTTCGACATTTTTACCCTTACAATATGGGTAATTTTATTAGTGTTCCGTACGGAACACTTATAGGATCACTTCGGTGTCTGTCTGTCTGTCTGTCACACCCGATTTTCTCCGAAACTATTTGACATAGAAAGGTGAAATTTGGTAATAATATAGGAATTGATGGCCTCATCAGAGCCATGTAGTTTTGAGAATTAAATTTTGACTTAAGGGTTAGTTTTAGGGGGTGAAGTCCAAAGTGAAAAAAAAAATTTTTTTACTAGGTCATCGAGTGTGGTGTCAAATGAAAGCTTGTGAAAACACGAGTAAAAAATATATATATAATATTATACTTGCGCGCACTTTTCTTTGTATTATTTTTAAAAATTCGCGAAAAATCGCTGTCCCGGGCCTTATCTCGAAAACTACTTATCAAAAAATTTCGAAAAAATTCTGGAATATTCTCCACGGAGTGTAAATTGAACGAAAATTATCACGAGCATTACCTTTAATAATTTATATGGTATATAAAAAAAAACAAAAATTTCAAGGTCATCAGATTTCAGTAAAGATTAGAAACAAACTTTCTTGAAAACTCATTTGGGGTGTGTTTTGTCAAGTCACTGATCATTTTATACCACCGTAACATAAATTTTTGACTTAAGGGGTTCGTTTTGAGGGGTGAAATCGGAAGTGAAAAAAAATTTTTTTTACTAGGTCATCGAGTGTGGTGTCAAATGAAAGCTTGTGAAAACACGAGTAAAATATATATATATATATATATATATATATATATATATATATATATAATGTAATACTTGAGCACACTTTTCTTCGTATTACTTTTGAAAAATCGCTGTCCCCTACCTTATCTCGAAAAGTACTGATCAAAAAATTTTTAAAAAATTCTGGAATATTCTCCACGGGGTATAGATTGAACGAAAATTATCACGAGTGCATTACCTTTAATAATTTATTTGGTATATAAAAAAAAAAAATTCAAGGTCACCAGTTTTCAGTAAAGATTGGAAACAAACTTTGTTGAAACTCATTTGGGGTGTGTTTTGTGAAGTCACTGGTCATTTTATACCACCCTAACAAAAATTTTTATTTTAAAAACAATCAACGTACGGAACACTAATTGTGCAAGTTCAACTTGCACTTGACCGGTTTTTTTTACTAATAAAATTACCAAATTAAAAACCCTTCGTACAGCGAAGTTACCACTAGAGATGGGCGATAATACATTTTACGAGTATTTATTGCTAGTCAGTGGCAACCTACCTACTGATATTTTTGGTGTTCCGTACTGTCTGTCGGTCGGTCCGTCTGTCACACCCGATTTTCTCCGAAACTATATGACACAGAGTGTTGAAATTTGGCACTAATATAGGAATTGATGGCGTCATCAGAGCCGTGTAGTTTTGAAAATTAAATTTTGACTTAAGAGGTTAGTTCTGGGAGGAGTGAAATCGGAAGTGAAAAAAAAAATGTTTACCAGGTCATCGAGTGGGATGTCAAACGAAAGCTTGTGAGAACACGAGTTCAAAAATATATTATTTTTAAAAAATTGCGAAAAATTGCTGTCCCCCCTTATCTAGAAAAGTACTGATCAAAAATTTTTGAAAATATTCTGGAATATTCTCCACAGGGTGTAGATCGAACGAAAATTATCACGAGTGCATTACTTTTAATAATTTGTCTGGTATGGAAAAGAACAAAAATTTCAAGGTCATCAGTTTTCAGTAAATATCGGAAAAAAAACTTTGTTAAAAACTCATTTGGGGTGTGTTTTGTGAAGTCACTGATCATTTTATATCCGTACAAATTTTTTACTTTAAAAGCAACCAGCATGCGGAACACTAATTTCGCAAGTCCAACTTGCCGGTTATTTAGATATCGATAGTTATCAATATAACAATAGTTATCAATATATCGGTAATTAACGGTATATTGACAGTTATTAATATCAATAAGTATTTAAATATCGATAGGTATCCACGTTTCGATAGATATCCAATATCAATGGACTGTTTATTTATATGTCAATTGTTGTCGATATTTAGATGGTTATTGATATATCAAGTGTTATCTATATATGGATAAGTAGAGGAACACATTATTAACTATTAATATTTTAACAAATTATTTGAAATATTTTTCGAATATGTTAATTTTTTTCTAAATGCTTCAAACGTGACCCAGCCACAAGCTTCAATTAACTATTATTGTCTTGGGGTAACTAAGTAACTTTTAGAATTCTCAGACAATCGATGTATCGATAGCAATCGGCAATTCAATAATTATCGATATATCGATAATTGCTGATATCCCTATAACTATCGATATATCGATAGGTATTGACATATCGATAATTGTTGATATATCTTTAACTATCGATATATCGATAGTTTTGGAATTCTATATTCTATTGTTATTCGAAATATTGATAAAAATAGACATAGTGAAAAAAATTCCCAGCTCTAGCTAGAACCTATGAATCGTCTTTTGCGATTTTCCTGAGAATCAGCTCAAATCTAACGTATTTTTTTAATTTTTTAAGTTTCTCAGTAAAAACCGCTTAATTCGCCACATTAAAATAAATCTGCTGTTTTACATCTAAAAAGCAAGCCAATCTTTGGCTCTCTTCAATTTATAGGGCTTATGTTACAAACATAAGTAAGATTTTTGTGTAAAAACTAGCGGAATAAAAGGAACTCAAAGTGTATCAGTTTACGACATAAAAATCTGGTTTTTAGTGTTCCGTACGGAATACTTATAAGATCACTTCGGTGTCTATCTGTCCGTCTGCCTGTCTGTTCGTCTGTCACCCGATTTTCTCCAAAACTATTTGACATAAAAAGTTGAAATTTGGCACTAATATAGAAATTGATGGCCTCATCAGAGCCGTGTAGTTTTGAAAGTTAAATTTTGACTTAAGGGGTTAGTTTTGGGGGAGTGAAATCGGAAGTGAAAAAGACAAATTTTACCTGGTCATAGGTGAAAGCTTGTAAAAACATGCATAATGTAATACTTGCGCACACTTTTCTTTGTATTGTTTGTAAAAAATTGCGAAAATTGATGTCCTCCCCCTTATCTCGAAAAAATCAAATCAATCAAAAAATTTTTAAAAAATTCAGGAATATTCCCTACAGGGTGTAGATTGAACCAAAATTATCACGAGTGTGTTACCTTTAATAAATTATCTGGTATGTATGAAAAAAAATAAAAACCAGTCAAGTGCAAGTTGAACTTGCGCAATTAGTGTTCCGTACGTTGATTGCTTTTAAAATAAAAAAATTTGTAACGGAAGTATAAAATGATCAGTGACTTCACAAAACACACCCCAAATGAGTTTTCAACAAAGTTTGTTTCCAATCGATCTTTACTGAAAATTGATGACCTTAAAATTTTTGTTTTTATATACCAGATAAATTATTAAAGGTAATGCACTCGTGATAATTTTCGTTCAATCTACACCCCTTGGAGAATATTCCAGAATTTTTTCAAAATTTTTTGATAAGTACTTTTCGAGATAAGGCGGGTGGACAGCGATTTTTTAAAAATCATACAAAGAAAAGTGCGCGCAAGTATTACATTATATATATATATATATATATATATATATATATATATATATATATATATATATATATACGAGGCTGGTTTGAAAAGTCCGTGCAAAGTCCGAGAGATGGCACCACCGCGCGTATCGAGGGCATGTTTAGTTAGTAGCATCTCTTGAATGAACGCACACCAAGTTTCAGCCATATTGGTCTATTTCTTTGTGTTTGGCATTCGTGTGAATCAAGGAAGTCAAGTGATTTTCAAGAAATGGACGAAAAAGAATTTCGTGTGGTGATCAAACATTACTTTATGAAAGGCAAAACGCCTCAGGAGACTAAAGAGAAGCTTGATAAACATTATGGTGGCTCTGCATCTTCGATTAGAACAGTTTATAAGTGGTTTCAAAATTTTCGGACTGGCCATATGGGCACAAGTGACGCTGAACGTTCTGGACGGCCTGTGGAGGTTACGACTCCAGAAATCATTGATCAAATCCATGATATGGTGATGGATGACAGAAGAGTTAAGGTGCGTGAGATTGCTAGTGCTGTGGGCATCTCGACTGAACGGGTACATAATATTTTGCATAAACATTTGGACATGAGAAAGCTATCCGCAAGATGGGTGCCGCGATTGCTCACGCTTGACCAAAAAACGGAATCGTGTGAAGTGTTGCAAGGATGGTTTGCAGCTGTTCCAGAAGAATCCGGAGGACTTTAAGCGTCGTTTCGTCACTGTGGATGAAACATGGATACATTACTATACTCCTGAGACCAAACAACAATCTAAACAATGGGTTACCAAGGGGGAATCTGCACTAAAAAAGGCGAAGACCGTTCCTTCGGCCGGAAAGGTTATGGCGACTGTCTTTTGGGATTCGCAAGGGATAATCCTCATCGACTATCTGGAAAATGGTAAAACTATTACAGGTGAATATTATTCATCGTTATTGGACCGTTTGAAAACCGAGCTGCAAGAAAAACGCCCGCGATTGGTCCACAAGAAAGTCCTTTTCCATCACGACAATGCACCAGCACACACCTCAGCAGTTGTGGTCGCAAAATTAATGGAAGTAGGATTCCAACTCGTTTCACATCCCCCCTATTCTCCAGACTTGGCTCCCTCGGACTACTATTTGTTCCCCAATTTGAAGAAATGGCTGGCGGGACAAAGATTTTATTCAAACGAGGAGGTGATTGCAGACACTAATGGATATTTTGCAGACTTGGACAAATCCTATTATTCGGAAGGGATCAACAAATTAGAACATCGTTGGACGAAGTGTATAAGCCTAAAAGGAGACTATGTCGAAAAATAAAAAAGGTTTACCCCAAACACATAAGTAGTTTTTATTTTTGCACGGACTTTTCAAACCAGCCTCGTATATATATATATATATATATATATATATATATATATATATATATATATATATATATATATATATATATATATATATATATATATATATATATATATATATATATATATATATATATATATATATATATATATATATATATAGATATATATATATATATATATATATATATATATATATATATATATATATATTTCATTTGACACCACACTCGATTACCTAGTAAAAAAAACTTTTTTTTCACTTCCGATTTCACCCCCCAAAACTAACCCCTTAAGTCAAAATTTAACTTTCAAAACTACATGGCTCTGATGAGGCCATCAATTCCTATATTATTACCAAATTTCAACTTTCTATGACAAATAGTGTCGGAGAAAATCGGGTGTGACAGACGGACAGATAGACATCGAAGTCATCTTATAAGTGTTCCGTACGGAACACTAAAAAATCAAGGTCATCAGTGTTCAGTAAAGATCGGAAAAAAAAACTTTGTTGAAAACTCATTTTGGGTGTGTTTTGTGACGTCATTGGTCAACATATATAAAATGTTCAACATATATAAAATATCCATTCGTTATCAATCCACGTAATCTCTTGCCATTAATGACACCTAGACGCTCACAAACAAACACTACAATTTTACATTTAATTAAATTTGAATCTGTACATACATAAAAGAAATGTATTTGAGTACCTAGTTTTAAATCTGATGATAGCCATTTTACAACACTGTACACAAAAGAGCGCGAGGAAGATGTTTATAGCAACGAGAATTTGGCGGGATTAGAAAACCAATCAAAACACCAAATTCTCGTTGCTATAAACATCTTCCCCGCATTCTTTTGTTTACAGTGTTATAAAATGGCGTTTTCCCGTAATTACAAACACCCGTAACAATCGGCTACGTCTTTCTTGATCAGCTACACTTAACGTCAGAAACTTTTCATTTGTTTCAATTTTAATCATCACTTATTAAATGGGATAACAAGAACGACTATAAAGATCCTTCCTTCGCCACCTTGATTATCATGAACGTAAATAAATAGACGCTATTTTCTTGTGTTTCTCAGATGAACACAAATTACCACTATTATGTGCGGTCGTAGTGATAAATAAGCAGAATTCTGCGCACGGTGGCAAATATTACAAATATTTTTTTGTCGAAAAAAATACTATGCACGTTGGTGTTCATATCAGTATTTTATTGACAGAATGAACGATAAAGCGACAAAAAATACAATAAAAACTTGAACTTATCAGTACAAATTAATCCGCATAAAAATAAATTGAAGCAAACAAGGACATTTTCTACCGACGACACTGACCTAGGTAGAGAAAAATAAAACGAAAGCGAAACGGGATGTATACAATTACGACATATAGAAAGCTTGTTACAAAAAATATGTACGAAAATAAAAATAACATAGTAAACAACAGTACGTAAGGTTTTTCTTGACAGCTTAAACGTCTATTAGTTGATAAAAAGGATAATTTTAATATTTAAATTACCTTTTGCACACGGGCCAACCCCCGTTTACGCAAAAACAAAACGCACACACGTTGTCGTCAATGCAGTGTCGACCGCACGAGCGGTTTTATCTGAAGAAAGTGCTTCCAAAACAACCAGTATTCGCGCTGTTCGGACCCGGTCTTTTCATAAAAAATCGTCAAAATAACAATTCAAGTCAAGGCTAAACCGGGATTCATAACAAAATCTGACCCATGCACGTAGCTGGTTAATTAATACGAATCAATCCATATAAAACACTGACAACGGATAAAACACATGAAAGGACACTCACAAGGACGAACACCTGTCGATACGGCACTTATCATATCACTAAATTGTTTTTGTGTCCACGAATTCGCCGCATCTTTGCAATTTCAATTGTTTTGGATACCTAGATGTCTCGATTTTGCAGTCCGTGACGATCGCGCGCATTGCTATGTTGCCGAGTTGGGGCGTCACAAAATCTTTACAATACATATGAAGGTGGCTATCATTCAAATTTGATGAGATATGTTTGTTTTTGCAGAGGATATACCATAATTTATACAAGCTGATTAACTAAAATAACTATACTTTTTCTAAGAAGGATCTACAAACTACATGTAAGTGTTTTTCTAAAAGTGATCTACAGTTACGTCATATTGATAATTTACCGTCATCTAAAGCAAGAAAATGCGGATCGATTTATTTACATAAGTGACAATCAACGTGGCAGCAAGATTTACTTACATTTACAAATCTTGTTTTTCAAATTAGTTTACAGCATAAACTGTTAATGCTGACCACTCTTATACACCAAGAGAGCGACCTGAAATTTTGACCTGCCGACTAACCGTCTGCCTAGTTGTTCATTCTATCGAGTCGAATAAAACTCTTTAACGTTGATTTTGCGGCCTCCGCAGTAAACAACTATAGTGTATTTGTTTGGAGTTGATAGCAGAATTCTCTCACTGTAGATGCAAATACATTATGGTGCGCCCAAAAAAAAAAGAGATTTCTTTATGCATTTTACTGGATTTTGCTACCTGCTTTGAATTATTTTTAAGGGTTCATCCTATTTTAGGCAGGAAACCTTTGTATAGAGAGTCATAAAATGTAAATGACGATTCATCGGTAGCATAGCCGTCCGAGTGTAATCTGCTTTTAGTGTTTAATAAATACAATTATCTTAAAAATAAAGTTATACAATTATAATATTTATTACCAACAATTTTTTAATCTATAGATCTATGTATATATACAAATTCACAAATTCACGATATATAAGTACTTTAATTAAAATCAAGAACAATCATCATCTTCAAAATCTGAAGACTCGGCTTCTCTTAAATTGATAATTAAGGGTTCTATTTCCACAGTTTCTTCGATGTATTCGTCAAGTTTTCACATTTTATTTTATTCTTCTATAACATGTCGAACAACATTTTTCCAATTATTCCTCATTAACCTCTAAGTCTCATCTAAATAAAAAATATTTCTTTCTTCGACTCGAAATTTTCTGATTGCTCGTATTTGCATAGTATCTAAGTATGAAATAAAAATATTCTGTGTAAGTATAAAAATAAAACAAAAACCTTAATATGTTTAGTTCAAATCAGAACAACGATGGCTTCAACTTTCAGTTTTGCCCTCGTCAAACTTCGCGGTGTCTCTTAATCTGCATTTGCCTTGCGAGAAAAAACAATGATACTTAACGTCCACGATGCCCTAGTGCATCAACAGCCAACAAGCTGAGTCCGAGAAATTGTGGAAACCTGTGCCAACATGACGGGAGTTGAATCAGCAACTATTTATAGATTTCTAAAAGAAAAAAAACGCGGAGCCCTTAGAGATCGATGAAGACTTTAAAAACGCAATAAGAAGAAAAGTACACAATTTTTTATTAAGAAAGAAATACCTACACTACATAAAGTTTTGCAAAAAATCAGAGAAGACCAGGACTTACCAGATTTAAAAAATGGAAATTATGGAAAATCCTTCATAACCTGAATTTTCGTTGGGAAAAACACAATAGAAAATCTGTTCTTATTGATAAATCAGAAAATTTCGAGCCGAAGAAAGAAATATTTTTTATTTAGATGAGACTTAGGTTAATGATTGATTGGAAAAATGTTGTTCGACATGTTATATAAAACAGCGAGCTGAAAGACTAGCATTTGCCCTCATATGGTTCGAATCCTACGTTAAATTGTAGGTTCTGCCCGACTAACATTCCCCAGACATTAATATGGAGTGGGGAAAAGTAATTTTGCTGGCCTGTTTACTTGGCTATAATCCTCCCTACCTGGATAATCACCTTACTATTAGAAAAATCATATACTTTTTTGTGAGTGTGATCTACAGTTACGACATTTTGTTTTCTACTTTTTCAATGTTAGTTATGTTTCAAGTTATCTGTATAATAAGTAGACTTGTTTCTCGTAGATCTGTAATATTTGTAAATCTCTTTCAGCGTTTGTAAACTTTATCATTTAACAATTTTACTGACAACTGATCTAACTTAATTAAAATAACCGGTCAAGTGCAAGTTGAACTTGCGCAATTAATTGCTTTTAAAATAAAAGATGTTGTAACGGAAGTATAAAATGATCAGTGACTTCACAAAACACACCCCAAATCAGTTTTCAACAAAGTTTATTTCAAATCTTTACTGAAAATTGATGACCTTGAAATTTCTGTTTTTTTTATATACCAGATAAATTACAGGTAATACACTCGTGATAATTTTCGTTCGATCTACACCCCGTGGAGGGTATTCCAGAATTTTTTCAAAATAATACAAAGAATCAGTGAGCGCAAGCGATTTTTCGCCATTTTTTAAAAATATACAAAGAAAATGCGCGCAAGATTATATATATATATATATATATATATATATATATATATATATATATATATATATATATTACTCGTGTTTTCACAAGCTTTTATTTGACACCATACTCGATTACCTAGTAAAAAAATTTTTTTTTTCACTTCCGATTTCACCCCCCCAAAAACCCCTTAAGTCAAAATTTAACTTTCAAAACTACATGGCTCTGATGAGGCCATCAATTCCTATATTATTACCAATTTCAACTTTCTATGACAAATAGTTTCGGAGAAAATCGGGTGTGACAGACAGACAGACATACACCGAAGTGATAAGTGTTCAGTACGGAAAACACTAAAAAAAATGGAAACTAACCTAACCTCTTATTTATGCTAAAAATCGACAAGATACGCTTGGAGCCTTATATACTCTTTCTTTCAAGAAGAGTTTAGATTAATGAGGTAGATAGCTATATTTATATAACTATTAATAGATGGCGTTACAACCGCATATGGGAGTTTGTAATTAAGAGAAACAACATTTTACAACACCGTATACAAAAGAGCAGAGAAAGGATGTTATAAAATCCAGAATTTGACAGGATTAACAATACCAAGCAAAACAGACATTTAATCCCGCAAAATTCGAATTGCTATAAAAAAAACGTCTTGCACTTTTGTGTGCAGCGTTGGAAAATTGTAAACCCCTTAATGATGGTTGTAGACAATCAAGGGGAAAGCGAGTAAAGTTGTTCAGTGGCATATTACTCGCTTTCTAGATTTAAATACCGGCCGCCAGAGGGAGCATTCTTTCTAATTTGTGAATTATTGTAATTTTTTAAACGTTTCCACATTTCCTACAAATTTATTAGATCAGTAACCGATATCAATGTAGTATTTTCACACGCCAATACTTTGTATTAAAATCTAGCTATTTAGAGAGTAAAGCACAAAATTACAACCTTCTGTAATTACGGCAACGGCGATTAAAATTAACAATCATCTTTGTTATTCAAATAATTTTGTTGATCAGTTGATAAGACATCCATATTCCAAACAAAAAATAATGCCACGTAAGTTATAAATATGCATATATTAGCTTTCACGAATTTCTATACATTATCGAAAAAAACAATCGGCAACAGTGGCGCATGCGGTCGTTTTATCACGATTTCACTTGCGTTACTGCGTAGGGCGCGCTCAGAGCAGATATTGCAACGGGGGTGTTTTTAATTAATTCGTCCGCCCCCCTGCGAGTGAGGGTGGAATTTTTTTCTGGCCAGCGAAATCATTGGGGTAACTTTCGTTCCCTTCGAAAATATCTGTCTGACGTTACAGCTGGAAGTAAAGAAAAATCTATTCGAGCGTCAAGTTGGACGGATTTTCCATTCATTTAAACACAGGACTTGGTAAAAGTTTTGCCAGGGAGGAAGCTGATTATTTTTTATTATTGTTGAATATAATCATCGTACAAGTCGTCAATTACAAGAGGGCCGCCCACGGTCATTCAGGAAATACTGAAACAAATCAGTTCAAAATTAAATTTAACTCTTAATTACCATATTGTAAACCAATTTCATTTTAACCGATGAGATGTAGAGGTTTGGACCATAAAAGATTTAAATATGAAGGCTTTTTAACGTTCCGTACGGAACACTTATGGGATCACTTCGGTTTCCGTCTGTCGGTCTGACTGTCATACTCCGAAACTATTAGAAAGTTGAAAGTAACCGCAAAAAAGTGTGAATTTTAGCCCGCTTTTGCAACCTTCATAACTTGGAGACAGAAAAAGCAACCTTAATCTAAAAGGTCTTAAATTAAAGCTAATTAAAAAACCAGAAGGACATATTTTTCAATTTTTTTTTTATTTAGGGGTAACTACCCCCTAATTTGGAGGTTAAAAGTGTGAATATAAATAAGATTTTTCCCCAAAATTAAAATTTATTTTTTTGGTTAAAATAGCACCAACATGAATTTCAACCCCCTTTTAGGGGGATGGTTATCGCTTAGTGATAAGTTTGGTGGACGTATAAGTCCAGCGATATATTCTCAGTATTTTGTTTATTTCTTTGTATTTTTTCCTAGTCTTGGGAGTATTCTTTGAATTGCAGGATTCCTTATTAATTGCGACCCCCTTTTAGAGGGTAGTTTTTGATTGACTATACGGTATTGGGTAGAGAATATGTAAATAATTAAAATGACCTATTTTCATGGATTACGCATCATAAATATTTTTTTAATTTCTATTAAAAACTAAACTGGAAACAACACCTCAACGAAAAGAGGAACAAATTCTACACGTCCCTTTGGGCCTGTAGGAAAGTTCTGGGCAAAACTTGGGGTGTGCAAAACCCAAGGTCGCACTGTGAATATACATGACGGTGCTATTGCCTAGATTAACGCACGCGGCAGTGATTTGGTGGCCCAAGGTGGGCACGGTGGAATCAAAGAACCTATTGCGCACCCTACAGGGGAACGACCTTAGGGCGGCAGTGGGTCTATGAGAACGACACCAATGGAAGCGCTAGAAGTAGCACTCTGTGTCCCACCAGTGAACCAGTTCATCATCTACACGGCGAGATTAGCAGCGTACAGACTTAAATGTCAAGGCGAATGGAGGAATGGGGACCGAGGACACTCAGGTCTGAAATTCCTCCAAGAACGCCCATTCATCTTAAAACAAGATAAAATCACGAAAATAAGACAAGTGTCCATATCCCTGAGAGGAAGGACACGCAAAAGCTCCTGAACAGGCCAAATAACCGACATTTGGTATACTGACGGTTCGGGAGCTAATGGCCGCTTTGAGGCGGGAATCTTTTGCCATAAATTAAATCACAGGGAAAGTATGCCCATGGGCAATATGGCTACGGTTTTTTCAAGCTGCGTGTTAGCCATCGTCAGATGTGTAAAAAACATAATCTCGAAAGGGACAAATAATATGAAAATTTATCATCTGCTGCAACAGTAAGGCAACTATACAAGCTCTTGCCAAATCCACCACGGACAACTTACTGATCAGGGAATGTGTACAAGAACTAAACACGTTAGGAGGTAACAACGAAGTTACTCTAATGTGGGGACCAGGCCACCAAGGCATATTTGGAAATGAAATAGCGGACGAACTCGCCAAAAGAGGCACCTTAGAGGACCCACCTGAACAGGTTGTAGCAGTTCCATTCGCTTTCGGTAAAAACAAAATCAGGGAATGGTTGGACAAAGAACACCAACTCTCTTGGACTACAGGAGCGGGGTGTCATCAAGCCAAACTCCTTATGAAACAAACTATGATAGGCAGAACAAAGGAACTCTTGTCGATGTCAAAGCAAAGGCTACGTCTGAGCATAGAACTCCTTGTGGGACATGTGTTCCTACAAGCCCATCTATATAACCTCAAACTGGCTGAGTGGAAAACATGTCAGTCGTGCGAGGGAGAAAGCGACAGTATCCACATTCTGTACGAATGTCCTGCACTAATGGTAAAAAGATATAGATACTGGGGTCAACTATTCTGTGAACCCAAAGATCTACAAGAGATCAGGGTGAATAGCCTATGTCTCTTGGCAGAAAATACTGGACTAGGACTGCGAACCTGACTCGACTTAGTTTGAAATCACAGAAGAACTTTTAGATCTAGGTGACACCAAGGACTCAAGGTACCACCCACTCATTTTACTACTACTACTACTACTACTACTAACTATCCTCTAATTTGGAGGTTAAAAGGTAAAAGTGTGAATATAAATAAGATTTTCCCCAAAATTAAAAGTTATTTTTTAGGTTAAAATAGCACCCACATGAATTTCAACCCCCATTTAGGGGGTGGTTATCAATATATCTCACTATTTTGATTATTTCTTTGTATTTTTTCCCAGTCTTGGAAATATTATTTGTGAGTATGGCAGGATCCCCTATTAATTGCGACCCCTTTTTTAGAGGGTAGTTTTTGATTAACTATATGGTATGGGGAAGAGAATATGTAAATAATTAAAATGACCTATTTTCATGAATTACGCATCATGAATATTTTTTTATTTTCTGCTAAAAGCTTATTTATTTTCACCCTTCTAACCCTCAAAATAAGGGGTAGTTACCCCTAAATGCAAAGAGGAAAAATATGTCCTTCTAGATTTTTAATTAGCTTTAATTTAAAATCTTTTACGTTAAGTTTGCTTTTTTGTTTCAAAGTTATGGAGGTTGCAAAAACGAGCTAATTTTGCGGTCACTCTTTGGCACAAATATAGAAATCGATGATTCAGTCAGAGCCGTGTAGTTTTGAAAGTTAAATTTTGACTTAAGGGGTTAGTTTTGGGGGGTAGAATAGGAAGTGAAAAAAAAAACTACTAGGTCATCGAGTGGGGTGTCAAATGAATGCTTGTGAAAACACGAGTTCAAAAATATATATGATGTAATACTTTCGCACATTTTTCTGTATATTATTTCTAAAAAATTGTCGAAAATATATGTCCCCTCCCCTAATCTCGAAAAGAACTGATCTAAAAATTTGTTAAAAATTTGATAATTTATCCGGTATAAAAAAAAACTGTGAAAACTATGTTTCTTCACGTATAGTGGTGGTTTTTGTAATATACTTGACTGTAACCGAGTAGCGAGTTGCTCTTGTATCGAGATATAATTTTATGTTATTTGTTTATAATTAGGTAGTAAATATTTGGTTTACAGTTTTATTACTAGATTCTAGATGAGCTAGATTGATTTATTAACTATTATACATTTTTGACTAAAAGAAACGCGAAAATACCTATTAGATTTTAAGATATATACACTACCGTAAGAAAGTATTTGCCCACCTAGAAATTTCAATGTAACTGCCAAAATTTAATACCTAATTAAAACCCTTTTATTATATTAGGTAAATTTAATTGTTCTTAACAAGTGTCCATTATAAAATTGTTTCGATAAGCCTTTTTGGTGAAATCACAAATTAAAAACCAATTAGAACAAATTTCCACGTTTTGGATGTTAATCGTTTTGAGGCGATTTCTGAGAATTCCAGTTGAAGTAAGAACTCATTTCAAGTTACTAGGGATTATAGAAATTCCTAGTGACATTTTGTGATAAAAACTATGCTATAAATACCATTGCCCTTTTGGAAATTAACCATTCGCAAACAGTACTTTGTCATTGATACACGCTCAATTGTTTTGTGAAAATGCCAAAAACGAAAGAACTTTCCGTTGAAAATCGGGTTCTGATAATTGCGAGACATCAAAATGGACACTCGAGTCGACAAATCGCGAGTGATATGCGGATGCCAAGGAGAACGGTGGACTACATCGTAAAAAAAATTTCTGCGGGACATGGAATTCGCAACCAAAAACGTTCAGGAAGGCCACGAAAAACGACTCCCGCTGAAAACAGAGCTATAACAATGTACAGCAGACGTAATCGCCGCCTAACCGCACCAGAAATTATGGCTCAACTAAACCTGCAACGGCCCATCCCCATCAGCGTGACAACCGTGAAGAACAAGTTAGCAGAAGGTGGCCTACACGGCAGAGTTGCAGTGTGGAAACCACTTCTTAGGCAAGTGAATAAACGTAAACGATTAGAATGGGCCCGAGAACATGGAAATTGGACATCAGAACAATAGAATTCCGTCCTTTGGAACGACGAATCTAAATTCGAAATTTTCGTTTCAAATCGACGAGTTTACGTGCGCCGGTCAGCTAGAGAGAGGATGTTGGAAGCCTGTTAGTTGCCTAGGGTAAAACATGGTAGAGGTTCAGTAATGGTTTGTTTTGGCAATGGTAAAGTTGGAAAAATCTTTAAGATAAAAGGAATCATGCGAAAAGAACAGTATCAACAAATTTTGCTAACTCAAGTGCTTGCTTCTGGAAGAGATATTTTTCAGGGGAAATTTATTTTTCAGCATGACAACGACCCTAAATATTCTGCGAAACAAATTAGAGAACTTTTGGACCAATGGAAATCCGATGACGTCCTGGAAGTGATAACTTGGCCTCCAATCACCCGCCTTGAACCCCATCGAATTGCTGTGGGACCATTTGGACAGGTGTGTTCGAAAACTCAATCCAGCATCAGAAAATCACTTGTGGGAACTTTTACAAGCAGAAAGGGGTAAAATAACCGAAGAAACTCTAAAGGAACTACTAGACAGAACGCCGAAACTCTGTAAAGCATAATTAAAAACAAAGGAGGTCACATAGATGAGAAAAATCCTGAATATTTTTTTGATTTTCTAGACTGTAAATGATGTGAAAATAAATAATAATTCATTAAAATTAAATATATATATATATATATATATATATATATATATATATATATATATATATATATATATATATATATATATATATATATATATATTATCTGGGTTTTTGTTGTCTTGGTACTGAAATAACTAGGTGGGCAAATACTTTCTGACGGTAGTGTACATGTCAGGGGCCTAATTAACTTAAGCTTAAGTAAGGGTTTTATTTTATTTTAAAAGCAATTATGATACGAAACACTAATTGCGCAAGTCCAACTTGCACATGGCCGGTTTTTATCTCCATTGAGTGAGAGCGTCCAACTAATACTGCTTATCAATAGATTGATAAAAACATATCCCACTGTCAAGGCTTACAAGTGAAATATAACAAGTGTTAATTTATCCTAATGTTAACAGATATTTCTGTACTTGACGGGGTTTTCAAAGAATTTTAAAACCCAATATTTGTTTTAACAATAGAACAAACTTAACAACTACTTTACGTATTTATTGAAAACAAGGCCTTTATCACCTAATCAGCTCGGTTTGTAGTGGATAATAATTAATAATACGATATTTTACGTAAGGGATTATGGGTATTTGTAATTAAAAGAGACACCATTTTATAATATTGTAAATAAAAGAGCGCACGCAAAATGTCTATACCCATATACAAAAAAAAGAACAGACACAAGTATGTGATCCCTAAGATCGTTTCCCGCCAAATCATTAATCCATTAGAAACTGTAATAAGTGCTGTAAGAATAAATAGAAAAAACTGGACAAAATTTCCACTCTGACTTACAATTCTACGAAATATTCGATAAAGTTATGCACGATAATTTTACTTCGTTAGGTTAAACTTTTAATAATATTGCGAAAGCCGGTGAACCATTGAATATTTTAAATTTTAGAAATCTGTCAACAACCACATCGTAACTGATCATTTCCAGAGGCCTTTTCTTGAGTCAATTTTTAAGGTTGGATCTCGTTTAGATGTAAACAAGCGGAAACTTGTGTTTACAGCAATCTGAATTTGGCGGGCTCAACACTACTAATGAAAATAGATAATTATTCCCGCCAAAATTTGGTTGACATAAACATCTTTCCTGCGCTTTTTCGTTTACAGTGTTGCAAAATGGTGGTTCCCCTGAATTTCAGGCGAATATAATTGAATATATTTACAGTAAAACATAAATTGAACAGTCCTAATTAATTATTTTGTAAAACTCGAGTAAAACGGTCCAAAATAACTAAATTTCCAAGCAAAAAATAAAAATAACCGGTCAAGGGCAAGTCGGATTTGCGCAATTAGTGTTTCGTACGTTGATTGCTTTTAACATAAAAATTTCTATTACAGAGGAATAAAATTATCAATGACTTTACAAAACACACCCTAAATGAGTCTTCAACAATGTTTGTTTCCGATCTTTGTCGAAAACTGATGACCTTGAAATTTTTGTTTTTATTATATACCAGATAACTTATTAATTGATAATTTTCGTTCAATCGACACCCTGTAGAGAATATTACAAAAATTTTTCAAAATTTTTTGATCTGTACTTTTCGAGATAAGGGAGGGACAGCGATTTTTGGCAATTTTTTAAAAATAATATAAAGAAAAGTGTGCGCAAGTATTACATTATATATATTTTTGAGGTCGTGTTTTCACAAGCTTTCGTTTGACATCCTACTCAATGACCTGGTAATTATTTTTTTCACGTCCAATTTTACCCCCCCCCCCCCCCAAACTAAACATTTATCAAAATTTAACTTTCAAAACTGCACAGCTCTAATTAATTAGTTCCTATATTAGTGCCAAATTTCCACTTTCGAGAAAGGGTCTTCAGTAAATAGCAATTACTTCTTTTTACAAAAAAGATTAAAATTTATGATGGCATAGGTCTCAATTCCAACCATGAGCTATTAATAGACCATTATCAGCGTTAATAACAATACCACTTGAATAATCTATATACGGCTGATATTTATATCGAATATGGTGCCCCATTGTCTTTTAGATATACATAAATGGAAATACCTGTGTTAAATAAAGGTAATAATTGCATTGCATTGATAAAGCAAAAATTATATGTCATGGAGGATATGAATATTTATTAAAAATACTTCTTTTTATTAATGATTGATGATATTGATATATATATATATATATATATATATATATATATATATATATATATATATATATATATATATATATATATATATATATATATATATATATGACTGACAGGAAAATGGTGGTTAAATATGATGGTGCAATTTTAGATGGGAGAGCAGCAAATCTCGATGTTCCACAAGGATCTGTGTTGGATCCCCTGTTATTATCTTTTATATAAAAGAACTGCCATTAAACATCAATACAGGTGATGTAACGATGTATGCGGATGACACTACCACTGTGACGGCAGCTGAAACTGTGGATGGTCTGTTTGATGCTGTTACAGGTGTATGCAGGAATATGGAGGGGTGGTGTAGGAGAAATGGACTAATATTAAAAATTGAAAAATCAGTCTATATGAATATATTCAGTAGGAAATCTCTAGCGGAGGGATTTGACGATTCCCTGGGGGTAAATTTTGTGGAGAGGGCTAAGTTCTTGGGCACTTTTGTGGATGCTCAGGTTTCTTGTACGGATTATATAGACCATGTATACTCAAAATTAAATTCAGCGTACTTTGCAATTTTGAGCTTAAAAAGTACTCTCAATAATGAGGGACTCTCGCTGTGTATTATGCTTTGGCTGTCACCCATTTGTGTGACAAGGGTGTGTCCTGGGGTCTTGATGTCTTGCTGGTGAAAAATGTAAGCGTGTTTTTGTGAGCCACAAGAAAATAATTCGCTTAATTTTTAATCTGGACTTTCGTGAAAGCTGAAGGGATATATTCATAAATAACCTAATCCTAACCTTTCCATGTCTGTACATATTGCTCTGTTTAACTTTTGTAAACTAAAATAGACACTTTTTTCAGGTGCTGAGATCAACAAATACGTATAATACAAGGGGTAATAGTTTACTGGTTATACCCAGTCACAAATCAACTTTCTTTGAAAACTCCCCCCTCTACAGTTGCATCAGCCTCTACAGTGTATTGCCTGCAGGACTGCGAGCTATGCACGGCACGAGATTTGTTTCTGGGTTCAAGTCTCTTTTACTAGATGATGCCTTCTACTCAGTAAGTGATTTTTACAAGAGCTGATGTAAGAGAATAGGGAGTCCTGGTTGTGAAATTTTTGTGAAATTTTTATTTACATTTATTCTTTTTGTTTTTTTTAAATTGATATTTGACAAACCTGGAACACCTGCAATAGTCTGATTGAATTGTTTACGTGTGCTTGTTTAATTTAACTTTGACTTTTGTACATTACTTTGTATGTATGTTGTATGTATGTATTTCTATGAACGTATACACTGTACTGTTGTTCATTTTTTTAGTGTTCCGTACGGAACACTTATAAGATCACTTCGGTGTCTGTCTGTCGGTCTGTCACACCCGATTTTCTCCGAAACTATTTAACATAGAAAGTTGAAATTTGGTAATAATATAGGAATTGATGGCCTCATCAGAGCCTTGTAGTTTTAAGAGTTAAATTTTCACTTAAGGGGTTAGTTTTGGGAGGTGAAAAAAAAAAATGTTTACTAGGTCATCGAGTGTGGTGTGAAATGAAAGCTTGTGAAAACACTAGTAAAAAATATATATATATATGTATTACTTGCGCGCCCTTTTCTATGTATTATTTTTAAAAAATCGCGAAAAATCGCTGTTCCCGCCTTATCTCGAAAAATACTTATCAAAAAATTTTGGGAATATTCTCCACGGGGTGTAGATTGAACGAAAATTATCACGAGTGAATTACCTTTAATAATTTATCTGGTATATAAAAAAAAAACAAAAATTTCAAGGTCATCAGATTTCAGTAAAGATTGGAAACAAACTTTGTTGAAAACTCATTTGGGGTGTGTTTTGTGAAGTCACTGATCATTTTATATCTCTGTAACAAAATTTTTTATTTTAAAAGCAATCAACGTACGGAACACTAATTGCGCAAGTTCAACTTGTACTTGACCGGTTATACTTTATTTTCATCTTATTTTATTTTATTTAATTTTCTGAAAAGACGAACTAATGTACACTGTGTTGTATTTTGATGATAATATATGTATTATTATTATTATTCAATAGGGAATCGAAAGTATGCTTTTCCTAAGAGCGATCTACAAGTGCGCCCTACGGATAATTTATGTTTCATCTGAGAAAAACACAGGAAAAGGCAGGTCTGTTTATTTAGTCATATGATATTCAAGGTTGCAGAGAAGCAATTTTTATACGTGATAGTGCGTGCTATCCGTGTTAATTCACGGCGTGACTCAAATTAATTGAAAACTTTGTGACATAATCGGAAAAAATCAGAAAAAGAAAAAAATCGTTTTAAACTGTGGCGTAGCCGAGAGATTGTCCACGTCCCTACCAATGTAAAAAATAGCACTCCTTAGAAACAAGTTTTTTTGGGGGGGTTCCTATTTGCAAAGAATCTTCACCCACCGGTTACCGACTTTTAAATTGGGTTTAAGTTCTTAAAGTTACAAGTTCAGTATGCGAGCTCAAGGGCCTAAAGGTTTTTTTTGTTTAAAACAAGAAGCTTTGCTCTCCAGTGGTTGTTTGGCGCCTCGTCTCTATAAATAACTCAGCCTTTAGTGTTTTTTTTTTCAAGATGTCCTCCCACGCCACTGGTTTTACATTATAACTTTACATTATACTTTCTAATATTGCCCATAAAATTTAGTTTCAAAAACTGTATACTTTGGGATTTTTGGACGTATCAACCGCAGGTAGAAAATTAAATTTATGGCTAGCTAAAAGAAATACAATGCCTCTGAAAGACCTGACACTGACACTTGTATTTATCATTGGGATAGGACCATCCATTGTTAGTGAGGTTTCTTCTATTCTTCGTATTACTGAAGTTAATAGTTTGAGAACACTTCTTGGAGATTATTACAAGTAATTTGCAATGATAAATAATTTTATGGCGCTCGCCATTATTTTTTTCGCGGATGAATAAAATCCTATTTAAATCAACTGAAGTTTAATAACCGGTCAAGTGCAAGTTGGTTTTGCGCAGTTAGTGTTCCGTACGTAGGTAAAAAAATGATCAATGGCTTTTCAAAACACACCCCAAACGATCTTTACTGAAAACTGATGACCTTGAATTATTTTTTATATACTAGATAAATAATTAAAGGTGATAATCTTCATTCAATCCTGTAGAAAATATTCCAGAATTTTTTCACGGTAAGGGGGGGGGACAGTGATTTTCGCGATTTTTTTTAAAATTATACAAAGATTAGTGTGCGCAAGTATTACATTATATATATTTTTGAACTCGTGTTTTTACAAGCTTTCATTTGACACCCACTCGATGGTCATTTTTTTTTCACTTCCGATTTCACCCCCCAAAACTAACCCCTTAAGTCAAAATTTACTTTCAAAACTACGCGGTTCTGATGAGGCCATCAATTTCTATATTAGTACCAAATTTCAACTTTCTATGTTAAATAGTTTCGGAGAAAATCGAGTGTGACAGACGGACGGACAGACAGACAGCGAAGTGATCTTATAAGTGTTCCGTACAGAACATTAAAAATAGCACCTATGGACGTCTAAAATTAAAAGAAATACCATTTCACAACACTGTAAACAAAAGAGTACATGGAAGACGTTTATAGAAACGAGAATTTGGCGGAATTAACATTACCAATCAAAACACATAAATAATCCGGTCAAATCTGATTGCTCTAAACTTCTTCTTAGGGCTATTGTGTTCACAGAGTGCGCTCCTTAATTACAACAGCGTATACAACACAGGTGATGTACCTCATGATTGGTTGACATCAATTTTTATACCATTGCCAAAAAAGAATAACCCTAGAAAGAGCGAGGAATATCGGAATATAAGTCTAATGAACCACATCTTGAAACTCTTCCTTAAAATAATCCACAAAAAACTAGATGAGCGTACTATACAAACACAGTTCGGCTTTAGGAACGAGGAAAGCACTATTCTCCATCCGCGTTCTAACTGAAAGATGTAGGGATATCAACTCTGATGTTTATTTATGCTTCATAGATTTCCAAAAAGCCTTTGATATGGTAAATCATGGGAAAATGATGGAAATACTACAATCGTATAACATTGATGACAAAGACTTACAAATAATATCAAGTTTATACTGGAACCAGACTGCCAAAATAAAAGTTGAGAATCGCATGTCCAAAGAAGTAAAAATAAAGAAAGGCGTACGTCAGGGCTGTATTTTGCCACCCCTGTTATTCAATGTCTATTTGGAGGAAATCGTCAATAAAGCACTTTCTGATAAAAAAAAGATGGAATTACAATTAATGCTGTGTGTGTGTGTAAATAACCTCTGCTACGCTGATGATATTGTAATTCTAGCGTACAGTGAGACTCATGAATGGAATTGTTGATGCATGTGAAGAATATGGAATGAAACCGATTACGGTTAAAAATAGTGGTCAGTAAGAATCCTAATACAAATATACATATTAAAGTGCACTTGAAAAGGTAACAAGAAGTAATTAGTAAAGATTGGGACCACTCTATTGAAATACGCTCAAGGATTGAAAAAGCACGAAGCTCCTCCGCAGCATACTCTGTAACTTCCAACTAAACTTAGAAACAAGAACAAGACTGCTAAGATGCTATGTGTTCTCGGTCATGTTATACGGTATAGAAGCTGCAACAATCACAGAGACAACACAACAAAGAATGGAGCCATTCGAAATGTGGTGCTACGAATGCTGCGTGTTCTTGGACAGCGCATACCACAAACATGGAGATACTTGATCGGATGGGAAAAGAACGAGAGTTGATTCCAGCTTAAAAGAAAGAAAAAGCATTTACTTTGGCCATATTATGAGAAGCCAAAAGTATGAGCTCCTGCAACTTATAATTGAAGGAAGAATAATAATCGGCAAGCGAGGACCAGGAAGGCCCCGCAACTCCTGGTTGAAAAACTTACAACAGTGGCCAAACATAACATCTACTGAACTATTTAGACCGGCAATGTGATCGCCAACGTCCTTAGAAGATAAGGCACACTAAAAACAATTACAACCGAAAATATTGTCGGCGTAATTAGGCGAAGCACCATTTTACAACACTGTAAACAAAAAAGCGCAGGAAAGATGTTTATAGTGACGAGGATTTGGCAAGATTACCAATACAAAAGTACTTGAAGTAGCAACAGTAATGTGACAACAAAGAATTTTTTTGTATGTCGACACCCTCACATAAGACACCCTTTTTTGTTTTAAAGTTTTTAAATTCAGGTAATAAACGTTTAATTATTATTATTACTATTTTTAAATTATCTGGCAATTTATTTATTTACATATGAATTAAGATTTAACTATTAATTATCTCTCGATTTATAATTTTCTTATTATTTATTGTACAGATGATTATTAGATAACAGCCATCGAAACAAGTCCCAACCGGTAAATAATTATCATTTATTTAACATTTACAGCATAATAGTTTTAATATAATTGTATCATTGCACTCAGTAGCAATATTGGTGTTTTTTACAGTTTTGCATAATTTTATGTTATCCATATTTGAGTTTGATAAACCAAAATTACGTTAAACTGGTTATTACTTAAGGACGTTCCCAAGGTGCAGTCGTGCTCAGAAAGATCCCTCCTATGCTCTGTAACTACCATGCGTAGAATAAAAAAATAGTCGACGCGCAGTGCGCTCTATCACCCCTTCCTATATGCGCAGAAATACAAAAAATAATCCCACTGCGTCGTTTTTCGGATCTGGCAACGTTACATTCTTACTCTGACCGCGACACGAGTTTACTCTGACCGAGACACGAGTTGTTTATATTGGGTTTTAATGCTTTGGAGTATTTTTTGAGGTTACGTTTATTTTGGAGATTTTTAATAGTGCATAAATAATGACTTGGCGATTAAAGAATGGCAGATTTGTTAAAAAAAAACTGCTCAAAAAAATAAATAAAGCATTGACAAGTATGTCTGATGCAAAAAAAAACCGGTCAAGTGCAAGTTGAACTTGCACAATTAGTGTTCCGTACGTTGACTGTTTTTAAAATAAAAATTTTTGTTAGGGTGGTATAAAATGATCAGTGACTTCACAAAACACACTCCAAATGAGTTTTCAACAAAGTTTGTTTCCAATCTTTACTGAAAACTGGTGACCTTGAAATTTTGTTTTTTTTTTTATATACCAAATAAATTATTAAAGGTAATGCACTCGTGATAATTTTCGTTCAATCTATACCCCGTGGAGAATATTCCAGAATTTTTTCAAAATTTTTTGATCAGTATTTTTCGAGATAAAGTAGGGGACAGCGATTTTTTAAAAGTAATACGAAGAAAAGTGTGCGCAAGTATTACATTATATATATTTTTTACTCGTGTTTTCACAAGCTTTTATTTGACCTAGTAAAAACATTTTTTTTTCACTTCCGATTTCACCCCTCGAAACGAACCTCTTTAAGTCAAAATTTATGTTACGGTGGTATAAAATGATCAGTAACTTCACAAAACACACCCCAAATAAGTTTTCAACAAAGTTTGTTTCCAATCTTTACTGAAATCTGATGACCTTGAAATTTTTGTTTTTTTATATACCATATAAATTATTAAAGGTAATGCACTCGTGATAATTTTCGTTCAATCTACACCCCGTGGAGAATATTCCAGAATTTTTTCGAAATTTTTTGATAAGTACTTTTCGAGATAAGGCCGGGACAGCGATTTTTCGCGAATTTTTAAAAATAATACAAAGAAAAGTGCACGCAAGTATATATATTATATATATATTTTTTTACTCGTGTTTTTACAAGCTTTCATTTGACACCACACTCGATGACCTAGTAAAAAAATTTTTTTTTCGCTTCCGACTTCACCCCCCAAAACTAACCCCTTAAGTCAAAATTTAATTCCCAAAACTACATGGCTCTAATGAGGCCATCAATTCCTATATTATTACCAAATTTCACCTTTCTATATCAAATAGTTTCCGAGAAAATCGGGTGTGACAGACAGACAGACAGACAGACAGACAGACAGACAGACAGACAGACAGACAGACAGACAGACAGACAGACAGACAGACAGACAGACAGACAGACAGACAGACAGACAGACAGACAGACAGACAGACAGACAGACACCGAAGTGATCTTATAAGTGTTCCGTACGGAACACTAAAAAACAGGAAATTCAAACAACAATCAATGAAATAGTTCAATATAAAATTCGATGAGAATAGTATAGTTTCATTGGGAGAATTAGATAGAAATCTGATATCAAAAGGGAAGGGTTTCATTCAAAGTTCAAAATAAAATGTGACAACTGTACTAAATGTAATTTAGTAAATACTGGAGTGATAAGAAACCAAGTCTCTGATATTAATTATGATAATATGTTACTTGTTTATGTTGAATACTAGTAAATATTTGATTTGTTATAAGTATTGACTTTTTATTTACGATAACCCATATTTTTAGTGTTCCGTACGGAACACTTATAAGATCACCTCGGTGTCCGTCCGTCCGTCCGTCCGTCCGTCTGTCTGTCACACCCGATTTTCTCCGAAACTATTTGACATAGAAAGTTGAAATTTGGTACTAATATAGGAATTGATGGCCTCATCAGAGCCGTGTAGTTTTTGAAAGTTAAATTTTGACATAAAAGGTTAGTTTTTGGGGGATGAAATATGTATATATATATATATATATATATATATTATATATATATATATATATATATATATATATATATGTATATATGTATATATGTATATATGTATATATATATATATATATATATATATATATATATATATATATATATATATATATATATACAGTCCCTGGCCAAATTATTAGACGCACTGTATTTTTTTTTTAGTAATTTTATGTTTCTTAAGAGTTTTTATGCAATAATGGTATATTTAAACTACAATATTATTGATTTTTATTTAAAAGAATTGTTGTAGACTACATATTTGTATTTATTTTTCACATATGGCAACACTGTGTTGACAAAGTGATACATGAACGTAAAGAAGTACAAACCTGTATCAGTCGCGATCGGAATCGAGTCAGGTACGGACGTGTTTCTGTGGCTTTATGGACTGTGATTGTTTGTTTAAACAGTTTTATACTACTCACTTATTAGTTTATTTTGTATGCAGTGTTTTAAAAAAGTAATTGGACTATTTTCATTATGGGTAGAAAAGGCGATCTTTCACCACGTAAAAAAGTTGAAGTGAAGGCCCTTGTGATTGCGAAAACATTTACAAACCGAGAAATATCACGAAGATTGGAGGTTTCTGAAGCTAGTGTACGACGCATAAAAAAGAAAATTGAGTCAGGGAAGGAATTAAGCCCGAAAAGAAAGAAAAGATTATTCATGTGTGGAATCATCATCCTCAAATGCAGGAGACAGTACAATCTTGCATTGATAGCATGCCGCGCAGAATTAAAGCTTTGATAGCGGCTAAAGGTGGCTCAACTAAATATTGACTTTTACTAACATTAATTTCACTTTTCTTTAAAACTTAATAAACTTATGCTTTTCTAAATTAATGCTGTTTTATTTTATGTCAAATAAATGGGTAATTGATTGGATAATATAAAAATAAAAAACAAATCAATTTAAAATAAAAAAACGGTACAATATCACTCGGTAATTAATATTTTACATGAAATCTTGCAGTGCGTCTAATAATTTGGCCAGGGACTGTGATATATATATATATATATATATATATATATATATATATATATATATATATATATATATATATATATACTAGCAGTGCCCGCGGCTCCGCTCGCGTGAACTTGATTCACACTATCGTCACTGCTTATTCCTTATGTTACCTAACGTAATAAAATATCTGCCATTATTTCCCCTTATCTCCCATTATTTCTCCTTATCTCCCATTATTTCTTCTTATCTCCCATTATCTCTACATAATTTCCATTGTCTAGGCTTATCTCTGCTCATCTCCCATTATTTCTCCTTATCTCCCATTATTTCCCCTTATCTTCCATTATCTCACCTTATATCCCATTATCTAGGCTTATCTCTACTTATCTCGCAATATTTCTCCTTATCTCCCATTATTTCTCCTTATCTCCCATTATCTCACCATAACTCCCATTATCCAGACTTATCTCTGCTTATCTCCCATTATTTCTCCTTATCTCCCATTATTTATACTTATCTCCCATTATCTCACCTTATCTCCCATTATCTAGGCTTATATTGAATTATATAGAACATATGTATAAATTTATAAAAAAACACGTAAATCGGATAAGTGGTTCTCGAGTGATAAGCGCACTAACGGACAGACAGACAGACAGACAGACAGACAGAGAGACGTTGCATTTTATATATATTATATTCTTTGCTGCATGATATTGTTCCATATTTAATGCTTTAGGCAGTGTATTGCAAGGGAACGCGCTTTCTCCCGACTTGATTCACTATTATCGTCACTGCTTATTCTTTATGTCACCTAAGGTAATAAAATATGTCCCATAACCTGGCCAGAGGACATATGTATATTAAAAAAAAAGCACGTAAATCGGATAAGTGGTTCTCCAGTGATAAGCGCACTAACGGACAGACAGACAGAGAAACGTTGCATTTTATATATATTATAGATATTCTTTGCTACATCATATTGTTCTATATTTAATGGTTTAGCATGTTTTAAAAAAAGCACGTAAATCGGATAAGTGGTTCTCCAGTGATAACCGCACACACGGACAAACAGACAGAGAGACATTGCATTTTATATATTATAGATATCCTTTGCTACATGATATTCTTCCATATTTAGTGGTTTAGGCAGTGTATTGCAAGAGAACGCGCTAGCGGCAAGCTTTTTTACCGATTTGATTCACGATTATCGCCACTGCTTATTCCTCATGTTACCTAAAGTTATAAAATATAGCCTATAACCTGGCCAGAGAACATATGTATGTTTTAAAAAACAAAGCACGTAAATCGGATAAGTGGTTTCCCAGTGATAACGGACAGACAGACAGACAGAGGGAAATTATAGATATAGATTTATATTATTATATAACCTGGCCAAAGAATATATCTATGAATTTAAAAAAAGACACGTAAATCGGATAAGTGGTTCTCACGTGATAAACGCACTAATGGACAGACAGACAGACAGAGACTTATTGCATTTTATATATTATAGATTATAGATATTCTCTGCTACATAATATTGTTCCATATTTATTGGTTTAGGCTGTGTATTGCATGAGAACGCGCTAGCGACAAACTTTTTTCCGACTTCATTCACTATTATCGTCACTGCTCATTCCTTATGCTACCTATCGTAATAAAATATAGCCTGTAACCTGGCCAGAGAACATATGTATGTTTAAAAAAAAAAGTACGTAAATCGGAAGTGGTTCTCCAGTGATAAGCGCACTAACGGACAGACAGACAGACAGACAGAGATACGTTGCATTTTATATATATCATAGATGTAATCAAATATATATCTATAACCTGGTCAGAGAACATATGTATGAATTTAAAAAATCACGTAAATCGGATAAGTGGTTCTCGAGGGATAAGCGCACTAACGGACAGACAGACAGAGAAACGTTGCATTTTATATATATTATAGATATTCTTTGCTACATCATATTGTTCCATATTTAATGGTTTAGCATGTTTTAAAAAAAGCACGTAAATCGGATAAGTGGTTCTCCAGTGATAACCGCACACACGGACAAACAGACAGAGAGACGTTGCATTTTATATATATTATAGATATAGATTATTATTATTATTATTATATAACCTGGCCAAAGAATATATGTATAAATTTAAAAAAATACACGTAAATCGGATAAGTGATTCTCGCGTGATAAACGCACTAATGGACAGACAGACAGAGAGGAATTGCATTTTATATATATTATAGATTATAGATTATAGATATTCTCTGCTACATAATATTGTTCCATATTTAATGGTTTAGGTTTGGTAGGTATTGCAAGGGAACGTGCTAGCGGCAAACTTTTTTCCGACTTCATTCACTATTATCGTCACTGCTCATTTCTTATGCTATCTATCGTAATAAAATATAGCCTATAACCTGGCCAGAGAACATATGTATGTTTTAAAAAAAAAATTACGCAAATGGGATAAGTGGTTCTCCAGTGATAAGCGCACTAACGGACAGACAGACATACAGACAGACATAAAGACAGACAGATAGACAGACAGACAGACGTTGCATTTTATATATATTATAGATGTATATATATATATATATATATATATATATATATATATATATATATATATATATATGTATATATATATATATATATATATATATATATATATATATATATATATATAGAATGTAATACTTGCGCACACTTTTCTTTGTATGATTTTTAAAAAATCGCTGTCCCCCTCTCTATCTTGAAAAGTACTGGTCCAAAAATTTTGAAAAAATTCTGGAATATTCTCCACGGAGTGTAGATTGAACGAAAATTATCACGAGTGCAATCAATACCTTTAATAATTTATCTGGTATATAAAAAAAGCAAAAATTTCAAGGTTATCAGTTTTAAGTGAAGATAGGAAACAAACTTTGTTGAAAAATCATTCGCTATTTCATAAGCAATCAACGTACGGAACACTAATTGCGCAAGTTCAACTTGCACTTGGTCGGTTTTATTTAGTTTAAGATAGTCCAACTTAGTATTGATTTTTTTTTAATTATCATCAAAAAATTTTACAAAAATTCTGGAATATTCTCCACGGGGTGTAAATTGAATAAAAATTATCACGAGTGTATTACCTTTAATTCTGGTATATAAAAAAAAAAAATTCAAGGTCATCAGTTTTCAATAAAGATTGGAAACAAACTTTGTTGAAAACTCATTTGGGGTCTGTTTTGTAAAGTCATTGGTTATACCTCCGTAACAATTTTTTTTTATTTTAAAAGCAATCAACGTACCAAACACTAATTGCGCAAGTTCAACTTGCACTTGATCGGTATTTTTTCTATATCTTTGTGCTACACGCGTTTATTAAAATCAACTTTGCGTTGACGGTATTTTAAATTTCCCGCGCAGTGCGACGTTGCCAACTCGCGAACTTTGATTTATCAAGTTATACTAAATATTTCCTTTACACTTTTATTACTAGATTCTAGATTGAGATAGATTAATTTATAGGCTATTAGATAGCTGAGATGCTATAGGTATTATAGATTATTGACTAAGAAAAAACCTGAAAATACATATTGGATCTTAAGATGTCAGGGACCTAATTAACTTAGCCTAGGTAAGGATTTTATTTTATTTTAAGAGCAATCACCGTACGGAACACTAATCGCGTAAGTCCGACTTGCACCTGATACATTTTCGCTTTGTACTTTACAATACTTTACCACAATATTTTCGACTTTACCCAGGACTTGCCTACGATTGGATTATGTAGACATCATTTAGTTTAATAATGATAAAATACTGATTTTGTTACACATATTCGAGTTGCTGTAAAATTTTTACTCTTTCGTTGAGGAACATGATACGTTCCTCAACGAAAGAGTAAGAATTCGTAAAAATCATATGCCCCTTAAACTCATTTTTATTTAAAGAAAAAAAGATAGAACACTAAAGGCTACTTATAGAGGGGTGCGTTAATCCATAAACAGAGAAGCATCAAACGATAATCGAGGAGCGAAACCCCTTGCACTGGAACTAAAGTGGGGTCCAACCACACTACAGAGTAAATTAAAAATCGATGACCGTGAAGGAAAGATTTTTCACGAAAAAGATACCCTCTTCACAATAGAGCACCAATAAAAAAATATCCCGTATCTGAGGGACGTACTTTCTACATTCTTAGGGGCAAAGAAGGAACCATGCCCGACTTCTCTCAGAAGTTGGTTATTTACTGTCATAACTTTTGAACTACAAAACCGATTTGAATGATTCTTTTACTGTGACCTAAATTGCAAAATACCTGATTGAACACAAAAATTTCTTTAAAGTTAGCCCACTAGTGTTGTAGATAGTTAAGGATAAATATACGTAAATACATTTGCAAAAATTGGTATCATACAGACTTATATTCATACGTATTGAATTAAGAAGCTGATTTTTTTAAAGACGATTATGAATTTGCAATCAAAATAATATATATTATTAAAATAATGTTCTAATATGAGGGGATCAGAAGCAAAGTGAGAAATTGTCTAAATTAAGTAATGTGCTTTAAGAGGTTTCTTTACTCAACAGGCAGACGGACAGACCCATTCTCTGTACTGACTGGGTTGCCCTAACAATGTTTTTGTTAAAGGGTTCAGGTATTATTTGAATTTTTAAAGTTACAGTAACTTTGAAGATGATTTTCTCAAAATCTAAGTAATGTCACTTGCACCTCTTTGCTTCTAATCCCCACGTATATAATTTAAAGAAATAAGTTTTGTGTGTTACACATAAACAACAGTAATTTTCATACTTGAGTTTATTTAAATGTATCAAACGTAAATTATCTTATAGCCATAAGGGATTTACAGTATTATTACGACCGAACTTATTTATAATGTATAATACCTTAGTTTTAAGTTATCTCAATCCATGACCTGCCACAATACAATTTTCTTCCAGGATTTTACATAGACGATATAATGTTATATTGTCCAATCAAAATAGTACTCTTAACGGCAAATGCCTTACTCTCGCTCCCGCCAACTAAGAATTGGCCATGAAAGGTCAAAGTACACCACGTTATGACCTCACGTGACCATCCAGAGAAAATAACAGGGAAGCGATTTTTTTTTATTTATAGATGACACGGCGCGGCGACTGAAATCTATCCAAATAGAGCGTTTTTTCTCTAACAGATAGTGACAAGAAAAAACGACACAAAATATTTTTGTATGTCGTGCTAAGCCGTAACTGGCAACGATCAATGTCAAATCAAATTTCATCCGAGAAAGCCGGGAGGAGTAGATTTTGCGCCGAAATGGCGTTGCGGGACCCGTCCGGAGAATTTCGGAGCCGTATTGATTGCTGGATCGGCCTTGAAATTTCCTCTTGTTTAGGGGTGAGCCCTCCGCAGAAAGTGGTCAAACACTGACGCCCTTGCGCGGTGTCCCTTGACCCTGAAAATTCCCAAGCAAGGACCCGCGCCATCGATTTTTGAAAACCTGGAGTTCTTGAAATATGTATGCGAACACTGTAACTTCTTGAGTAGGTTATTCCCGCGAGCAAGAATGTTAAAGGAATTTATTCGGAGCTAGTCATTAAAACACTTTGTTTTCAACTATTTAAACATGATTTAAAGTAAATAATATAAAAAAAATATTTACAATTCTCTTTAGAAGGATTGCAAAGCTCTACAGTCAAATGAATCTTCTTCTTAGTGTGCCTTATCTTCTAAGAACGTTGGCGATCACATTTGCCCATCTGAGTTTATCTATTCCGCTCTAAACAGTTCAGTAGATGTCATGTTTGTCGAATGTCGTAAGTTTTTCAACCAGGAGGTGCGGCTTTTAAGTTTAGTTGGTAGTGACAGAATTATTAAAGGAGCTTCGTGCTTTTTCAATTCTTGAGCCTATTTCAATAGAGTGGTCCCAATCTTCATTAATTATTCTTCCTAAGTACGTTATTTTTGTTACCCTTTCAAGTGTTTGTTGATGTACTTTAATATTTATGTTTGTATTAGGCCACCACTGTTCTTGTTTTGTTCGTATTCGGTTTCATTTCATATTCCTCACACAGATTAGCAATTCCATTCATGAATCTTTGTAGGCCTTCTTCATTGTCTGCTAGAATGACGGTATCATCAGCGTAGCGGAGATTATTTATACACACACCATTAATTGTAATTCCATCATTTTTATCAGAAAGTGCTTTATTGAAGATTTTCTCCGAATAGACATTGAGTAACAGGGGTGACAAAATACAACCCTGACGTACGCCCTTCTCTATTCTTATTTCTTTGGACATGCCATTCTCAACTTTTATTTTGGCAGTCTGGTTCCAGTATAAACTTGATATTATTTGTAAGTCTTTGTCATCAATGTTACACGATTATAGTATTTTCATCATTTTCTCATGATTTACCATATCGAAGGCTTTTTGGAAATCTATGAAGAATAAATAAACATCAGAGTTGACATCCCTACATCTTTCAATCCGAATACGGATAGAGAATAGTGCCTCCCTCGTTCCTAGTCTGTTCCTAAAGCCGAACTGTGTTTGTCCAGTACGTTCATCTAGTTTTTTGTATACTCTTTGGTGGAATATTTTAAGGAAGAGTTTCAAGATGTGGTTCATTAGACTTATATTCCGATATTCCCCGCACTTTCTAGGGTTATTCTTTTTTGGCAATAGTATAAAAATTGATGTCAACCAATCATGAGGTACATCACCTGTGTTGTATACGCTGTTGAAGAGGTCCTGTATAAAGTCCATTTGTTTTTCAAGAAATATTTTAATGATTTCTGATCTTTTACTGCCTTTTTATTTTTAAGCTGATTTGCTGCTGCTAATATTTCGTTTTTATTTATGGGGGGGCCCGTTGTATTAAGCGTATTTGTCTTATTTTGTCTAGTTGTGTCATTATACATGTCCCCTATATATTTTTCCCATCTAACTATTATTTCTTGTATGTTAAGTAATAGTTTACCTTCTTTATCCTCTATTACTTGTGGTTGCCTTTGTAACTTTAATCCAGCAGCTTCTTTGACTTTCTTATGTATATTAAATGTATCGTATTTCTTTTCTAATACTTCTATTTCTATGCATTGTTCATTTAGCCACATGTCTTTAGCATCCTTTATCTTTCTTTTTATTAGGTTGTGCGTTTCTTTGTGTTTTATATTATTGTTGTTCTTATACTTTCTTCTTACTTCCATCATATCCAATATTTCCTCCGACATCCATGATTGTTTCTTTTTGGTTGTATTTTGTTTCAGATGCTTTTGCATTACTTCTTCCAGTGTTTTTTTGATTCGGCGCCATTTTTCTTCCGGTGTCTGATGAGTTCCCAGCTTGTTTGTATCCAGACTTCTACCAATCTCCTTATGAACCCTCTTCTTTATGAGTTCTTCTTTGAGTTCGTCGATGTTAATATTTATTGTTGTTTGTTCATGTTTTCACGTTTTTAGTCTAATCTTGATAGTTGTAAACAGCAAATTATGGTCTGTAGGTATATCTGCTCCAGGATAGATTTTGGCAGATTTGACTATATTTCGTACTCTTCTATCGATGGTCATATAGTTTATTTGATTTTGGATGACTTTGTTATCATTTCCATCTACAGGGACTTTCTACGTATCAGGTGTACAAGTATGAAATGCGGATTTCAGACAACAGATGGTGAACCAATGCAATTTGTGCTATAAAGATTTGACACTGCGCCATTTTGTTGTGTCATGAACAAGTGTCAGACGAGCACAAGTGATAAATTGAAAAAGTGTGTGCATAGAGTTGTCATGTTGTGTTCAATATGTCGAAATTTATACCGAACAAAGAGCATTCGCGGACAGCATTAATTTTTTGTTTTCATTTGAAGAAAACTGCTGTTGAATCATACCTATTACTTCGAGAAGCTTATGGTGAACATGCTCCATTGCAAGATACGTGTGAACGATGGTTTCGGAGTTTCAAAAGTGGTGATTTCGATGTTGCAGACAAGGAACGTGGAAAACCGCCAAAAAATTCGAAGATGTGGAATTGCAAGCATTGTTGGACGAAGATGAATCGCAAACACAAAAACAATTCGCCGAGCAATTGGGCGTTAGTCAACAAGCTGTTTCCAATCGGCTACGAGAGATGGGAAAGATTCAGAAGACGGGTAGATGGGTACCACATGAGTTGAACGACAGGCAAATGGAAAAGCGCAAAAACACGTTTGACAATTTGCTCGCTCGGTGCAAAAGGAAGTCGTTTTTGCATCGTATAGTTACAGGGGATGAAAAGTGGATTTATGTTGAGAATCCCAAGCGCAAAAAATCATGGGTAGACCCAGGCGCACCATCCACATCGACCGCAAGACCGAATGGCTTTGGCAGAAAGACGATGCTCTTTGTTTGGTGAAACCAGAGGGGCGTGGTCTATTATGAGCTGTTAAAACCTGGGAAAACGGTTAATACTAAACGTTACCAACAACAATTGACTTGAACCGTTCGCTGCTTGAAAAAAGGCCAGAATACCGAAAGAGACAACACAAAGTTATTTTTCTTCATGACAATGCACACACGGCAAAACCGGTTCGCGACACGTTGGAAGCACTCAGCTGGGAAGTTCTACACCAGACTTGGCTCCTTTCGATTACCACTTGTTTGCATCGATGGGTCACGTACTTGCTTTGGTTCATACGAAGATGTGAAAAAAATGGCTCGATGAATGGTTCGCAGCAAAAGGGGAAGATTTTTACTGGCGTGGTATTCACAAATTGCTCGAAAGATGGGAAAAATGTATAACAAGCGATGGAGCATACTTTGAATAAAGCACTTTTTATCATTCTTCCGAATTTAACATGTTTTTTTTAGAAAAAAAATCCGCATTTCATACTTGTACACCTGGTATATAACCGTCGGGGTGGTAATTTAAAATAAGTGTTCATAACAGAGAGGTGTTTTTCTCTGCAGAACTGGATTAGTCTCTGACCTCTGTCATTACGTTTACCCAAGCCATAATTCCCCACAATAACCTCTTTTTTTTCATCTCCTGCTTTGGCATTGAAATCTCCCATTATCATGTTAATCTCATTTTTCTTACTGTGTTATAGAGTCTTATTTAAATCTTCATAAAATATTTCGATTTCTTCATCAGTACTTTGTGATATTGTCAAATGAATAATGAGATTTAAGACTACAGCACAGAATTTAAGATTTAACCTACAATCATTCCGTGATCTTCATGTTTGCCGATGATATAATGGTATATGCTCATTCCTATTATGGAAACGTGACAACCAATTGGCGAATGTGGTTAGACAAATGAGCGATTGACGTGATCGTACCTAAGAGTAAGGACATTGTAGTAACTAAGAAATTGACGAATATATAAGGGTTGTATGATAAGCACCTGACCTTGGCCAGAGATGGCGCTACTACTATTTAAAAAATTATATTTTTCCTAAACATAACCTTTCACAAGTATCCTATGAAAGTTTCAAGTCACTGTATGATTTAGTTTATGAGTGGCAGCCATTTAAACTTTTGTGATTTTACAACAATGGAAAAAATTGAATATCAGGCAGTGATAAAATATATGTTTTTGAAAAAGGAAACGAATGATGAGATAAAGGCGGAACTCAGCGAAGTGTATGGGGACTCCTCTGCACCTTCATTATCGATCATAAAATATTGGACAGCCGAATTCAAACGCGTCCGTACAACCATTTTTGATGAAGAACGTCCAGGTCATCCTAATGAGGTCACCACATCAGAAATGGTTGAAAAAATCCCCGATATAGTGCCAATTGATCGAAAAGTAAAGGTGCGTGAGATTGTGGGCATCTCAATTGAACGAATGCAGGATATATTAACAACTCATTTGGATATGAGAAAGCTTTCCGCAAAATGGGTACTTCGATTGCTCACAACTGGCAATAAACACGCACGTGTGTCAACTTCAAAATAATGTTTGCCGATATTAACGCGCAATAGGAATGATTTTTGGCGTCGATTCATAACTGTTGACTGGATTCATCGCAGCACACCAGAGAATAGTCCAAACAGTGGGTTTTCCGTGGTGAACCGGCGCCAAAGAAGACCAAGGCTTTATCGGCCAACAAAGTCACTGCCACAGTGTTTTGGGATACACGCAGCATAATCTACATCGATTACTTTGAAAAGGGCAAAACGATTAATGGAGAGTATTATGTCAACTTCAACCATGCTCTGAAAGAAAAACATCCACATTTGGCGAAGAAAAAATTCTCTTTCATCAAGACAATGCTCTTGTGCACACTTGTGTCATCGTGAAAGCAAAATTCCACGAGTTAGGATACGAATTGCTTCCTCATCCTCCATATTCGCTAGATTTAGCCCCCAGCATTATTTCCTAGTTTCGAATATGAAAAAATGACTCGGCGAGAAAAATTAGGCTCAAACGATGAGACGATTGCTGAAACAAAAGCCTATTTTGAAGAGTTGGAGAAATCTTATTTTTTAGATGGTATTCAAAAGATAGAAAAACGTTAGGCTAAGTATATCGAGCTAAAAGGAGACTATATAGAAAAATAAAATAAATTTTATACATAAAAATGTTTTTTCTTGTCAAGGCCAGGTACTTATCATACAACCCTCGTAAATCTAAATTTACCAATCAAAATAAAAATCACGCATATCATTTGCATTCTTTGAGATCTCCGTTAAGTCCGGTTAATAAACTAATTATTTATGAGCAAATAATAACACACCTATCTGGCGTAGTATATCAAATATGCAAATGCATATTAGACTTCAATACACAAAACCAGTTACCAAGACGTATAAACTCAGCTGAACGTTATACGTCAGAGTGGAAGAAGTGTATGACTTGACAAACATGAAAAGAATATCTGGGTATATATGTATGAGGTTTTCTCTACTTTAACGGAGGGTTAACTGATATAAGGGAAATTTATGAATCTATGTATAAGGCATTATATTGAAGATTTTCACTTGATCCAGCTTCTTCCTCTTCTGGTATCATGACCAATCAACGATCGTTGGTTATCATGTTGGCCACCATGTTGATGACGATCGTTTTATTAACAACCGCTCGGAAGAGTTGAACCGTAGACTGTCCGTACTGCACACTGTCTCAAATTTTCCAATCACGATGTTCTAATTCTCCCTGGACCACGTCTGCCGGGAATCTTTCCCTCTATAATTAAATGCAAGATTCATATTTTTCTGGATGTCTCATAATGTGGCCAAAATATTCTAATTTGCGTCGCTTGATGGTCATGATCACCTCCAAGTCCTTGTCCCTGCGACTAAGAACGCTGTTGTTACTAATTCTGTCCATCCAACTGATGTTCAGCAGTCGTGATCTACCTTAAAAATATATAATACAATGTCGTTGCTCCAAAGTAAATTAGCTCCTATTATAAGAAGAACAAACAACTATGAAAGACGGATAAATGAGAGAGGCAGAAAGGGCAGTAAAATGAGATTTAATCGGACGTAAAATAAGGAATAAAACTACCCAAACAACTTATGTACTTAATCGACATAGAGCTGTTTTTTCCCGCGCTTTTTTCAGCAGAGATAAATTAAAAACAACTATTAAAACCGATATAAAATATGAACAAATTAAGACAAAGATATAAATAAAACGACTAAGAAAGGACAAGGAGACAGTACAACTAACAGATAATAGATGGATCTTCTAAACAACCACAGACCCGAATACTACCATGTTTTCTTCTTGGAAGGGAAATATATATATATATATATATATATATATATATATATATATATATATATATATATATATATATATATATATAAATGTATTTAATACATTGTATATAAAGACCTAAAAACGCCCACAATCCGGGTTATGAGCCTCCACCCAACGCTAGACATTACTACCCAACACCCTTCCACCGCTCTACCGCAAGATTAGCTTTAAGTTAATCTTAAGTTTGCACTCATAAAATATCTCAAGTTCCAATATCTTAATTTCTCTTTCACCACATTTATGTAAAACCCATGACCTAGGCTAAGTTATTTAGTTTACGGACATGTAAATATCCTAAGACACAAATGTATATTCATGATTAGTTGCAGGTTAGTAATAAAAGATTCTAGATTCTAGAATACATTGTATTTATAAAAAGAAATAGTAGTGGTCATAGGGATGTTTCTGCATTGAATTAATTTAATTTCACGTGAATGTGCTGTGATAGTCTTCAACATTTGCAGCCTCTGTGCACTACCTTAAGAAAGTGCAGGATTAGAGCTCTATAAAAATATAGCGAGACTGTTCAATTTACTGTTTCGACCTCTTTAGTAATGTAAGTTTGTTATTCTCTCAACAGCGATATGGGAAGATTTCAAAAAATGTTACGCCAGGTTTTCTGTTGCAGGAATGTAGATCCGGTATGAATTTTAGTGGTTAGTAACTCGGCATGTACCAACGTTTTATCCCCTTGTTAAGAATATAGCTAGAATGATGTGAATCATTATATATATATATATATATATATATATATATATATATATATATATATATATATATAGTATATACAAAGGCTTAAAAACTGACACTAACATAATCAAAATTTAAAAAAAACTTTTAAAGAAGTGAAGGAACTACTGAAATAAGCGGACAATATACTACATATCAAAAACCCATGTAAATTGGTAAACGTAATATGTAGTGTACTGTCCCCTATTTTATTCAATATTTGCCTTGTGTCACAGTTAAAAAAATATTTTGATTGTGTGTCAGTTTTTAAGAATTTTTAAGCCTTTATTATATCCTATGACCTCAAACCATGGTGTTTTTTTCTAGCTGGGTTTTAGCCCTTTTTAACGAAATCTGAGCCCTCAAGATGACCCTTTTCTCAAGGCTAAAAGCATTTGGTGGATAGTAAAATAAAACATACACCAACATACAAAGTTTTCTTTTCTTCTACCCTATTACGCCTCGGTGTAGAACCTGAGATTGCTCTATCAGACAACTTGAAAAAATCTTAGGAAATTCGAAAGATAAAATTCACAAACGTTAAAGGAATGGAATATGTGAGATAAGTTGTGATGATTGTGAGAAGCATGTTGGGCGAACAAGAATTAAAAAATATTTAGCTCATATGAGATATGATCAGAAAAATCATTTGCCGAACATGCGCCTGAACATATTCATATTAGCTAATTTGAGATTAATTAAACTTATATTATCTGGTAGATGATTTTATTAGACGCATAGGAAAGTATGGGCATTATAAAATATCAAAAACCGAACAAGTGTAAGTAGGACATGCGCAATTATTGTTCCGTACGGTGACTGTTTTTAAAATAAAATAAAATCTTTACCTGGGCTAAATTAATTAGGTTACTGACATATATATATATATATATATATATATATATATATATGTATATATATATATATATATATATATATATATATATGTTAAATATATATATATATATATATATATATATATATATATATATATATATATAAATATATATATATATATATTTAACATATATATATATATATATATATATATATATATATATATATATATATATATACATATATATATATATATATATATATGTCAGTAACCTAATTAATTTAGCCCAGGTAAAGATTTTATTTTATTTTAAAAACAGTCACCGTATATATATATATATATATATATATATATATATATATATATATATATATATATATATATATATATACGAGTATATATATATATATATATATATATATATATATATATATATATATATATATGTATATATATATATATATATATATATAAATATATATATATATATATATATATATATATATATATATATTTATATATCTTAAGATCCAATATGTATTTCCACGTTTTTTCTTAGCTACCTAATAGCCAATAAATCAATCTAGCTCAATCTAGAATCTGTTTAATTATAAAGAAATAAAATAAAATAAAATTATTTTGTCTCGGTACAGGAGCGACGCGCGACTCGGTAGCAGTAATATATTGAGAAATATATTAAAAAGACCTCCACCAATGCAGTCGTGATAATTTTCGCTAAATCTACACTTTATGGAGAATATTTCAGAGCTTATTCAAAATTTTTTTATCAGTACTTTTCGAGATAGGATAGAGGAACAGCGATTTTTGGCAATTTTTTTTCAAATCATACATATTTTTGAATTCGTTTTCACAAACTTTTATTTGACACCCCACTGGATGACCTGGTAATTTTCACCCCCCAAAAACTAACCCCGTAAGTGCTAAAATTTAACTATCAAAACTACACAGTTCTGACTGGACCCTCAATTCCTATTTTTGTGCCAAATTTCTACTTTATGTGTCAAATAGTTTCGGAGAGAATCGAGTATGACAGACAGACACCGAAGTGATCCCATAAGTGCTCTGTACGGAACACTAAAAAATAATAAGGACAAAAGACCTATTCCTTACAGTTTTCTGTACTGATTACTTCATCGGAACCAAATCGTTACTTGTGAGGTTTAGGCATTTATCACTCCTGATGCTGCTAACATGGTAAACGAAACCGACGTCGAGTACAAAAATAAAGTGTTTGGTGTGTGGTAATAACTGTTGTGTAGTTACAATATAGAGTTCAATTTATTAATAACAAATACTGTCCCAAAATTAGTCTTAAGAGAGTTAAGGATGCTTTTAGCAAAAACAGTACCCGGTGTGAAATAAGGATTCTTATTCTTATAAGGTCCATATTAATATTTCTTATAGTCGCATTATTATGACTTAATCCCGCATACAAAATTAAAAAAACCCGAGGCTAACTGGGCTGGGTCATCAAAATAAGTTATTTTTATCTCACACTTATTTTTAAAAAGTTTTTTGCTGCATTTTGAATGAATATGATAATGCTTTTCAGAAATTATTTTTCTAGGGATTTCAAATTAGTTGGCTTATTCAGAATTTTCAGTTTATATAGTGATGATTCATAAAAAGTCCCATGCCATCAAAAAAAAACAAATTTGATAATAGTTCCATTTTGAAGCTATCCAAACTGAAGAACCATACATGGTGCGATCCAAAAGTTCGCAAAGGAACGTTTAAAAACTCTAAAGTGGCTTTTTAGGCTTCGTGGCTACCGTCGCATTCAAAATAGTCCCCCCTGTACCCGAATGCACCAATCCCACCGGTTTTTTTTTTCAGTAATCGATGCTTTTGCTGTCTCTGTTCATCGTTATATGAGGGAACAACTGAACGTCACAGGGTACCAAATTAGGCGAATAAGGGAAGTAAGGACGGCATTCATGGAATTGTTCGCCAAAAACTGTTGCGTATAGACTGAACTGTGGACCAGTGCATTGTCGTGATGCAAGAAGAAACTCTTCTCGCTTCAAAGCATCGGCTGGTTCGTCAGAAAAGCATGTCAGAACCTGGCAATACAAGGCCGAATTCACTGACTGCTACTACGGAACAAATTTTGAATGAACGGTTCCCTTCACATCCAAAAAATAATGATCATACTCTTCAAATTACTGCATTTCGTGGGTTTCGTCGAATCGGGACTCTTCTCGTATGACGATTGTTGCTTCGTTCCTAACGACGCTCGACAAAAGGCTTTCTGTGTCAGAAGTGAATTCTTTCAGTTCAGTGTATACACAATTGTCGACAGGCGTGAAACTAACTGCAGCGCGATTCGATGCATGCCTAATTATTTCGTTAAATTACGCCGACATGTTTCATAAATCCATAGAAAGCTCTTCGGAGATGCTCAGAATTGTATTACGAGGGTCTTCACGAATGATTTGTTGAACTTTAACGATGATTTCAGGCGTGGTTGCACTCGCAAATTTGCTCAGGGCTTCGTCCCCAATTGCTTTCAAAATCATTTAATACGTTTCGTTAGCACTTTCCCTGCCTCTGCCCTTTTTTTTCGTATCCACTGTAAAAATAGTAGAGACACAATTAGGCAAACTTGCGTACAAAACAGAGAACGAACTAAAAAGTCGAAACTTATCACGCAACGTTGTTAGGAATATACCTACTTATCCAATCACTTAAGCCAAAAAAGAACGTCAACCTCGGAATGAGACATAATAAGCTGTAACTAAACCTTTATTTTGGCATTCTAAAAGTTGTCTCAAAAGTCTCATAAAATCTCGTGTCCGCGTCTTAAGATATTCAAGGGCAAAGGTCACAAAAATCGGTTTTTCGCAAATATCTCGCTTCCTATGGTTTCAATGATATTTGCATTTATTATAAAAATTGTAGAGCATAAAATTCTCTATAAATTTTCTTCTAAACATTTTTTATACGCTTAACCGTTTTTGAGATAGAGCGCGGAGAGCGCGCAGAGCGCGCAGCGCTCAGCCATACATAGCATAATGCAACGTCAACCGTGTATCCTGGTAAATAATACGTCGTATAAAGTTAATTAATCACTAAAAAATGCATAATTATGAATAATTTGCATTATTTATTAATTAATACATTATATTTAATAATGTTTTTCATTTATCAAATATATTCGTCTAATAATACCTACTTTGTGTAATTAAAAAAATTGTTAGGTGAAATACTTTAAGTATATTTTAATTAAATTCTAATATATCTTAATTATATTTTAAGTAGAAAAAGAATTAAGTACTTTTTCTTTAAAATGAAATACTTATATTACTATTAAGATTATACCTGGGAATCGGACCCCTATAATACGACCTTTTCTATTTATAGTCAGTTGGGACGGATATTCCATTGTATAGTTAAGACCACTTTCTACTAACCAAGTTTATTTGTTAGTTTTAAATTGTATCTTGGCAACGACGGACGTACAATTTTAAGAGTTATAGCTGATTTGTGTTTTATATGAGATAAGTCACTTTCAGAAGGTGATTCTGTTAAGGTACTGCGCGGCTTACAAACTTTAAAAACTGCAAGTATTGAAAGAAATGACGGTCACATAAACTATTTAAATACCTTAACTTCTGTGAATGTGCTTGTCGAGTGTCGAAAAGTGTACATCAGTAAAAATTCTATTGCAGCATCGAAACGACGTCTAGAAGAAGGTGAACCTTCACCATCATCAAGTGCATCTCATAAAAAAAGAAATGAAGTGTTTGATTTCAAAAAACTATGCTTATTTTGTGGCCAAGTAGCTGATGAAGCAGCAGAGACGAAAAAAAAGAGAAGTACCGACGCACGATTAGTAAAGTAAGTACTCTTGAATTTAAAGACAATGTCATCAAAAAAGCAAAAGAACAAAGCGATTCCTTAGGAGAATTAGTAAAAGATCGTATACTTTATGAGTATGACTTGATCGGGGCTGAAGTAAAGTACCATACCATTTGCTATACTAATTTTTTAAGTCGAGTACCATCTACTGATAAGAAGCTTAGCGAAGATAATCAAGTCACACAAGCAATGAAAGAGATTTTTTGTTATATAGAAAGAAGATTCACAATTTACATTGAAAGATCTTAAAGATGTCCTTACGGAGTATGTACTAGATGATAAGACTATCATTTCAAGACTTCAACAAAAATATTTAACTGACATAATAATTACGAGAAAGCTAGGATCATTCACTATAATATCTTTTCGTGATACACAAGCTAATATATTATCAAAAGCTTGGTACGACAATAAAAAAAAGGATCCCGAAGAAGAACGGTTACGGATTGTAGAAGCTGCAGCAGCTATTGTTAGGGAAGATATTCGGTCATCTGTAGTCGAAACCAAGTCTTATCCTTGACAACGAAGATGATGATAATGATTTGGAAATTTTCGAGCGACCGGAAGACGATGATGAAGAAGAAGAAGAAAATTGAGACTCATGTCCTTCTAATTATTAAAGTTTACGTAAATCCTCCCCACATTTGAACTTCAATTGTAGTAAATGTATGATACATAATTGCTAAATAAATATATAATTAAAATGTATTTACTCTATTCCTTTTGTACTTAAAATCTAATTAAGATATACATAAAGTATTCTACTTAACAATTTTTTAATTACACGAAGTAGGTAAGTATTATCAAACCAATATATTTGATAAATGAAAAGTATTATTAAATATAATGTATTGATTAATAAATAATGCAAATTATTCATAATTATGGATTTTTTGGTGATTAATTAACTTTATACAACGTATTATTTACCGGGACTCACGGTTGACCTTGCATTATGCTATGTATGGCTGAGCGCTGCGCGCTCTCCGCGCTCTATCTCAAAAACGGTTAAGCGTATAAAAAAATGTTCAGAACAAAAAAATTTATAGAGAATTTTAGACTCTACAATTTTCATAATAGATGCAAATATCACTGAAACCCTAGGAAGCGAGATATTTGCGAAAAACTGATTTTTGTGACCTTTGACCTTGAATATTTTAAGACGCAGACACGAGATTTTATGAGACTTTTGAGACAACATTTAGAACGCCAAAATAAAGGTTTATACAAGTTTACAGCTTATTATCTCTCATTCCGAGGTGAAACCCCTAATGTGACTGGATAATACCGCCACTTATCGGCGCGAATCAATGCGATGTAGCGTTCTTGCTAATATAGCGTTGCGTTAGTTTGGGAATTTTGGATCGCCCCACAAACTATTTTTTTTCTCAATCTCTAAGGTAAAATTATACAACGTTGTTATCTCTTGTGCTCTTTTATTAAAACAAACAACTCCAATATAAAAGTAGGGTGATCACAACCATATTTGGCATAGTTAAAGTTACACTATTGCCCACCCTTATAAACGGATAAAAGAAATCATAGGGCAGGCGAATGTTAAAACTAGGCGGATTAACAAACTTTCTCAACTTTTCACTTGTAATGTCGTAAAAACTTACTTGGCTAACTAATCTGAAAGACAAATCTATACTAAAACTATTATTGTTTACCTTATTCAAAAGAAAACTATGGCTATGAACATCTTGAAAACCAAAAGTAACCCCGAGAATTTTATTTTGGTTTAAAATAGTTCTTAAATCCACCATAGAATAAAACACTTCTACATTAAGGGAAGTGGAAATATTCTGACATAAAACCGTTTTATTCCCATTAGTAAAGTTACCCTGTGTCGCATTGAGACAACTTTTTGGGTTAACGCTATACAAAATCGAAGTCCACTCGTGTAAGCTAGAAGAATTGGCATTGCCAAATAGCCCAACAACTAAGGTACTATTTTCATCTGTATTAATACTCCAAAAGTTAAAAATTTCCTTTTGTATAATTCTACAAATGTTTGAAGCATTCTCATTATTTTTAAACGTTAATTTTCCCTGTAACTCACACTGACTAATCATGTTATATTCGAATTCAATAGGAGTATTAAAGGTACTGTTTTTTATACAAACCCCTTTAACATTTGCCGGAAATACTAAGAAATTATCTAAAAAACTACTTGAATTTCTTTGTATAAACGTGGAGTTTCCTTTATCAGTCTTAACACCAAATAAAATCGGTTTTCCACTAATATAGCCAGGATTTCCACTCAATATTCGAGAATAATTCTTTATTTTATCGATCCATAAAAATTCAGTCGAAAATTCTTGAACAAAATTGAAATCTTCTTCTCCCAAATGATAAGTAAAATTCTTTAGCACACCTAAAAGCTCAATTTTAAGTAAGCCATCGGTTCCGTTGTGGTAGAATTTGTAGTGAATTTTTTCAACTGCATTTTGACACATATTCAAGTTATTTCTTAGATTGTAAGAACACTGGAATTTGATATTTGTATTATTGTCAACGCCAGTACAATTTGTAAAATGTATATCGCACAATTTGGGTTCAATTTCAAGACAGGTGTTCTTTGGACAATTCTAAAAATGAACAAAACCACTATATAAGGCGTCTCATAAAAAAGTTTTATATAAAAATATTTATAGTAAAAAATAACCGGCCAAGTGCACGTCGGACTTGCGCAGTTAGTGTTCCGTACGTTGATTACTTTTAAAATAAAAATTTTTGTTACGGAGGTATAAAATGATTAAGGACTTCACAAAATACACCCCAAATGAGTTTTCAATAAAGTTTTTTTCCGATCTTTACTGAAAACTGATGACCTTGAAATTTTTGTCTTTTTTTATATACCACATAAATTATTAAAGCTAATACACTCCTGATAATTTTCAGTCAATCTATACCCTATGGAGAATATTCCAGAATTTTTTCAAAAATTTTTGATCAGTACTTTTCGAGATAAGGCGGGGGACAGCGATTTTTCGCAATTTTTTAAAAATATTACAATGAAAAGTGTGCGCAATTATTATATATATTTTTGAACTCATGTTTATACAAGCTTTCATTTGACCCCCCACTCGATGACCTAGTTAATTTTTTTTTTCACTTCCAATTTCACCCCCCAAAACTAGCCCTTAAGTTAAAATTTAACTTTCAAAACTACACGGCTCTGATGAGGCCATCAATTCCTATATTAGTGTCAAATGTCATCTTTCTTTGTAAAATAGTTTAGGAGAAAATCGGCTGACAGACTGACAGACAGACGAACAGATAGATAGACACCGAACTGATCTTATAAGTGTTTCGTACGGAACACTAAAAACAAAACTATATTTCTTATAGTTTATGTAAGTATAATAAAGTAGAGAGTCATCAAGATGTGAACTGTTACGTACGTGGCGTTCTTCTACGTGAGTGATTGATCTTGCCGGATGCTTTCTTTTAATTGTTTCAAGATGACTATTTTTTTGATATGGGCATAAGCTTCCGGTGTAGCCATGTCTTTTCGGAATCCGAAAATTTTGTATAGCGGATTTGAAAAAGTTACTTTCACATATCGCTTCGAATTACCAGTTAAAGGACTTTGACATCCTTAACAAGGATGGGTGCAGAATTTCGTACAGGGAGGTGTGGGAAATACTTGCCTATTTCGCAAAATCGGTAGGGGAAATTTTCTCCTACCGATTTTTGCAAAGAAACAAAAAATAGTAACCGAAAGCAGGGCTTCTCAAAAAAAAATCTTTTGCCTAAAAAAATTGGTAACCGGACTGACGCCTTCAAGAAAACACCATCTTGTTTCAAAAAAGGAGATGAAAGAGATTCCCAAAAAAAACTTAGTCTAGAGGGAGGACTTTGCCTCCCCCTGGACTGCCTCAAAACAGTATTGCTAGATTATTTCACGTGTCGACATACAATATTTCGGCCCAAGCTGTCACTTCGGAGAAATGTAAACGCTTTTGATCTTCAATGTTGAATCTGTCCAACTCCAGAAACGACAATTCTGTATGCTAACATGGCTGTTAAATGTAGAAAAATATTCAAATATTTGACTAACGGAGTTATGCCTTTAAGCAGTATCAGCTGAATTAAACCATATTTTGTAGCGGTGCAGGCATAAATCCTTACGAAGAATGCGTTGACGAACTCTTGGGACTCAATTCTGTAATCATATTTTTTAACAAGATCCTTATTTTAACAGCCCCTTTCCCTATTTTTTTTTACAGAATATTAGTCTCACGCACATTTACGAGACTTACTGTTTTTGTAGACTCCCGTGAAATGCTTCACTAAATTTCCAAGGATCGGGATTACGCTTTATACTCCAACCCTGCCCCTCTCGTCCTTTGCGTTCGCAAAATAAAACAAACAAATTTGAACTTGTAAAGAATAAATAAAAAATTAAATCATTTTAAATACTTACCTTGTAAATTTCATTCTTTAATTTTGTTATGTTAAATAACGCGGGGCGACCTAATAATTTTTAAATCTTTAAAGAACGGCGAAAAGTTCAATTTCTGATTATCGTCATCAATACTAATTTGACTACAAATATTTTTAACATCCTTTAGATAACCAATATCCTCATCATAAATACAGGGTGAATTAAGAAAGTTTCTGGGTAAACCTAAAACAACCTAATTAACAGCATCCATAAAAAAATAACTAAATTATTTACTAACGGAACTCATCAAGAGAAGAATTTCTTCGAACTATTATTACTGCATCGCCAAATCCATAGTTTTTAGAAAAAAAATGAATTTCATCTTCCAAAACAGGATCTTCTCCTTGATTCCAAAAATGCTCTGCAAGAGGAACATCTGCAATGGCACTAATGGGCTACAACAGAGGAAATAATACTTTTGATTCTGTTAGAGACAAAATGTCAAATTAAAAAGTTCTTGCGATTAAAAGAAGTGACATGTATTCAGTAAATCATGCCTTGTTAAGCATCTCCATTCTAAAAAAGAATTGATGAAGGTTTGGCTAATAGTGAGCTGTCTGGAAAGTTCTCGGCTTAACAATGAGAGAATTTTTAGAAAGAGATAATAATCAGAGGAAGCCAAATCTGGTGAATACGCTGGACGTTCAAGCAATACGTACTTTAATTCGTTGAATTTTGCCATCGTCAACACGTGCATTGTCTTGATGAAAAATAATTCTTTTCTTCTTTATAGGAGGTCTTTTTTTGCATCCAACTGATCCAAAAGGTTACAATAATATTCAGAGTTGATTTTACCTTTCAACAAAACACCTTTGTAATCCCAAAAAAACGCGTTTGCCTTTTTTGGTGCACTTCCACCTGCTTCAATCGATTGTTTCGACTGTTCTTTTCGCTCTGGTGTATAGTGGTGGATCCAAGTTTCATCAACAGTTATGAAAAGATGCTTGAAATCCATTTTATTTTGGTTAAAACGATCCAAACACGCTTGAGAAATACGTATTCGAATGTGTTTTTGGTCAATTGTCAGCAAATGAGGCACCCGTTTTGCCCAAAACTTTTTCATATGTAATTCTTCATGCAAAATATTTCCAATTAGTTCTTTTGAGATGTCTATGACGTCACCTATTTTACGTACTTTCACTCATCGATCATCTAACACCGTATCATGGACTTGTTGAATGATTTGTAGCAATTTTTGGACGACCTTCGCGTGGATCATCTTGGAGGCTTGTTTTTTTTATGGGTCTGGCACACGTGCTGCAGGGAAGTCCCTAAAACTCTCCAGGAGCGGCATGTGTGCAGAAAAAGCGATTCACGTTGTTCTTGAATCGCTGCAAACCGTACTCGGTGGGAAACACAGCCCCGAGCAAATCATTCCAAAGGGATGATGCTCTCCATATAAAAGACTGCTTGAAAAGCGTTGTACGCGGAGTAACAAGCTGAACCTCATACGGATGTGAAGTATTAGCGCAATGTGTATTTCTAACATGCACCGCTCTGGGAGGAACTAAGCGGGCTACATCCTTCGAACACTTTCCATGAAAATACTTGTAGAACAAACTCAAGTCGCCAACCGTTCTTCAATCTTCCAGCGAATCAAGGCGGCCGGTCAGTTCCGGGTCTCCAATCAGACGAACAACTTCTCTGAACAAAATCCAACAAATGCAGTGTATGTTTGGGAGCCGAGCCCCAAACATGGGAGCACTATTCCATAGTTGGTCCAATTTGAGCTTTGTAAAGAATTAACAGTTGTTGTAGAGCGTAAAGCTTTCTGGTTCGAAATAATATTCCCAACTTTTGAGAAGCTCTCCTTGCTATGCCTGCAACATGTTCATGCCAGGACATATTTGCTCCCAAATTAACGCCCAACAAATTGAGTGACGATGCTAGGGGAATGGAGTGCCCCGACATAACTATGTCGGGTTCAGCAACGTTAACTTTTTTAGAAAAAACTGCCGCCTGGGTTTTTGTAGCGTTAAACTCCACTTGGTTACTGTCACCACAAGATAGAATTTCTTCCAGGTCTTTGTTAAGTTGAACCACCTCCTGCTGTCTGCGGATATTCGCCTGAGTAGCCGATGTCCGACCGTTCAAAATGATTGAAGAGATAAGCGTACTGTCATCTGCAAAGCTGTAGATTGGATTCCCGTTCTTTTCCAGCAGATCGTTAATGTAAATGAGAAAGAGAGTAGGAGACAGTATGGAGCCTTAGGGCACACCGGCGTTGATAGTGAAGGTGTTAGAAAGAACTCGGTCGACCGCCACTCGTAAAGAACGCTCTCTGAGGAAACATGAGAGCCACAAACAGAATTTTTGAGACATACCCCAAGAGCGTAGCTTAGCCTGTGCCAAACACGGTTGAATGCCTTGGATATGTCAAGAGCAACCGCTCGAGATTCTCCAAAGTGTTCAATTGCGTTGTTCCAAACATGTGTTACATAAGTCAGAAGATTTCCTGTTGATCTATGTTTACGAACGATGTTGTACGACCAGATTTAAAAAAAGCAGCCCATTTTTTCACAGTGGAAAGTGAGGGTAATTACACTTTTAACGATTTCGGATGAATTTCTGCTGGTGTTAAACTATCCAAAATAAAAAATTTAATCACTGCACAATATTCAATTTTTTCCATTTCAAACAAATCAATCAATATTAAAGAATTGCTACTACTCGAATGAATTGACAGATTGAAATAAAATTTTACACATGTTTATATAGAGGATGGAACTTTCCAATACAGTTTTGTTTTCAGAGTTTCTAACGCCGAGAACTTTTTAGACAGCCTAGAAATAAATAACTTTTTATACTAAACACAAGCTCCCTCTACTTACTTATGGTGGCTATTTTATTATTTCCTAAAATTTTGAATGATGTTAAATTTTAGAGACAACCCCTAACTTTAAAGAATTAATGACGGGAAAATATTTTTTACATATCTTTATTAAACAGTAGTTACCTCATCTTTTTGGACCAAGTAATTTTCTGGTAAATTTGAACTGATAACACAAAACAAACCATCTTGATTTACTTCCCATTTAAATGGGGTATTGTTGACATAGATGTATTTAACATAATTACAATATCTTGCATCATAATAATAGTTTTCATCCATTTCACAATATCCAAAAATTGTTTTGTCACTTGAAGAACAATCTGGATCGCAACAGCAGTTAATGTCACAAAAATTGTTCTAAAATAATATAAATAACCGGTCAAGTGCAAGTTGAACTTTCGCAATTAGTGTTCCGTACGTTGATCGCTTTTAAAATAAAAAATGTTGTAACGGAAGTATAAAATGATCAGTGACTTCACAAAACACACCCCAAATGAGTTTTTAACAAAGTTTGTTTCCAATCTTTACTGAAAACCTTGAAATTTCTGTTTTTTTATATACCAGATAAATTATTAAAGGTAATGCACTCGTGATAATTTTCGTTCAATCTACACCCTGTGGAGAATATTCCAGAATTTTTTCAAAATTTTTTGATAAGTTCTTTTCGAGATAAGGCGGGTGGACACCGATTTTCGCGATTTTTTAAAAATAATACAAAGAAAAGTGCGCGCAAGTATTACATTATATATATATTTTTTACTCGTGTTTTCACAAGCTTTAATTTGACACCACACTCGATTACCTAGTAAAAAATTTTTTTTTCACTTCCGATTTCACCCCCCAAAGCTAACCTCTTAAGTCAAAATTTAACTTTCAAAACTACATGGCTCTGATGAGGCCATCAATTCCTTTATTATTACCGAATTTCAACTTTCTATGACAAATAGTTTCGGAGAAAATCGGGTGTGACAGACAGACAGACAGACACCGAAGTGATCTTATAAATGTTCCGTACGGAACACTAATAATATTATGAAGTTTTTTTAGCCAGAACACAAAGTTTTCAAATTATCCAATATCGCGTGGGACAGTTGTATAACGAGACTTTCAATGTTTTGTGTTACAACATTGGTGACGTAATTATCCAAACCTATGACTGTTTTAACGCGTGAAGTGGCGTAGAAATTTTATCGAATCTCTGTTGTCTCAATTCCTGAACTATATAACTTTCATTATCATAACATTTGTATAAATGGCACACAATGTATTACAACCTTAAACGATAGAGCCGAGCGTCGCAATTGTACTAGGGTACGTGGAGTAAGTTAGTAGGGTAGTAGAGCACGTAGCTGGGGATAAAACGGGAATTATTTTAGAGTCTACATTATCGCATTACTGAAATAAGTCAGACGTTGCATATGTTGGCTTACAGGAATGTCATCTATAATTCATTACCACCGTTAATTGGTGCTTGAAAAGATGCGTCAAAGTTTTCCCAGGCATCTGAAGCTTTTCGAATACTTCTTCGACGGTTTTTACATTGCGCCGTTTCGTTTGTACATCACGTAGAAGTCTCCAGGTTCATCTGGACATTATTCTTTTAATTATAAACTTTTATTCCTGATTAATATTTCTAAACGACTTCAAAAAAAAGTAAGCTCTCAATTTAATACGTATGTATTCCGTAATCTATAATATATATATATATATATATATATATATATATATATATATATATATATATATATATATATATATATATATATATATAAAATGCAACGTCTCTCTGTCTGTCTGTCTGTGTGTCCGTTAGTGCGCTTATCGCTGGAGAACCACTTATCCGATTTACGTACTTTTTTTTTAAAACATACGTGTACATATGTTCTCTGGCCAGGTTATAGGCTATATTTTATTACGATAGGTAGCATAAGGAATGAACAGTGACGATAATAGTGAATGAAGTCGGAAAAAAGTTTGCCATTAGCGCGTTCCCTTGCAATACACAGCCTAAACCATTAAATATGGAACAATATTATGTAGCAGAGAATATCTATAATCTATAATATATATAAAATGCAATGTCTCTCTGTCTGTCCATTAGTGCGTTTAACACGCGAGAACCACTTATCCAATTTACGTGTCTTTTTTTAAATTCATACATATATTTTTTGGCCAGGTTATATAATAACAATAATAATCTATATCTATAATAATCTGATCAGGTTATAGATATATATTTTATTACATCTATAATATATATAAAATGCAACGTATCTCTGGCGTCTGTCTGGCATCTGTCTGTCTTTCTGTCTGTCCGTTAGTGCGCTTATCACTGGAGAACCACTTATCCGATTTAGGTACTTTTTTTTTAAAACATACGTATATTCTCTGGCCAGGTTATAGGATATATTTTATTGCGTTGGGTAACATAAAGAATAAGCAGTGACGATAATAGTGAATGAAGTCGGAAAAAAGTTTGTCGCTTGCGCGTTCTCTTGCAATACAGTGCCTAAAGCATTAAATATGGAACAATATCATGTTGCAAAGAATATAATATATATAAAATGCAACGTCTCTCTGTCTGTCAGTCTGTCCGCTTAACACTTGAGCACCACTTATCCGATTTACGTGTTTTTATAAATTTATACATATGATATGTTCTATATAATTCGATATAAGCCTAAATAATGGGAGATAAGGTGAGATAATGGGAGATAAGTATAAGTAATGGGAGATAAGGAGAAATAATGAGAGATAAGGAGAAATAATGAGAGATAAGGAGAAATATTGCGAGATAAGTCGAGATAAGCCTAGATAATGGGAGATAAGGTGAGATAATGGGAGATCAGTATAAATAATGGGAGATAAGGACAAATAATGGGATATAAGCAGAGATAAGTCTAGGTAATGGGAATTATGGTGAGATAATGGGAGATAAGGAGAAATAATGGGAGATAAGGAGAAATATTGCGAGATAAGTCGAGATATCCCTAGATAATGGGATATAAGGTGAGATAATGGGAGATAAAGAGAAATAATGGGAGATGAGCAGAGATAAGCCTAGATAATGGAAATTATGTAGAAATAATAGGACATAAGGAGAAATAATGGGAGGTAAGGAGAAATAATGGGAGATAAGGGGAAATAATGGTAGATATTTTATTACGTTAGGTAACATAAGGAATAAGCAGTGACGATAGTAGTGAATCAAGTCCACGCGAGCGGAGCCGCGGGCACGGCTAGTATTTATATATGTTATTCTATTACGCAAATGTATGTATGTATATTTGACCTTAAATATCGTCAAAACTACTTGACCAATTTTGTGGAAATTTTTGTATTAAATTAAATATTTTTCAACTTAGGGCACATTGCAAGAATCGTTCAAATTGGTTTTGTAATTCAACAGTTATCTTTATAAAGTGATTAATCCATTCTCAGATTACAAAGCGAGTGTAACTTTACAATCTTGCTTAATCTTGTTTGTTTACTTATTATATTTTGTGTATTAAGTATTAATTACAGACTGCTTACATTTCTTGCGTTTTTCGTTTAAAGTGACAACAGCAAAGATTTCTTTGGCTTATTATATTTTCTTTTATAAGAAAGTAGATACAAAGTTTTTAAAATTAAGAGAAGATATTATTTTACATTTATTTTCACTTTTCCTATACCGTTTTGAAGTGGTCGCATTTATACCGATATTTAACCCCATCCTGAATTTGATAAATTGTCGGAATTAAGATAAGGCGCGTTAAGACGCGCAAACAAGTGACTCGTTCGTTTGAGGCAGTCGTTCGTTGTTCTCATCCAAAATGACACATTCCGCGACCGCTAAATATATTAAAAAGTCGGTATCGTTTGTAAAGAACCGGGGTAAAGAGTTTTAACGAGACGAAAAATGTCGATGACTTGCAAAAACGTGGCTCAATAGGCAAAGTCACTCCGAAAGTCGAAAAACAAATCGTGTCTTTGTTTTGACGGGACTTGAAATTGACGCTACGTCCAGGAGCGACAAAATTTTAAAAAATCGGGTTTGAATGTGTCCCATGAGACCATTCGACAACATCTTCATGCTCATGATGTCAAATTCCGAAGCACGATCAAGAAACCTTTGCTGGGCGAAAATCACGCCGCGAAGAGGCTCGCTTGAGCCCACGATGAGATACTAGAGTGGCCCTCACAATCGCCGAACGCCACCCCTATTGAAAATGTTTAGTACCTTGTAAAGAGAAAGCTCAGAGGAAAGACTCTGGGGACTTTGACTCAGTTGTCTCGCGTGATTCAAAAAATTTGCAGATGCCAGGCTATTATTGATGCAGGAGGTGATTGGACAACATACTAAGGCAATTGCGCCGTTGTTAGCATACCAAAAAATACACTGATGGCAAAAAATATTCTCGAAACACATTTTATCAAGAATAAGAGCGGTCACAATCTTACTTGACAGACTGTATATGTATAAATTATCTAACTAAAAGTAATTAAAAGAAAAAATCGTCCGAAAATCCTGCAAATCTCTAAGAAATCGGCAATAAGTATTCTATTATTCGCATATAATTTCCATTTTGTGAACAGCAAACCTGACGGTATTTATTTTAAAATAAAATACATTTACCCCATTCTTGTACTAACAATACAAATACAATGTGCTAAACAAATATTTATTTAAAGAAAATATGACTTGTTACTTGTAAATTACAACTGCAAATATTTGTATCCGTTGCGATCTTAGACCTCAGCTGTTTTTTATTTTTATCTTTTGTCTCCTTGTTTAGATTTGGCTTAGTGTCGTTTTTCATTAGCGATATTGTTACATTTGTGTTGGGTAAGGGTAGAAATGCGAGCCAATTTCCACAAACCGGTTACTATACCATTCGCCTAAGGAAGGAAGCTAGAAAACTACCCTTTAAAAGTATTTTGGATAAAGCCAAGTACCTGAAGGTAACGCCGGATAGAAAGCTTAACTGGAACTAGCATGAACATAAATCACCTTCTATCATCAATTAATCAATACGGAGTAGTTGCAGGATCTCTGTTGTGAATGTTTATAAGATGACACTTTTTCTCTGTAACCACGTTCTGGTAGATCATTGACATCTTTTACTGACAATATCGCCAGAGTAAACATAAAACACAGTAGCGACGCTCAAGAACATTTCCTGTTTTTTATCACGCACGCGTTCCCTATCATACCAACAACATCGCTGCCGACGCGGTTGCGGGTTGCGTTGACATCTGGATTTAAAGGAGAATCTTGTTATAACGTGCTCCGAAATTCATTATTAATAATTTTCCAATAAGTAAATGGCTCGTTTGACGTTATAACTGAAAATAATTATAAAAAAGATGTCAAGAGGAAGTTTTTGTTGTGCGCTTAGCGCTTGTAAAAATATATGTGGTATCTCCAAAGGAGTTAGTTTTTTTAGATTTCCCAAAGATCCTAAAAGGTAATTTACTCATAATTCTTTATTTCTATTATGCACAATATAGTATATAAAGATTATGATAATTGTGTTTTCATATTAGAGATACATTTAATTTGTAAAACCGAGGTTTTATTATTGTTAAGTATTGGTATATGTTATTCCACTTGTACTTTGTTTCCTGAATTTAGAGCAGAATGTTTGCTATTGTTAAGTTATATTATCTGCTAAAATTCGCTAACCAAACTTTCAAAAGTCAATCTGGGCATGCCAAAGTAGCAATTCTCCAGCACGAATAAGTTTGAATAAATCAGTGCATAGATTTAATTTTTTTATATAAATAGTATATAGGCATGAAAAGCCATTAATTGCATGAAAATTATTATATTAGATTTAACTAATGACAAAATGGGGCAAAAAGTGTGTTCGCTTCATTTTTAAGTTCAGAAGAAAAACCATCTCATCTTAAAATGATAATTATAATTATTATCAATCTCTCGGGATTACTGGGATTCGTTGAAATATAAAGAGCAAGATTGTTGACATTATATGCGCGAAGCTGAAGGTGTACAGAGAATGAACATTCCTCCATCCCCCCCCTCCCCCCCGGACAATCTCTAATAGTTGAGAAATACAAATTCACCAAAGAGATATTTAAATGAATAATGTGTAAAAAAAGGTTGAAGCCAAATATATTTTTTCCTTCTATTTTTTTTGTCATTTTTTCCGTTTTCTTTTTTTTTATGGGTTTAGCACACGTGCTGCAGGGAAGATGTTCTCCATATAAAAGACTGCTTGAAAAGCGTTATACGCGGAGTAACAAGCTGGAACTCATACGGTTGTGAAGCACCAGCGCGACGTGTATTTCTAACATGCACCGCTTGGGAAGAAATTAAGCGGGCAACATCCTTCGAACACTTTCCATGAAAATACTTGTAGAACAGACTCAAATCGCCAACCGTTCTTCGATGTTCCAGCGAATCAAGGCCGCCGGTCAGTTCCGGGTCTCCAATCAGACGAACAACTTCTCTGAACAATATCCAACAAATGCAGTGTATGTTTGGGAGCGGAGCCCCAAACATGAGAGCAGTATTCCATAGTTGGTCGAATTTGAGCTTTGTAAAGAATTAACAGTTGTTGTGGAGTGTAAAGCTTTCTGGTTCGAAACAATATTCCCAACTTTTGAGAAGTTCTCTTTGCTATGCCTGCAACATGTTCATGCCAGGACATATTTGCTCCCAACTTAACGCCCAACAAATTGAGCGACGATGCTAAAGGAATGAAATGCCCCGACATAATTATGTGGGTTCAGTTTGTTTGTTTTTCTGGTGTGATAAAAAAATGTTTCTAAAAAAAAACTTTTCTCGTTTTTTTCTTCTTTTCAATCAACAAAAATCAATTTTATTCTACAGAATAGGATTTTTCTTGAAAGAAGGAATTTGAATATTGAACTCGCAGGCATCATACCAGCAATATGGCGACAGATGCTGTGATCATTACAAACTCGAATCCCTTAAGATCAAAGGTGCCGAATCGGACTGTTGCTACTGTGTTTTATGTTTACTGTTGTGTCGTTACAGCCACTTGCTAACGAATGCCCTCGACTTGGTCATATACTTAGCAGCCTCTGTAGGCGTCATTTTCGGACCTTTTGGATGATTACATAGAAACACAGTGTCGAAGCGCGAAGCGTATGCGGTACTCATGTTCGATAAAGTACTATTTAACCATAAATAAGGCTAGAAATGAATCTCTTTCCACAAAACATTATTTTTCGGGGTGCAAATAATAACAAAAAACGAATTTCTTTTGCCGACTACAAGTTATAGGCAACACGTTCTTACTTGACTGACTGTAGAACCGAATCGAGATTTTAATTAGACTGAGTAAATAGAGCCAAAAAAGGCTCGTGTGAAGGAGCTTCACGGATCTGAAACTGGCTACCTGATATTTCCGATGTACCGGCACACTTTCATCCTGAACAGAGGATGAATGTGAACTTAATAGTTTAAGTTAAAGAAGTTTTGCAAGAAGTAAAACACTACTTAAATTTCCACTAAATTTTTTATTTTTAACACCATGACATGTTTCGCTGTACGACAGCTTCTTCAGATGGTTGGTTACAAAAATTTTGTAACAAACCATCTGAAGAAGCTCACACCTTTAACACCATGACATGTTTCGCTGTACGACAGCTTCTTCAGATGGTTGGTTACAAAAATTTTTGTAACAAACCATCTGAAGCAGCTGTCGTACAGCGAAACCTATCATGGTGTTAAAAATAAAAAATTTAGTTGAAATTTAAGTAGTGTTTTACTTCTTGCAAAACTTCTAGTTATGGATCTCCACCAAGTATCGGCTGAATCAATCCAAGTGTCTAAGTTAAAGGCTTAACAGCTCTGCTAGTTGAGTTTGCAGCCCATACAGGATGATCAGTCGGCGGAGTACACATTGTGTGGTCTGCACATGTAAAGTAGATATGTTAGAGGGATTTTAATGTCAAAACTCAAATTCAAAAATCCCTTTATTATTAATGAAACATTATTACAGGTTCTACATACATGTTCAAGTTCTTTGGATACAGAATGCTTTACAGCATTCTCATCCACAGTGAAGCCTTGCGGCGGCTGATGTTCTGCCTTGGTATTTGAACCTTATGTAAATGATTGTTTAATAGTGCTATTTCCGGTAGATCCTTAAATGGCAGTTTATTTTTTGTTTGTTATGTGAGATACTTTTTTTGTTATGCTTTGTTTATTCATGTAGAGATTTAATTTATTGTCTGCTGGGAAAAATAATTTGCTAAAAAAACTTGTTCGATGGGATTTTAATGTAAGTTTTTACAACAATATACAGGTCGTAGTTTACCCTAACCTACCTGTAAATTACAAGTGCAAATATTTGTGTCCGATCCGATCTTGGACATCAACTGTTTTTTATTTTTTTCCTTGTTTGCATCAGTGTCATTTTTTAAAGGCAGTTTTGTTGTCAAGTGTGTATTCTTACATTCCGTGTCGTTGGTCTCACATGTAGCTGTAGTAATATTTAGAGGTACTGTAGTAGTTACTTCTATAGTAGTCGACTCCGTAGGGTCGGAGTTTCCTTCAACTGGTTTAGGAGCGTTAGTAGTTTCAGTAACAACACTTTTTAGAGATGTTTTTATCGGTTTTTGAATAGATGTTTCAGATTCTTGAGCTGTTGCGTTAGACAATGCAAAGAAGCTCAACACCGTTAATAGGAAAATTCTTAGTGGCAACATATTAATCTAAAAAAAAGGATGAAAACATGTTGACATTACAAGCTTATATATAAAAAAAGAGAATTAAAAAGAAATCACAAATATAAAAATATTACCATTTGCCAAAAGTTCGTCAAATTGCCACACTTTTTCCTTCTATATACTTAAAAATATACCGTTTTACCACTTCGCTCTAATGAAGTCATCCAAAAAAAGATAAATTTCTAATACGAAGTATCCCATAAAAACTTTTAAGTTTAAAATATTATTAGTAAAAAAGCAAATTGATAAATCGAAAAAATCATTATTACATATGAAAATGTGATCCCCAAAAAAAATACTACCTAAAAATATTATCATCTAAATGTGTTACGGTCCCGATACTTTCCTCAGTGAGCGGTGAAACTGTTGATCACTCTCGGCATGTCGTTTCTGTGATCGCTGCCGTTTCTTGCCGGATATTTTCTTCTACTTATTCCAAGGGGCGAGAATTGATACTGCAGACTTTAATTTTCAGATATCTCCTACATGAAATAATCAATGGCCGTCAAATAGGGGTTCCGTTGAGGTAATCTTATTCACCTCGATTGAAAATTCCTACTGCAACCAGTTTCTTTCGTTATAACCACCAAAATTTTATAAACTTGATTTGACGAAGTTCTGAATCATCCCCCTACCGCTCTGAATTAACAGTGGTTGCAAGACCTCTGTCATTTGCCAAAGAAATATAGGCAGATTATTCTATGTGCCGACACGTCCCTTTGAGGCAGTGCTAAAACTTTGGATACTTTAGCCACTTAGTACTGAATTTATCGGACTCCAACAACGGCAATTCTGTTCACCAACCTGGCCGTTACGATGGAAATACAATATAATAAAAAAAAAAATTCTCTTGCACCCATTTTTCAATCAGAACACTTGGAGCGTTATTTACGCCGTGTATATCAATAAGTTTGTTTTTTACAATAAAAATTTTGGATTCAAAATTTTTTATCGGAAACTTTGTATAATAATAATTTATTTGATATCAGTTGATTACATTTGTTTAACTTTTTACTCTATCTTAAATTACTTTCTGAGTTAAGAAGATATGTAATCTACAGTTCATACACCTTGTAGGATAAAACATCATACAATTATATCTTACGCCCCCCATTTTATGTCAAACTAAAATTTACCCATGATTCAAAAATTTTAAAAAATCTGTCAGAAATTACCTTCATCTTATTAATCGTTTTCTGGATTAGTTAAGATTTATTTGATATATTTTAGTATTCTACGCCATAATTACTAAAATTCCTTAAAATCAAGTCTAAATCCAAAGTAACTACGCCCATAGCCTCTGTAGACAGTCTATATCTCTTTTCAGACGAAAATATTAAATCAGGATATTTTATTTGTGGCCCCCCACCTAAAAAGTACTGTACAAAACGGTCTCTTAATGTTCCTAGGGGGCGCCAGGTGTAACAATCCAAAGTATGACGTCCTGGACTGGTTGGGATTGTTACCAAACCATAACCAAATAGATGAGCTCTTCCTAACCAATCTAAATGGTATACTTCTATGTAGATTTTAGGCCAACCTGGTAATACAAGAAAATAAAATAGAGGAGCTAGTTTAAAATTAATATTATTCTAATCATTCCCTAATTTTATATATATAGAAAGAACTTTAAGACCTTGACGCGTTCACCGTTTTTTTTTTCATCAGTTTCATGATTATTATAAATGTACCATAAATAGGGTTTATCATGTTTGTAGACTTAATAAATAAACGATAACTTTTACCTTACTGATCATGTTAGCTTCATCAGGAGCTATGATCGACAGTCAATCATCGCTCCTGACGAAGCTAACGTGGTAAGCGAAACGCGCGTCGATGGCAAAAATAAAGTACTTGGTGTAGTAGTGATATATACTAGTAGTGTCATTGTGTCAAAGATTCCACATTCCCAACATAACCTTTATCTTCTTTAAAAAATAGGTTGTTTAGTACCTCAGGGTGCTATTTGGTTGGATTTTGAGGGCGCCGGATCGTTAAAATATGTCTTGTCGAGTTTCAGGTGGTTGCCAGTCGGCTTCGGTTAGCGTCGTCGATTTATTTCACCTGTCTTCGATAGTTATATTTTCTGTGATAATCGCGAAAATAGTAAAAAATAAACTGGATGCGTCATTGCATCGTAATGTTACTTCTTTAATTAACTGTACCGTAGCCAGGTTCAGCGGTAGGGGAGCCGATGGATTCAAATGGCATTTTTTTAAGAAAAAAATACTTTGGGACGGGATTTTTTTTTAGACACGTAAGTCTAAAGAAGGGTTATAAGTCTACCCTGTTCCCCCCTAGCTATGCCACTGGTGATAAGTAAAACTAGAAGTTTACAATAAGTTAGTTTTTTCTCACCCTGAATTCCGGCAGTAGCAAGATGTATGTCAATGGGATAGGACCAGTTGCATATTTCTGTGAACTGTGATGATGCAACCTGAGTTTGGCCTTCCCTTTTACCCTCTATGACCTTCCAGTTATTTCCTGAAATAAATATATTTTGCAAAGAACAAACTGATAAAAAATAACCTCTATTATTTAGAAATTGTTTTTAGAAAATTTACTTTATTTCATAATAGAATATATACAAGGTACTGTGGCATTTTTTTTTTGCCAGATGCACCAAAATCATTAAATGTAGCCAATATTTTTTACATAAAAGTAGCTACAGCCTTTGAAGATTATTTAAACTTCCTTTTGGTCTCGTGCAACCTCATCATTCATTATCATCGTAAACATCCGTTCTTGGCCATGGTTAAATAAATAAAAAATATATATTTTTACATCCTATAAAGATAATCTTTTTGTGCCAACAAAAGGCATGTGTATTTTCAATTAATAACAATGTAGGCACTTTTTAGAATTGAATATTTTATGAGTACTGTAACCAGGTAAGGAGTGTCCTAATTAAAAAAATAACTGGTCAAGTGCAAATTGAACTTGCTCAATTAGTGTTCCGTACGTTGATTGCTTTTGAAATAAAAAATATTATTACGGAGGTATAAAATGATCAATTACTTTACAAAACACACCCCAAATGAGTTTTCAACAAAGTTTTTTTCCGATCTTTACTGAAAACTGATGACCTTGAAATTTTTGTTTTTATATACCAGATAAGTTATTACAGGTAATGCACTCGTAATAATTTTCGTTCAATCTACACCCTGTGGAGAATATTCCAGAATTTTTTTAAAATTTTTTGATCAATACTTTTCGAGATAAGGGGGGACAGCGATTTTTTGCAATTTTTAAAAAATAATACAAAAAGAGTGTGCGCAAGTATTACATAATATATATTTTTGAACTCATGTTTTTACATGCTTTCATTTGACACCTCACTCGATGACCTGGTAAAAAAAATCTCTTTTCACTTCCGATTTCACCTCTCGAAACGGCTCTGATGAGGCCATCAATTGGCACTAAATTTCAACTTTTTATGTCACATAGTTTCGGATAAAATCGGGTGTGATAGACGGACAGACAGGCGGACAGACACCGAAGTATTCCGTACGGAACACTACTAAAAAACTGTTTACTTAAAGATTAAAAGGATTTCGTTGTTACTTTAGTCTGGTTTGTTGCGTGCTGATTAAAATAACAGTTTAAATACATAATATTTTTTTTTGAAGATCCCCCGTAAATAGGATTACTACTAAAACAACACTTATATCATAAAATAATGTGTACTCAAGTAACATAATTTATTATTTTAATGCAGTTTAAGCATTTCATTTTATACGCAAATATAAATGAACTAAATGCAGCAAACAAATAGCAACTCAGAATATAAAAATTAATTATTTTTATATGGGGCAACCATCTGATCCAAAAATGTTTAGCTAGACAAATTTAAATTCTCACCAATTTGCAAATACCATTTACAAAAAAGTTCTTGTTTCGGAAATTCTTTAGCTTCAGTTATTTGCCCTATAATATGCACTTCTGCCATTTAAATCATTAATTGAACTAAAAAGAAAAACTGCACTCCCTTCTCAAATGCCTGAAAAATGTTTTATTATTGTTTTCTTGTTGCCAGTTGCCTAGCGACGGGCAACCAACTGTACATCAACCAATCAGAAAAAAATTAGGCGTCAACAACCAATCATATTTCCTTTTGATTGTAATGGATTTTTAAAGGAAATTGAGCGATTGTAATGAACTTTTTTTTTTTAAAGTGAATAAATAGTGTAATGGATTAATTTGTTCTAATATAAACGTTAAAAATAATATTTTTCAGGTAATTTATGTTATAAAAACGAAACTCTATTGTTTGTTATCGAATCATCAGTAGATTATAGGATATCCCTTTCTACTAGGCAAAGTAGAAAGTGATCAACAGTGTCAGGTAATGATTTTATTTGCCCCAGCACAGGTTGGGAAAAGCACTTCGAAGTCATGCGCATACAGGTGTAAGCTTTCGCGCTTGTGCGGGCGGCTGCGCTATCTTCAAAGATCGACAAGAAGATCTCGGGATTTTATCAAGAAAAGATGGCCGTGTAAAGTCTCTGAAATTCTGTTGACATAATAATTTATGAAGTTTATGTGTTGTTTCAGAATTGAGTGCAGTGTTAAATATACAAAAACTTATCTCAAGTTTTACGCTGTACAGTATTACTAAAAATTTATACGCCGATACGTCACAACCCAAAAAATTGTCCCTTTAAATTTTGTGAAAAGTCGTTAAGATTTTGAATTTGTGCATAAAATTTTCGGCTTCTTTTGTTTATGAGATGAAGGTCGATGACCCATTTTGAAAGTTAGAAATTTGAGGAAATAATTCAAACTATTTGTGCAAGATGCCTCCAAAAAAGGGAAGTTCTGATGATTCTAATGAGCCAAGCCAAGAGGAAGAATCAGAAGATTCATTGATTACTTGGGAATTTAAACGAGGTGAGGTGGTCACTGATAATATGGGAAAAAAATGGAAATTAGGGAATCCTGTCGGAATTGGAGGATTCGGAGTTATATATGAAGCGATGGAATATATTTCTGGCAAGGGAGCAAAATTAAGTACAAATGCCAAATATGTAGCTAAATTAGAGGAACACACAAATGGACCCCTTTTTGTGGAAATAAATTATTATTTAAGAATGGGAAAGTTGGAAATGAGTAAGTTTTTTTTTTAATAATTCATACACTGTACATCTTGTATCTAAGTAGGAATGACCTTAGAATGCATTTCTGTCACACTACTTTCACCTAACATAAAAAGACATAATTTCCATATTGCATCTTTGTTTTCAATTTTTTTTTTTATAGTTGAACAATGGAAAAAGGACCGAAACCTCGACTTTCTAGGGGTACCTCATTTTGTAGCCTCAGGGTCACATTTGTCAAAAGGTGAAAAATATAGGTTCCTTATATTACCAAAATATGAAAAAGATCTAGAGGCTGTATTGCAAACAAAAAGAAATTTCAACCTAAAGACAGTTTTAGTTATAGCATCAAGAATAATCGATACTCTAGAATATATTCATAGTCATGGTTATGTTCACTCAGACATAAAAGCATCAAATATTATGTTAGGGCAAAGTGAAAATAGTAAAAGCACTCCACGAGTAAAGTCTCCAGTTAGGAAACCGCTAGTTAGAAATCTACAAAGGGCTAAACCAGTTGCAAAAACTTGTAGACAACACAATCTGAGGCCCATAGTTAGTCAGACTTATATTGATGATATACCCTATCTTGATGATGTTCTTAATGAACATGAAAATAGAAAAACTAAAGATCCTACTACCTCAAGTAAAAGTGAGCCGTCAAAGTCAAGCAAGTTTGAAGGTGATCAAGTCTACCTTTTAGATTACGGTTTGGCTTCAAAATATTTATTATCTACAGGAGAGCATAGAGAATTTGTTTCTGATCAGCGAAGAGCTCATGCAGGGACAATTCTTTTTTGTTCCAGGGATGCTCATAAGGGCATCTCTTCCAGTAGATCTGATTTGGAATCTCTAGCTTATAATATGGTGTACTGGTTGACAGGTAAGGATTTTTATATAATAAATACTAATGATTACATATTAAAATCAGTTCAGTACGAATTTGGTTTCTGACCTATTCAACTAGTGAATATTGCCAAAGTAACAGATAAATCATTCATTTATGGAAATGTGAATATAAATTTACAATCTAGAAAGCATATTTCCAGTGTAAATAGTATGTATAAACAAGCAGTTACAAAATGATGCAAAGCATATTTTGGAATATTAAATAATAACATTGTTCATAATAACTTGAGATTTCTTTTGAAATACTTAAAGTGGTACACTCCTTAACATGCCTAGGCAAATTATTAAAATCATTAAGACTTTTAAATAGTAGAGAGGTTATTGTTTTCTTACAATTAGTTTTTAGAATATAAAAATTATTTCTTACTCTGGTGGTAAAACCCTGTACTTCATAGGTATACGAGGCTGGTTTGAAAAGTCCGTGCAAAGTCCGAGAGATGGCACCATCGGCGCATATCGAGGTCATGTTTAGTTAGTAGCATCTCTTGAATGAACGCACACCAAGTTTCAGCCATATTGATCTATTTCTTTGTGTTTGGCATTCGTGTGAATCAAGGAAGTCGAGTGATTTTCAAGAAATGGACGAAAAATAATTTCGTGTGGTGATTAAACATTACTTTATGAAAGGCAAAACGCCTCAGGAGACTAAAGAGGAGCTTGATAAACATTATGGTGACTCTGCACCTTCGATTAGAATAGTTTATAAGTGGTTTCAAAATTTTCGGACTGGCCATATGGGCACAAGTGACGCTGAACGTTCTGGACGGCCTGTGGAGGTTACGACTCCAGAAATCATTGATCAAATCCATGATATGGTGATGGATGACAGAAGAGTTAAGGTGCGTGAGATTGCTAGTGCTGTGGGCATCTCGACTGAACGGGTACATAATATTTTGCATAAATATTTGGACATGAGAAAGCTATCCGCAAGATGGGTGCTGCGATTGCTCACGCTTGACCAAAAACGGAATCGTGTGAAGTGTTGCAAGGATGGTTTGCAGCTGTTCCAGAAGAATCCGGAGGACTTTAAGCGTCGTTTCGTCACTGTGGATGAGACATGGATACATTACTATACTCCTGAGACCAAACAACAATCTAAACAATGGGTTACCAAGGGGGAATATTATTCATCGTTATTGGACCGTTTGAAAACCGAGCTGCAAGAAAAAACGCCCGCGATTGGCCCACAAGAAAGTCCTTTTCCATCACAACAACGCACCAGCACACACCTCAGCAATTGTGGTCGCAAAATTAATGGAAATAGGATTCCAACTCGTTTCACATCCCCCCTATTCTCCAGACTTGGCTCCCTCGGACTACTATTTGTTCCCCAATTTGAAGAAATGGCTGGCGGGACAAAGATTTTATTCAAACGAGGAGGTGATTGCAGACACTAATAGATATTTTGCAGACTTGGACAAATCCTATTATTCGGAAGGGATCAACAAACTAGAACATCGTTGGACGAAGTGTATAAGCCTAAAAGGAGACTATGTCGAAAAATAAAAAAGGTTTACCCCAAACACATAAGTAGTTTTTATTTTTGCACGGACTTTTCAAACCAGCCTCGTACATGGTCAATGAGTTTGAAGTTCTTTAGAGATGGCAACAATATTGTGCAGAGCTGTACAGCAACAATAATAAAATTTATGCAATTCCTGATCAACACCAGACATTCTGGTGGATGAAGTCAAATATGTTGTCTGTAGATTAGCCAACGATCTGGGGTTGTCAGAATAACTGTAGAAGTAATAAAATCTGTTCCTGAAAATTATCTAATCATTATTCATGGTGTATGCACACATGTATGGTCGTTGGCTTAGTAACCTTCGATATGCAGATGACAATCTATTGCTTGCAACAAATCAAGAAGAGCTTTTGACTTTAATTGAAAGACTTCAGAATATCAGTGAAGAGTAGGGCCTACAAATAAATAATTCTTTCTTTCCCAACTTTTAATAGTTCTTCATATTTATCAGCTTGAAGCACTTTTAAATGTTCTTTTAACGAAATCGTGGTGCCTCCTTTCCGGGAGTATTTTTTTTCACAAACATTGCAATTCGCTGTGTTCAAATCAATTTCATTGAAATAGTTCCAACTTGCACTTGCTTTAGGCTTCATAGTTACCTAATAAGTTATCTGTTTACTAACAGTGATTGACAATTTGACACTAACTCTAAAATGCTAATTAAATAAAATAAATCTACTACACTACTTGGCATAACTAAGAAAACACAAAATATTTTCATCACGCGTGCGACGTGCGTGTTTTTGCTTCGACTGTCGAGCTATCCGTGCGTTGTAAACAAAACAAGACACAGTTTCAAGTTGCAACTAGTCGCAACGCAACTCGCAAGACACTTGCCGTTTTGATAGTATCGGAACCGGAGTCGGATTCGGAGGTATAATTTGAATCGGAGGTTCCGACATTTCGGATTCGAAGCTCCGTAACATCCCTAGTTTTTTATATATCACAATGTGCGTCACCTTCACCTCTAGTTATATCATAAAGATTATATTTATACTTTAAAACCTAACACTTTCTAACAATGTCGCGATCATTTTTAGGTTCGTTACCATGGGTTGAGGATGGAGAACCTGAATCAGTGGAAAAAAAGAAAAACAGATTTTTTACTGATGTAAAATCATATTTAGAAAAGTGTTTGCCAGACTGCGCGCAATTTCTTATTGAGATGTTCACTTACCTGAGTAAATTACAATTCAAGGTAGGTTTGGTAAATTTCTTGTGTTGTCAAACTTGTCAAGTTTATTATTGTCGAAATTTCTGTGTGATTTTGCTTATTTTTAGGACACCCCAAATTACAACTTCTTCAGAGTGTTATTTAAAAAGACTATTAAAGAATACGGCTACAAGAACGACTCAAAATTGGATTTTAGTAATTTAGAAGGGTGGGGACAGAAGCAGAAAAAAACTGAAAAAGTAAAAAAAAATAAAAAGGAAAATAAAAGGGTTTTGAAATGGCCCACCTTGTTGTTGCATAGTCCACGTAAACCCTTAAGTTCCAATATTATTTTTAAAAGGTACCGGTAATACTCCTAATGTAAAATATAGTAATTTTAATTATCAATTAAGAAACTTTATTTCGAAATTTGCGTGTTTATTTTTAATTAATTGTCCCGTTTTTATTGTCATGACAGTAACATAGCACTACAATTTTTTTTACTCAAAACAAGACGAGGTGTTCTAGACGTATGTTGGATCGCTGAAAAGCGTTGCCCGTTTCCACTCAGTACGTCTAGTTTTTGCGTAAATCAAAGAAATATAATCTCAAAACTATATAAATAAAATCACCAAAATAAATATCAAGATTCAAACCTAAGATAACTTGATTAATAAATAATATGCAAGCCTAGAGCTTACAAATTAAATTGCATATATAAACTATAAACTGGCCTAACTTCTAACAAAACCTAACCTAACACAGGCCCACATATTTTTTTGTTAAATACTATGAATCTGTAGTCTATATAGTCCAGTCGTCGGGGGTTTTGAGCTCTTATTAAATGTTAACGGGCTGCATCTTGACACACAAGTCGTTTTTTTGGATGTAGAATACGATTTAAAAAAAAAAAACGGTCAAGTGCAAGTTGAACTTGTGCAATTAGTGTTCTGTACGTTGATTGCTTTTAAAATAAAATATTTTGTTACAGAGGTATAAAATGATCAGTGACTTCAAAAAACACACCCCAAATGAGTTTTCGACAAAGTTTGTTTCCAATCTTTGCTGAAAACTGATCACCTTGAAATTTTTGTTTTTTTATATACCAGATAAATTATTAAAGGTAATGCACTTGTGATAATTTTTGTTCAATCTACACCCCGTGGAGAATATTCCAGAATTTTTTCAAAATTTTTTGACCAGTACTTTTCGAGAAAAGGGGGGACAGCGATTTTTTAAAAAATAATACAAAGAAAAGTGTGCGCAAGTATTACATTATATATATATATATATATATATATATATATATATATATATATATATATATATATATACTAGCCGGGCCCGCGGCTTCGCTTGTGTGGACTTGATTCGCTACTATCGTCACTGCTTATTCCTTATGTTACCAACGTAATAAAATATCTCCCATTATTTCCTCTTATCTCCCAATATTTCTCCTTATCTCCCATTATCTCTACATAATTTCCATTATCTAGGCTTATTTCTGCTCATCTCCCATTATTTCTCCTTATCTCCAGTTATTTCTCCTTATCTCCCATTATCTCACCTTATTTCTCATTATCTAGGCTTACTTCGACTTATCTCGCAATATTTCTCCTTATCTCCCATTATTTCTCCTTATCTCCCATTATCTCACCATAACTCCCATTATCTAGACTTATCTCTGCTTATATCCCATTATTTCTCCCTATCTCCATTATTTCTCCCTATCTCCATTATTTTTACTTATCTCCCATTATCTCACCTTATCTCCTATTATCTAGGCTTATATCGAATTATATGGAACATATGTATAAATTTATAAAAACACGTAAATCGGATAAGTGGTTCTCGAGTGATAAGCGCACTAATGGACAGACAGACAAAGAGACAATGCATTTTATATATATTATAGATATTCTCTGCTACATAATATAGTTCCATATTTAATGGTTTGGGCTGTGTATTGCAAGGGAATGCGCTAGCGGCAAACTTTTTACGTCACTGCTCATTCCTTATGCTACCTATCGTAATAAAATATATCCTATAACCTGGCCAGAGAACATATGTATGTTTAAAAAAAAAAGTACGTAAATCGGATAAGTGGTTCTCCAGTGATAAGCGCACTAACGGACAGACAGACAGACAGAGAGACGTTGCATTTTATATATATTATAGATATATTTGACACCAAACTCGATGACCTAGTAAAAAACATTTTTTTTAACTTCCGGTTTCACCCCCCAAAACTAACCCCTTTAAGTCAAAATTTAACTTGCAAAACTACGTGGTTCTAATGAGGCCATCAATTCCTATATTATTACCAAATTTTAACTTTCTATGACAAATAGTTTCGGAGAAAATCGGGTGTGACAGACAGACGGACAAACACCGAAGTCATCTTATAAATGTTCCGTACGGAACACTAAAAAGTTTGCTAAAGTTTGATAACCGCTAAACCCACAAAATCCAAAATAAAATGAAAAATCCGTTTTTTGGTAATATTTTGAAAACTAAAAAAAATATCAAAAAAGTAATAGCACCACGTAAAAGGGCGGAAAATTTTACAAAAAAATAGTGTCTAGATTTTTTCCAGATTTTTTTTTATTTGCGTGAGAATTTATTAAAAATTCGGATAGGTGATTCAAAAAATATAGCGGGCCAAACAGTTTAATTTGAAAGTTTACGCGTACCGCTCGAAGGTTAATCGATATTACTTGTTTTCAGAGTGTAAAAAGAAAATTAAAAGATAGCTTTTTGAAGAGGACACTTTCAGCTTTCCGATGATACTAATTGTTTTTATTTTGTTGTTTTATAATTTATAAAACTTGAAATTTTTGTTCCCATGATTTTAACGGGCATACAGTAAATTACAAATATTTAATAAAATATAATATTGAAAAAAAATCCTTGTGTGTATATATCATTATAATACCGTAAGTTTCAATATAAGAATAATTAAAAATACCCAATCTGTGTTATTTAAAAATTGAGTTTTAAAATATGAAAATTTGTCTGCTGTCGGATAATTTTTTCTTTAGTTACAGTTAAAAGTTTACTTCATATTAGAGTATCATTAAAAACTTTAAAAAACCTTCTCTTTTTTTATAATTTTGCTCTTAAAAAATGTTCATGATAAACATATTTTTTGCTTATTATTAATCATACAACTTAAACTTAAAATAAAAAAAATATTTAAAGATGGGGAAATGAAAGATAAAAGTCTAAGCTTTAAATATAAAGTATTTATATTTCATTTAAACATCTAGGTACAAAGAAAACAGTTATTGAAAACACAAAATTCTAAAGTACCCGTAGAAATTAAATGAATTTCGTACTCTCTGGCCATCATATTGCATCTCCTATTTTGAATTTTTCAAATCTGCCATCGGATTCTTAATCAGCACCCCCTAGAAACTCCTTAATAGTCAATTTCAGAATATTTAACGGTATACAGAAACGCTAATTTAATCATAAATGAGGTTGGAAGTATGATTCTCACCACACACTAGCCATTTTGTTTTAAATAATTTTTTTTAATTACGGTAAAACTAAAAAAAATCTATATACTATTTTTTTTTGTAAAATTTCCCGTCCTTTCACGTGATACTATTAGTTTTTCAATATCTTTTTTTTTATTTTTAGAGATATTTGCGAAAACCGAATTTTTCTTTTACTTATTGATTTGGTAGGCATAGCATACACTTTAGAGGAGCAAACTTTTTTTATTGTATTCTACGTCCAAAAAACTACCTGTATGCCAAAATGCAGCCTGTTAACATTTTATGAGAGCTTTTCGTCAAAATTTGCCTCTGACGTAGGGGCTAATATTTAATTTCGGTTGTTAAATACATGCCGTTGTTTGTTTTGTCCATCACTTTAGGATTTTAGATGGAAGAACTCCAAACCTAACATAACCTAATGGAAGAACTTTACACCAAGAACTCCGACCCTAACATAACTTAATGGAAGAACTTTACGCCAAAAACTACAGAACTATGCTATACGTTTATACGATCATGTACTCCACTTTATTCCTTAACGCGTCTTTATGTTATCAAATCAGCAACATACCCAAAAAGGGTCGTTTTCGTCCTTTGAGGTTAGGATAACATCCGAATTCTTGAAGTGATGGGGCAAAACGAACAACGGCATGTTTTTAGCTACCGAAATTAATTATACAGAATACAGATTCATAGCACATTACTTCTCATATATTTAACAAAAAAAATTTGGATCCGTTATTAGGTTAGGTTAGATTTTGTTAGAAGTTAAGTCAGTTTATAGTTTATATACGGAATTTAATTTGTAAGCTCTAGGCTTTCATATTTTTTTATCAGTTAAATTATCTTAGGTTTGATATTTATTTTGGTGATTTTACTTATATAGTTTTGAGATTATATTTCTTTGATTTAAGCAAAAACTAGACGTGCCGGACCGAATCGGACAACGGTATCGTTGTCAGCGACCCAAGATACATATAAGACACCTTGTCTTGTTCGAGTAAAAAAAACTAAAAAATTGCGGTCCTGTGTAATTTATATATCTTAAATTTTTAGACCAAAACTTCGTAAAAAGGTTAAAGACAAATTGGCCAAAAATAGTATGATGAACTGGTCCAGGATATTAATAATGGACCCTGAGACTATTATAAAGCAAGGACACCAGAAGAAAAATTCAGACTCTGATAATGGATTTAGTATTTTGGATATGGATTTGGAGAGTCTAAATCCCACACCTGCCATGAGAGAGATTTATAATAGGGCTTCTGAAAGAGAGGAGGCTTCACCGTGTAGTTCTAGGGGAGATGAGTAAGCATTTTTTTGTGGTATTTGCACATTTTTTTAGGTATTTGCATATAAAGGAAAGATCCATGAATCCAATCTACAGCTTTGCAGATGACACACTTATTTCTTCAGTCACTTTGACTGCTTGAACATGGATTACTCATACAGGAAGTTTGGAAGCAGTAACTATTTTCAAATAGAAAATGAATCTACTATAAAAATTTTAAAGCAGATTACCTGCATAAAATGTTTATTGATTATCTCAGCTACCTCATGTAACTAATGGAGCTAGCTGAATTTACATATTTGTTTCTTAGAATTTTCGATTGCTGATGTGTTTTATGGCCTTTGTATTTGAAAAAAAGGGCTGCTTAAATAACTTAACATTTAGTAAGATCTAGCAGTTGTACCTGAGCATTCACAGGCGAGAGTTGCGATTTCTGAGTTTGTTGTGCTTCAACCTGTTCATGCGGGTGTTTAGTCCAAAACTAGGTTCTTAAAATGGCGCCAAGAAAGCGGCTGAGTGTTGAGCAGTGAAGTACCATCTGTACTCTACATGGCTGTACCACTAGGGTTTAGATTAACACTAAGAGCATTCTGGCATTGTAGCTTTAAAACAACAATGTGGTTAAGGGGTCAATTTGATAAAGAGAGTGACAAAGTAAATAATTTAATAGATCACAGTTTAGTAAAAATAGGAAAATAGTACAGCATACACCTGAAGCTTAGGTCTTATTTTAAATGACTTAACAGTTAATTTTTAACTAAGTGAATTGTTGTTTAAATGAAGTTATAGGTCATCAAACATATGTGTAGAGGTACGTTCGTCTTTTCAATTTTTAATAACTTCATGTTTAATATAAACATTTCTCAAAATTTAAGCAACTAGTGTGTACTTTATTGGTACACAAAAAAAAAACACTTTTTAAAAGAACGTAAAGATAGTTATTCTTAATTTATTAGAGACTAGTCGTGCCCGCGGCTCTCCTCGCGTGGACTTTATTCACTAATATCATCACTGTTTATTCCTTATATTATGTAATGTAATGTAATCTAATGTGTAGAGGGGAGTGTGGCCCAAAATGGCCCTTTGCACTGCGACCATCAATTGATCTATTGTGCTTCCCCTTATCCCTCACGGGTTTAATACAACCAGGAGCAGGACCAGCTCCTTCAATGGGAGCGTTAGCAGATCCTGTTCACCCAGCGTATAGGCATGTAGTATCCTATGTCTCCTGTGTCCCAATGCCGCACAGTTGGTAATCAAGTGTTCCATGGACTCCTCTTCTTCACCGCAGAATCTGCAAGTGTACGTGGTTGATAGGCCCATTCTGTATAGGTGCTTATTGCAGGTATGGTGGCCTGTGAGTGCCCTCGCCAGTAATCTTAGGCTTTTCCTATCCATTTTTAGGGCGAGATCCGCCCTCCTTGCATCAAAGCTCAGAAACTTTTTAGAATGTTCCAGACCGTTAGTGTCGTTCCAATGTTTCTCTACTATGGATTTTGTCCATTTCATCATCTCCTCTTTAAGGAGACACCTGCTGAATCCAAAGGATGGAGAGGGTCCAATGAAGGTCCCCTCAGCCCCTCTTTTGGCATAGATGTCTGCCATCTCATTTCCTCTATGCCCCTCATGTCCTGGAACCCAGATCACAGTAATCCGATTCTGAATTGCCAAGTCATTAAGCATGTTATGACATTCCAGTACTAGCCTGGACGTGAATGTACAGCTATTCAGGGCCTTTAAGACTGATTGGCTGTCCGAGAGTATTTTGATACTTACTCCCATATATCCCCTTTCGGATAGGATCCCTACAGCTTCCAATATTGCCTATAGTTCCGCCTGGAATATTGTGGTGTCCTTGCTCAATGTTATTGCTCTGTGTGCTCTAGGCCCCACTATTCCTGCTCCCACCCCTTGGAGCGTTTTGGATCCATCCGTGTACCACTTTTGTGAGTCATCCTGTAGCCACCTTGGGTTTGCGCACCACTCTTCCCTTGTCGGGAACTAGACCCTATACTTCCTAACGAAGCACTGTGTAGGATCAATGGTGTCGCTGGCCGTTGACATATTAAGTATGTCTCCGATCCCCTTCAGGATCGTGAGATGACGAATAAGGTTGCCCTCTCCTTAAATTTTTCCCTTCTGTTGATGGAGATAGCCTGAAAAGTTGCCTCCTCTTGAACAGCCACGTTAAGCGGTGCAAGGTTCAGAAGAGCTTCCATGCCCGCCGTTGGAGTGGATCTCATAGCTCCTGTAACGCATAGGCATGCAAGTCTTCGCACCCTACATAGCCGCCGTATTGCTGTTTTTTGTTTGGTTTTGCCCCACCATACCAGAGATCCTATGTAACGTAATAAAATATATCCTATAACCAGGCAAGAAAACAACAACAAAAAAAAACACGTAAATCGGATAAGTGGTTCTCGAGTGATAAGCGCACCAACGGACAGACAGACAGACACGACACAGAGACGTTGTGTTTTATATATATTATATAGATGTTTATTATTATGGTTCTTCTTTCTCACATTTGGTCAATGTGGTTCCATGTTTGGCTGACGGATCCAAGCCAAGTCAGCACAAATGTTATGACCATTGTGTATTAAGGAATGACCTGATAATGTTACATGTTTTCAAAATCGCTGAGTTCTCAATGTTTCTGTGTTTGTTTGTGTTGGGTCCTAATTGTGGTGTGGTGTGAATGTTGTTGGTGTAAGGCCTGTAGCTGATATGACGAGGGGGACAATGATCACTTTTTCTTGTTTCCATAGCCTTTTTATTTATGTTGTAAGGTCTGTTCATTTGGAGATTTTTTCTGCGTATTTCGTTTGGATGTTTGTGTCGTTGGGGACAGCTATGTCAGATAGGTGACTTTTCCTTTTTGCTCTGAAAAGTAATATGGAGTCTATTGGCGGAGACTATTTTATCTGTATGGATACTGATGTCCCAGTAGAGCTTGTAATCTTTATTTTCAAGTATGGCTGTTGGTGTGTGTTTGTAGTATTGATCTGTGTTTTTTATGAGTTTGTATGTTGTGGCTAGTGCTTAGTGAACCACTTTTGCCGCTGAGTCATATCTTGCTGTGTATTCCATTCCGGCTAATGTTTTACATGCGCTTGTTATGGGTTCGATAGTTTTTTTATGCTGGTGGCACGTCTTCTGTAATAGTTGGGCCTTTGATGATTTGCTTTTGGTAGTTTCTGGTTAATATGACTTTATCCTGGATGGCAAGTAAGAAGCCTTCTGTTTCAGGGAATAGCTGCCTATCCTGTAACCATGTGTATGATTGTTTTTTATTTACATGGTCTTGTTCTATGTGGTATCTGTGTTTTCCGTGGAGTGTTTTTTCTGACCACGTTTTCATCTTTTCCTGTTGTAATTGGGTGTAACTGTGTGTGTCTGCTGGGTGGTCTGCCTAGGATAACTTGAGAGGTGTTCAGTTTTTGTCTGCTTTCACTATTGCTGTGTAGAGGCTGGTTTGCTTGGTGTGAGAGAATTTCCTAAGTGCTTGTATTTGTTTTGTGTGTAGTTATCTTATATCTATGATTACTCTTTCTCCTGCCTTCCTCTCGATGGTAACTCTTTACATGCGTTAGGGTGGAATTTCCTGTATTTGGTAAATTGAGAACGTATAAGGATGTGAATGTTTTCTATGTCTGTGTGTGACCATTTGATGATACCAAATGAATATGTGAGTATAGGTATAGCGAACGTGTTGATGGCTTTAGTGAGATTTTTGGAGTTTTATTATTATATAACCTGGCCAGAGAACATATATATGTATATATTAAAAAAAAGACGTAAATCGGGTAAGTGGATCTCAAGTGATAAGCGCACTAACGGACAGACAGACAGAGAAACGTTAGATTTTATGTATATTATATTCTTTGCCACATGATATTGTTCCATATTTAATGGTTTTGGCAGCGTATTGCAAGAGAGCGTGCCAGCAGCAAACTTTTCCGACTTGATGCACTATTATTGTTACTGCTTATTCCTTATGTTACCTAACGTATTAAAATATATCCTAAAGCCTGACCAGAGAACATATGTATGAATTAAAAAAAAAACAGGTAAATCGGATAAGTGGCTCTCGCGTGATAAGCGCACTAACGGGCAGACAGACAAAGAGACGCTGCATTTTATATATCATAAATAGATGCGATAGGATCCAAATTTTTCCGGACTAACCCTATTAAATCTGTTACTTTTAGGCTTGTTGACTTTTGTCACCTTCATAATAGTCTCCCTGCAGCCGAATGCATTATTTTTTCCACTGGTCGAACATTTTTTTGGAAGGTCGATACTGTCACTGCCTCCAGCACTGTCCGCAATTCACGTATCTCTTCTGTTGGCTCATACCGGCCACCTTTTAACTTTATCTTCACGTGGGGCAACAGCCCGAAGTTACAAGGTGCTAAATCAGGCGAAAAAACTGAGTGGAATTCTTTGACAAAAACTATTGTGTACAGATTGGATTGTACTCTGTTGCAGGAGACTTTTTCTGTTCCAAGACTTTAACCGTTTTCTAACCAATAGAAAGTTTGTCAGAGATGCTTAGAAATGTCCACAGACGGTCTTCACGAATGATTTGTTAACTGTGGGAATAATTTCAAGGGTGATTGTAGTTGCAATTCTTTCGGAATGCTCGTCTACATGACTGATTACATTTTAATGGAAATTATTTAGTCTTTGTAGTTTAATGTTTTTTCTCCGAAACTATTTGGCATAGACAGTTGAAATTTGGTACTAATATAGGAATTGATGGCCCCATCACAGCCGTGTAATTTTGAAAGTTAGATTTTGACTTAAGAGGTTAGTTTTAGGGGTGAAATCGCAAGAAAAAATTTCAAGGTCATCAGACCGGAAAAAAAACTTAGTTGAAAACTCATTTGGGGTGCGTTTTGTGAAGTCAGTGATCATTTTATACTTCTGTAACAAAATTTTTTATTTTAAAAGCCATCAACGTACGGAACACTCATTCCGCAAGTCCGAGTTGCACTTGACCGGTTATTTTTAAAACTGTATTATGTTTTCAAGGTAACGACTCAATTGTTAGCAAACTCATATATATTTTTTCTTAGGTTGTGCTCGGTGGATAATATAGAAGGTTATACTGCAGAAATGATGAGAGTACATAAAAGAATGATTGAACAGAGAGAACTGGAGTTTGAAAAAGCTGCACAGATTCATACCGCTGCTAAAAAAAAGAAAGGAAAGAAGAGAGTTAAAAGACCTGACTCTCCTGTTCTTAGGACTTCATCTAGAAGTGCTAGAAACGAAGGTAAGTAAAGATTTGTTTTTTATAAAAAAAAAGAAATCTTTAATTTTTGTTCTTTAAAAAATGTCTATATGGCTTCTTAGTTCACGCATGCAGGCTTAAAATTTTTATAGAAATCTACATGTAATAAGTGGAACTGACCCTCTAGACTAGGCAGTAAAATGCTTAGGTTCTAGAAATCTTTGTAATGAACAATAATGACATTTATGAGCAGCTAGGGAGTTCACCAAATTATCAGGATTTATTTTTTATTTTTAACTACAGGTTTTTTTTTTAATTCTAAGCTGTGCCAATACAGCTTAGAAATGGATCCAAAATTAGCACCATTCTTTAGGAGGACACACCATTCCAAAATTATGAAATATTTAAAAACATGGGACACGTTTAATCCGTGGCATTGTTATTAACCAATTCTTTTTTTGGTTCAAAAGTTTCCACTTTTGCTCTTCTTTGGGTATTTCTTTTAAGTTATCTATCTAACCATGTGAATAGCAGAAATTGGCGAAGAAAGAAATTTCCCAAGAACTTCCAGTTGCGTTAGAGAATGATAATAGTTTTTTTTTGCGAAATGTTGCCAAGTGATGAAACTTGGAAGTGCTATTGAAATCCTCTCATGAAGCAGGAGTCGATGCGATGTGTTCTTTTTTTTATCGTTCATCTCCCCGCCTGAGTAGTAATTTTACTCTTTTTCATATCCTGAGGATATCGGCCGGGATTTCGTAATACCCGTCAACGTTGTCCAAGTGCCGAAACATACATTTTTGTATTTCACGGCCCCCTTTAGACAACGCGGTAGTGCTGCCACGACCTATGTACATGGCCAGGCCATACATACTTAAATAAAAGTATACCGACCTGCCGGGATTAAACCCGAGACCTTCTGCACTGCAAGCAACTACTATGCCACTCGCCACTCGCCGACCGAAGAAGGCGAAAACTCAATCGTCTTCTTGAAAGTTAATGCCGACCGTTTTTTGGGACTGCGAAGAAATTTTACTTATTGAATATATGGAAAAAGGAGACACAATTAATGGAAAGTTTTAGGGAAGGACGATTGAAAACTGCGACTTCTTTTTGTTCAAAATTTGAAAAAAGGCCTATGGGGCCGAAAATTTTCCTCAGATGATGAGTTGAAAGCCGTTGTGGCGTCGTCGTTTTTTAATCGAAGAAACAACAATGTTTTTTTAAGCTCCTCTAGTTTTTCTTCATAGCTAGGTAGATAACTTAAAAAAAAAACACCCTAATACATAATAACAGGTTGTTGAAAAAGTATTGAGCCTTTTAAAGTCAAGATTGAAATAATTGTTTTTATATTTTCGAAGAACTATTAATCCAAATATGTGCCATTTTGGTCGATGACCTGCAATTTTTCTGGCAACGCCATAGTCCCATAGTCCCATAGTTTGTAGTTTCTAGGCAAAAATTTGTGACAAGTGGTTTTCACCGTCATGAAAGATGTAGTACAGAATCAATCGTTCGGCCGGACTGCAGCAGCTCATGATGCACGATTCTCTTCCAATCCCACCAAATACACAGCATCACATTTTTAGCGTCAATCCGAGCGTTGCCATCGTTTGTGGAGCTTATCGTTTTTTGGCCACGATCTTTTTCGCACATTATTGTCGTACATGATCCACTTTTTATGGCATGTGAACTTCAAAAAGGCTCGATTTCGTGGAGTACCTGTTTTAGCGTCAAATCATGTAGCACTCAAACATCGAGCTTCTTGTTGTAGCCACCTTTCTCCAAATGGTTTAAAATTGGGTCAAAATAAGTAAAACGAGCTACGTGAAAATTTTTTTTCTCGGATTTCAAAAATAACTGTTTTTCGATAGAGGTACAAGTACCTTTTTACTCTCTAAATTTGCAATATTTTGCAATACTTCAGTTATTTTGCGAATAATCACTAGTTGAATATTTATATATAGAACTTTTCATTCAACGAATAGAGATAATTGAGTTATTTTTTTTTTAATGAAGCAAACTGTTTATATTTTTCAGTTGAATTCATGCGGTTGTTGTAAAAATAAATATAAACATTTGCTAATTAAACCATGTTCTCGGTTTAATTCGAAAGTGAGATCACATTCTTTTAATGTGTAAAATGCCACTGAGTAAATTTAAAAAAAGTTAGTAACTTCTTATATTAAAGAAGTTATTAATATTTTCCTGTTTACGCTCGGCTTCCAACACGCGAGCCGCTAACGCTGATGCTCTCGAAAAACTCATTAATTTTTAACGAAGGAATCTTAATCGTAGTATCAAGACCTTTGCATTTATTATTTAATAAACAATTAAGTAAAAATGATACAATCCATATTAAATTATTTAAAACATTAACTGTTACTGCTTCTTCACAACTAGAAAATATTTTGCACATCAGTTAGTTATTTTCTTTTGGTTTAAATGCCTGGAATTGGCGAGTCTTAGATATACCTTTACAAATTCGATGCTTCGATTGATAAATGTTTTCGTGAGCCTGATATTCTTCATTTGTATAAAAATCTAAGCTTACATTTTTAAAATAATTAACTGCCCAATCAAACAAGCGTTTGAGAGATGTTAATTGATTTTCACTATTTCTCTGAAGACTTGCAGTTCTCGTCGCACTTTTAACGCATCCAGCAATCCCAACGCAGGCCCCTTTTCTTTGGGAAGTGACGAAAAAATGCCACTCTATACTATTAGTACATTCGGATTCACGCGAGAGTAGAGAAGAAAAATTGAACTTGTTTTTATATCGAGACCCAGCTTTGTCAGAAAAATAATAAATTTTTCGAAAGGCAGAGTCACTGAATGTAGCCTTCAGAGGTTGAATCAATTTCTTATACAAATCAACTGAAGCCCCTAAATGTTTCACATTCTCTCATTTCCAAGTGAAACCGAGAACATGATTTAATTCGCAATATTAATAAATGAAAAATTCTATACATAAATATTGAACTAGCGATTATTCGCAAAATAATTGAAGTAATGCAAAAAATAATTTGGGAGTAAAAAGGTACCTGTACCTCTATCGAAAAATAGTTATCTTTGAAATCCGAAAAAAAAATTTCAGGTGGCCCGTCTTACTTATTTTGACCCAAATCTTTGGTGCCGGTCTTGCTCAACTTTTGCCAAAATGCTATCAACTTTTTCTGGTCGATCAGTGTGAGGAGTATCTTTTACATCGAAATTTTTAGAATGAAGCCGGCTAAACCATTCTTTGGTTCTTACTTTTGGTAACGTATCTCAACCATATACAACCCAAATTACTTTATAGGCTTCCTACACAGCATTTGTGTCGTTATCGAAATAAAATTATAAAAGGTAGCGAACTTTTGCAGAAATTTCACTTATCTTCAAGGCGCTCTAAATTAAGTCTGAATAAACGAATTCCTACAGTTTTTCTATGTCTACTACTGTCAAATGTTAGCTTTCAGTTGACGCTGTGCCTTATATTACCTGAGATATGTGACGCTAAAGCTATCCAACGAGAAAAAGGATCAATACTTTTTTCGACATCCTAAAATTAGGTTTGACCTAACTTAAATATTTCCATAACTTCGAAACGAGGTGTGTAATATACCTTTATTTGTTTTTTATTTTAGTTGTTTCTCCATCACTACATGCCCTAAAAAAGGTAAAAAGTATTCCACTAAAAAGGACCTACAGTTTAAGAGGTTAACTATAAAATAAAACTACTTGTGAGACTGGCTTTGTAACATGTTTCTTTTGTACGTATTTTTATTTTTAATTTGCACTTTATTTTGTTTGTATGCATTGAATATATGTATTGGTTTTTTGTTTCGTGAAAATCGGGTCTATGAATATAGGTATAGGTTAAATTAAGGACATAGTAGCATAATGTAAAAATTATCAGTATTATCGAATTTTTGTCGGTAATGATAATTTCTGATCAATTTGACGTAAATTACTTTATATAAAAAATTCTTTGACTGAACACGTATCTATAAGGATACGGGGTATTTTCTTTTAGATTTAATAGTGACCATTATGTTAGTTAAAGTGTCTTGTATAGTTTAGTAAGGTTTTATACAAAAACACTATATTCATCGACCGTTAGACTGTAAAGTCATAACTAGGGTGGTTCATATTGATGGGCTGTGGTAAAATTAATTTCATTATTAGTATAATTTGTTTTCAGCTATGCACTTTAATAATCCAAAAAAAATCTTTTTTTATTGTTATTTTTTTTTTAATAAACAGTACTGATTATTAAAGTGAGTGAGATGTAGACTTTTGCATTTTAATAAAAATTACGTTTGGTGATAAAATTATTTTTCCTAATACAAAATTCTAGGTTTAAATACTCTGGTTAGAACTACTCCCCCAACTAAATTTACTTCAATTAATAGAATAAAACCACTCTATCTTCATCACTTAGTTAATCAAGACAAAGTAACCAACTTGGAGGGGAGGAGAAAATGAAGTAATCTCGTCTCTATAGTAATATAAATTAAAAAGTTTATAGAGAAAAGAACAAACTTTTTAAATTTTTAGTTTCATAGTTTTATACTTTTTTTTCCCATTTATTTTAGTCAATAAATAACTGTTTGTAGCTGAATTATCCTAATGGTTTGATTTATATTTTTTTTTTGAAAAATCGCGCTTCTTAAGATCAGCCCATTCCCATTTGGAGTAATTTTCCGACGGTTCGTCGCACACGACACATTTTCAGGGGCCTCTACTCATCGAAACTGGAACATCGAGTGAAGTCGGAAGTTCCGTAAACACCGGACTGGGGTTTACCGAACGGTTACCTAGTGTAATGATCATTTTACACACACATAGACTGTAATTTGAATCCCTATTATTGTTGTTAGAGGGTTTGTAAATCTCGATAAATTCCTTAGACTTACGTTTATACAAAATAGAAGCAGAAGTAAGAACTTTGGAACACTCTCAGCTTGTAAACGAATTATGTCTTTTGGTGATCTTAGGCATTATCCAATTTTCTAGAAAGTGTTGAGGATTATGCGAATGTTGGAACTTTTAAGTAATTTAACTATTTTGTTTGTAGTACCGCGTCTGTAAAATAAAATTGCACTATTTACTGGTTGATCTTCACTACTATCTTGTGTGGTAGCCAGGTTTTTAAAGTGTTTAAGCCAGTTTTAAATATGGTTAGTGCAATATTCATTACTGTTTAGAGCACCGATCAGTTTATCTGTTTCTGATAGCATAGAATGTTCATCACATATTGATATGGCTCTAAATACTAGTGAGTTAATGATGGATGGTTTCTAAGGACGATGATGTGAGAGATATCTATTGGTATGAGTTGGCTTTCTGTAAATTAAATGTCCCAATATGCTGTTACTTTTCCTTTGAACCAGTACATCTAGAAAATGAAGGGTGCAGTGTGTATAAAAATATTGATTTTAAAGAAGCTGAGGTTAGCCTTAACCTTTCTTCAAGGAATTCTGTGAAGATATTCGCCACTACAGGAGGTAGTGGAGAACAGCTTCCGTTCCACATTTTTTTTTTCTTTCACAATTCCTCTTCTTATAAAACGGGGTCTTGTTCTGTCTGTTTTAGGTCTCTTGTGACGCAAATGTCCAGCTTTCGTGCCATCTTTTTTGGTGGTCGACCGAGAGGTCTCCTTGTTTTTGGTTTTCCATCTTTTGCTCATCTTGGCCAGCTATTGGCTGACATCCTACTTACATGATCGCTCCAATATCGACGTCTTGATCTTAAAACGGACGATGTCTTGAATCTTAAGTTCTTCTCGTATAGTTGTGCTTCATACCTGGTCTCTTAGGGTTAGTCTCATGAGGGTTTTTGTTTTAGATGTTTCCGCTTTTGTTTCTGCGGCGTACGTTAATACTGGTCTTACCACGGTTTTATATAGGCGCACTTTACTTTCAATGGAAATGTAATAATTTTTCCATATTAAGTCCCTCAAAGAACCAGACATTCTCGATGTTTATTTACCCGATTGAGTATCTCTTGATATGGAATTTTGACCTCGATAGCTTTTCACCCAGATATATGCAGTGCATATTCTGTGCTATTGTTTTTTTATAGATAGCTAATTTACATCTAATGAGGTCTGCCATAACCATTAGTTCTGTTTTTTCTTTCGGTATTCTCATGTTATATATGATCGTGCTGTTGTTTGGAAACGATGTATTAGTCGCTGTAAGCCATCTTCATTTTCTTCTGTTAATATTGCATCATCACCAAAGCACAATTTTTTAGAGTTTTTAATTCCATTTTATATCAGCTATTGACCTCATATTATTTTGTCCATTATTTAATTAAAAAGTATAGGACTCATGTCATCGTCTTGCCGAATTCCAGATGATATTTGTACTTCTTCAGTTAGTTCTTCCTGTGTCTTAATACGTGTCTTATTGCTTTTATTGAGTGAGCAGTTCAATCACTTTAATATAGTTGTTGTTGAAACAATGATCTCGTGAAATTTGTAACACGTCTCTCAACTATACCCTATAGAATGCTTTTTTTGGATCAATGAATCACAGAAATAAATGTTAATTAAATTCTAATGATTCTTCAATCAGTTGTCTGATTGTAAATAACAACAATTCCATCAATCTGTACTTTAACTGGCATTGATTAGTCACATTTTGTTTGATCAAGACTGCAAGGACCGTTCTTTGAATACCTAAATATTAATCAGACTGAAGATGGAGGCCCATGTCGTCGTAACATGTGCATGCTGATTAATTTGTCTTGATTAAATGAGTGAAGAAGACAGAGATGTTTCATTCCATTAATTAATTTACTCCCCCGAGAAGACGGACTACTTCGTTAAAATTTACATAATTTTTTTTTCGTTTTTGGTACATCTTCGTCAGTTGAAATTTTTGTTGCTTGGATATTCTAAACTTATTCAATATCATTCCTGCGATTATGATAATTTTTTACTTAGTTGGCCCTATTATATCTGTTTTATGCCAAGTACTGTTGTTTCAAAATAAAGGCGATAAATACTGAGTGCCGGGTGTGCTAGTCTTGATAACATTAAAAGAATTAAATCATAATTAATAACATTTATTAAGTTGATTTGTGAATAAGAAACATATTTAAGGTTTTTTCGTATTTTTCTCTTTTTAATAATAATTGTTTGCAGCTTTGGCTATGATTCTACTAGTTTTATAATAATTATTTACACTCACAATATCCAAGCCCCTCAGGGGGACATTGTTTTAAAGTGTTAGAAGAACCCGTTCGTGTTGTATAAATAATAAGTTTAGCATAATCCGAGACAATAGTGGAGACCTTTACTTGTTACATTGTAAATATATTTTTCGAAATGTTTGCTTATTGCTTGGTTGTTTAATTCTAACGGCTTCCGTTCCTAGGGCGATATTCCAGGTCACCCCGGGCATCATCCCTGTAAAAAGTCAGTGGAATTTTACTCTAATCTTCACCACCCAACACCACACCAGTCTTCGGCACAAGAAGACTGATCCCGGAGGTCGTCCTTTATGATCGTCTTATCCGAAGAGATGTTTTCACCACATTTCTCATAATTTTATCGTAGATATAAGAAAAAAGACAAATTTTCTGTGTATGTTCTATGGCTTTAGAGGAGTAGTTAGAGGTAAAAAGAAATTAGAGTAATACATTTTGTCTTTTAATATAAAGTTACAAGAAAAATTTCAACTTTATGGGGGATTAGATGATTATTTACGTTACAAAAGAGCGAAATTGCATATCTGAACTTTTAAAATTCCGATTTACCGGGGCTGTTCGATAGGTATGGTAAATTTTCAAGATGGGGCGACACTTACCGCTTTGTAGTCTACGTCGTGAAAATACCATCTTTCCGACTGTGTTATAGTACATTTCGGTTAAAGTCGAAACATATTTGACGTTTGGTAAGATTTTAAAGTGAACGTGTGATTGATATAAACAATGGAAAAAAACGAGTTCCATGCAGTTATTGAACATTTCTATTTAAAGAAATAGACGAATACAAGGGAGTCTGCACCAGCATTGAAAACTATTTATTTCTGGTCTGAAGGTTGTGTTATCGACTGACATTCACATGTCATTATCTTAGTTAACTATTGGGAGAAAGGTCGAGCAATAACGGGAGAATATAATACAACCCTCTTCGACTATTTTAACTAAGAACTGCGATCAAAACGGTCGAGACTGTCTCGCAAAAAATTGATCTTTCATCAGGACAACGCAATATCTCACACTTCTTTTGTCGCAATAGCCAAATTGCGATTCGAATCACTACCACATCTACCCTTCTCTCCAGATTTGATCCCCTTCGAATTTTTCTCCCAGTCTCAAGACCTGGCTCGGGAGACAACTAGTTTTTCGAGGGAATAAAAAAAAACTAAAACATCGCCAGAATAAATATGTGGAGCTGAAAGGATACTACTTTGAAAAATAAAAATAAAACATTAAAAAATGTATAATTTTTCTTAGTTTTTTACTATATTTATCGAACGCCCCTCGTAAAAAATTTCATACAAGAAAATTTCATTTTGCATCCATATAAAAGGCTTTAGTTATTGCTGGTTGTAAAAATAATAAAAAAAGACAAACTTGATTCTGTGGCAGTTTTTTTTAAAAAAAATCCCGGTCTGATTACAAAATCTTCGAAGTAATATTCCTAAAATGTTCTCAGAAAATTAAGGTTTTCATATCATATTAAAGCTTGGTTAAGTCATTTTCAAGCCTTTAAAACAAACTATTGTAACAAGCAAAATATAATACTTCACTTTAGTAAGGGAAATAAAAAGGAGTTACAGTCGGTGATTACTATTTTAAACATCAACCTTTCCAATCCAACAAACCTTTGTTTAATTGAACTTGAAAAAGAACAATGTCTTCTAATCTAATTCCTTACAGTGTTTATGAAATAAGAATTCTTAACTATGTGTTTAAAGAATAGAAGCCTCTAGTTGTAGTCGCTTTACGTAGAACTATAACAAAGTTGTTGATAGATTGAGCAATTCTTGTAAAAGTATGAGCTAATATAATGTAAGCCAACTATATTGTAAAGTTATATCTTTGTCTCCTCTAGTGAATTAAATTATAAAGTTAACTATAATATAACTATGAACCTATCTATGAGATGATTTTTCTTTTCAAGGATAAACTTTCGCAGAGCACTTTTTCAAAATTCTAACCTTTTAGAATACTTTTTAAACAGTTTTTTTCGTCTAGAAATTGGTGAAGATTTTATTCAAAATGTTTTTTGTCCACTGAAGCTTTCTAGCTTTCATTTTCTATATCTGAAATTGGCCTCTTAAAATCTGCCAGGGTAACTCACCACCAAAGACCATTATAGACCAAAAGGGCGACCCGAAATTTTGGTCTGTCTATTTCCAAGGAAAAACAACTGTCAAATGTCGTCGATGTCGTCCTTTATGAAAACTAAGTTAACACGTTTTCTTTGAACTGAAGTTACTCTGAGAGAGTGGTGAAATCATATTCGATAAACAAGATAACAGAAATTTACGAATGACCGCTGAAAAATATATAAAAAAAAAACAAGTTCGTTCATACAGATATCCGATTATGTTTTTAATGTAGTATATATTTTAAAAACATACTAATTGGTGAGATTGCTATTGATAATAGTATCATATATCTACATATATCAAAAACTATTTCAAATATAATATTTAGATTTAAATGAAAAATTAAAAATAAATAGTCACTACAAATCTAGATTTTCTGAATAATATATTTTCATAATTTTTAAAAATTTTTAATTGAGTTTAAAGGTTTTTTTAGTGGGTGTGTTCTGCGATCTTTGTAGTCTGTTTAGGTCAAATTTTCGCACATTTACATTAAAACGCGTTCACACTTCTAAATTATCCTAAAAATTAGCTGCTAACGAATCGGTCAACTGTACAGTTTACAAAAAAATCCTTGGTTCACTGTCTTTCTCAATATCATTAAAATTCTAATCCAATGAGGCGTATATTTTAGCTAACGGAAAAGACGGTAATTAACATTATATTTATAACAGCTGAAATATTTTCTAAATTTGTATTTTAACAAATTATATATAACCACATGTAAAAAGCTAATAAAATTAATAAATATTAGTGGCACCACTGATACACTTTCAATTTTTTTTTTACTGTAAAGATAGGAGCCCATCAGTCAGTTTTTTAGCGATGTGGCAACAATTTACTCCATTGTTCGCTACTTGTTCTTACCGCACTTGTTGAACTTTTAAATGGATTCTGCTTCTGGTAGCTGTAAAACCCTGGGTTGGTTTTGGCTGCTTGTACGACCATCTTCCATCTCTGGCGATCCGTCATACTATGGGGATTGAATTCCCCTCGTATAGTTTGGAGATCTCGCCGGTGCATTTTCAGTCTACCTAACGGCCTTCTACCTATTGGATTTTCTTCCCATACCAGTTTTACCAATCTATCGTCCCCTTGTCTTTGGATGTACTCCGCCCACCGTAACCAATTTGCTTCAATCTCTTGGATTATATCGGGGCTTTTATCTCTTGGTTTGTTCTGGTGCGAAACCTTCCTGTATCCTCATCCTTCACTGGCCCGTATATTTTCCTGAGAACCTTTTGCTCAAATCGTCTCGGCGTTTCCATATTGGTGACTGTCAAGAGTCCACGTTTCGCTGCTATATGTAAGGACTAGTTTGATGATGTTTTTGTAAATGCGTACTTTCGATGTTCTTGACAGTTGTTTTGATCTTAACAGCTTCTGCATCGCAAACATATACCTACTCGCCTCCCGAATACCTCCTTTTATCTCTTCAGTACTCGTTCGAAATTATACTCGCCCATGCTGACATTCTGTGCTACTCTATCTCTGTGGGCTTGCCGGTGCACTAGCAAGTACTTAATTTTTATCTTCGTTTACCCTCGACCCCATCTTATTAGCTTCTCTCTCCAGTTTGGTAAACATTTCTTTTACTTTGATTTCTGATCTTGCTACAATGTCAATGTCATCAGCAAAGGCAAGCAACAATTGAAAACCATCAGTAGTGAACAGTTCCATCCTCAGTTCAGCCTCCCTTACGGTCTTATTCAGTGCGACATTAAAAAGGATGAGGGACAAAGCATCTCCCTGGCGTAGTCCGTTCCTAATCCCGAAAACTTCCGAATGAGTGGTACCCATCCTAACTCTGCTCCTCGTTCTCTCCATACAAACAGCTACGAGATTAATTAACTTTCGCAGCATTGAAATTTCTAACCTTGCATTCTATACTTGATCACGTGAAAGACTATCATACGCTTGCTAGAAATCGGTGAAGAGGTTGTGGAGGTCCTAGTTGAATTCCCAGCATTTCCCCAGTAGTTGCCTTACGGCAAATATCTGGTCCACAGTCGAGCGATTTTTCCGGAAACCACACTGAGTCCTCTATAAATGGTGTTAATCTGTTTAAGAAAATGTAGGCTGTATTAAAGTGAGATACCTCTGTAATTTTTACAAACTGTGCGGTCTTCTCTCCTGTAAAGCGGTATGATAACACTCTCTCTATGTATTTTAATGCGAGATCAGCTGCGGATTTTTTTTAGTTCTTCAGTGAAGGATGTCTGTAATGAAAATCCCGTTAGGAAACCAAAATCAGAAGCTACAGCAACTAAATTTTGAAATCTCTAATCCATTTGCTGAATGAGTGTGTCCAGTACACAGCAAAGCTGAACTTTAAACTTTTGAAGTGTGGCGGTGTCATCCTCGGCCTTTTCGTCGACCATTGCTTTAACCTTTTCTTTCAGTTTTCTATTAGATGCTATCGCTATTAATTGTTCGTTTGTATAGTATAAATTTTGCGTAAGTGCCTTGTTAATGCGCGCCTTTGAGGACTGCATCCTTGACAGACGGTCCTGTTGCCAAGCCCTAGCTACAACACTGTTGATTATACGTATTTATTAATGTTTTATGGATGTTGAACATTATTATTATTTTCCATGTTAAAATCAATCAAATTTTAACTCACCCTAACTTTTTACATAATAATTTGCAAAAGAGCTGATATCAATTTGTTAAAATATGCACAAACAAGCAACTATATAGACTCTCGACTGATTTTGAAATTTCGCTTTTTAAAGTTTTTTTAAACCACCATGTTTAACCTTTTTTCCATAAATAATGTAAAACAACTTTACTTTTTATCTTATCCAAATTTTTATCTTCACCGTAAATAACTTCCCCATTACAATGTTGTTACAATCAGTAAATATATTAATACAATTTTAAAAAAAATGTGTTTACCAAATATAATTTCCCCAAAATTCAAGGCATAACTTCAAAACACCCACTGGGAGTTATCAAGCCAGCTTCCGAGCTTCCTAACTCTTGACAGTTTTAGGGCGCCTCAAGGAACAACTATGAATACGAGCCTTAGATCATTTTGATTTTGAGAATACATTTAAAAAATTAGGATGAATACGAGTATAACTAAAAGAAAGCAATTTTTTGCTATGGTCATGAAAATACTTTTTTTTTTAATTTACGCTATAGTTTTATCGTGACCATTATAATAGGCAATTATAGGACAAATATATTTGTAAAATAGCTATTTTTTTGTAGTAAAAATTACCCAAATTAGGAGAAAAATTTACACTTAATGTCAAGTGTTCTGATTTCCGTGACTGTAACTACACCGCATAAAACATTTTGAATAAAATATTCGCTAGCTCTAGCAATTTACAATTTAATTTTAAGACTTTGTCCAGCTTATTAGTTAACCAGTTAAACAAAATAAGCCCTTTAAATTCATATTTATAGTTCCTTTATTACTGAGATATGCTAATTTAAATTTCGTAAACTCGAATATTAAAACAGTTTTATCCAAATCCATTTCTACTTAATTTACGTTAAAAAATATATCGTGTACTAATTGTAGTAAATTATAGGGTCTTTATTGGTCTATTGATGTTTTGTTATTAACTAGCGAAATTGGGCGGCCAAAGGACGCATCAGTCATTTGTGGACAATTTTATTTAAAAAAATTTTTGAAACTCCTGACAAATTACATCTTGCGATATAATGAACTAAATATCTTAAATATGGCATTTCATTTGCATTAGCACCTTACATGGGTGAAACTTCTGAATTTTTTTCAATAGATTTATATGGGTTTTAAAAACTCAGTAACGACGCCTTTTTATAACCGCAAAACAGGAAATTTAAGTCCATAACTTGACGAATATATATATATATATATATATATATATATATATATATATATATATATATATATATATATATATATATATATTAACTCGAAGCTCTAGACGTCTATTCTGGAAAAAAGTGAGAGAAATAGAACTGTCAAGTATGAAAATATATGAGTTTAAACAATGCGCATTAACATGAACATTTATCACTGTACACGCTTCAAAAAAAGGGTCGCACGGCGCTAATTGTGGGTCGCTTCATTAGGGAACAACTTCATAAAAATATATTATTTTCATTTTTTCACTCTATTCGTGTCTTCCGCGTCGCTCGCTGCAGGTACCGATGAAGGATACGGCATTAGTGACATGTAAAAACAAACTCATTACAATATAATATTGGACGAATTTTCCTTACGTCTTAAAAAAAGCAAAAGTGAAATGATTATTATATAGACAGCTTTAAATTGATTTTTTATTTAAATAACTTCATGGATATTGATTTCAATGGAATTTTTTCTTTCTAAAAATATAATCTCAAATTTTTTAAACGCAACGATATCAAATTTGCGAAAAAAGCTTTTGGTTATTTGTGAATTTTTCAACTTTGGTCAATCACCTGCATGAAAAATATAATTGAAGTTGACACTAACAGTTTCAAAACAGTTTTTTTCTTTTCGGGTTTTTAACGATAATTTTCTATCCCGTTTAAAATATTTTGGTACTAAATTTAGCGACGTCAAAGCAATATATTTTATGTGAGAAAGTTCCTGCTAAGCCTAGAGTTCCGTAAAAAATGAGTTTAAAACTGTTCTTGTGCGACCCAACCAGGCTTAAAAGATGTAATATTGTTTGTATGAACTTTTATTTATTGTTAAAAGTACGTCCGAGAATTGCGTTCGATGATTATGCCTTAAAAATAAATAAAATGCAGTATTGTTTCGACACTGTTTCAGCAAAATAATGTTATTTCCTATTTAACTTTTCTAATCCTGTTAAAAAGTCATTCACGAGAAACCGCCCTAATAATTTCTCATAAGATTACTTAAGTAATTTGGTCCGAAAAAAACCTTAGTGATAGATTGTTATTTATTTTAGTTGGAAAAATTGTAATTATTTTTGTTACAAAAATTCCACTATTTATAGATTTTTATGTGAGCCATCCAACTATAGAAGTTTTTTTTTTGTGACAATCTTTATTGTTTAGCTTAGTATAATTATTTTACATAATAGTTCTGTGATTTTTTTTGTATGTTATTCAGTCGTTTTTAAATAAAGCATGTATAAAAGACAGACTTTTTTTTCTTATAGGTGATGTGCCCAAATAATTCTTAGTAGTAGTATGCCCCACACTACTGCCCTCTGAATGAGGTTTTGAACACATATTTTTTACTGACTGACTTTTATTTACCACAAAAAAACACAAACGTATTTCCTTTGAATTTCAACACTACTTCTTTCCTTAAATCAGTGTCGACTAGCTTATAGTTTCCTTGAGGAGGTCTTACAAAACTAGTGTTTTTCCGTAAAAGGGAGAAGAAGCTCTGGGAACTACTCGGGAGTTTTACACACCTACTCAGTTCGCTGATCTTGGAAGCACCTGAACTACACAAAATTAATTCCTTTATTCTCTTGGGCACAACTTAGAGAGGATTATATGGGAAGGAGGCAAATCATAACTTATTGGTGAACTGATACGGTCCCGACACTCTTCTAAGCGAGCTGTGAAATTATTAATTTCCGCAAAAAAACATTGAAATATCTAGGAGTAATAAATAGATAAAAATAAATCGTATAGATACAAAAATTTATGGTTTAGAGAGTGAATTGGAGAGAATATGTAGAGAGCAAAAGGACGATTTTTTTGGGTACGAAAGCATTGTAGAGGAGCCGTTAATTGCTTTTGTGGAGTAAAATCACACAATCTACAAGTATTGTCATGCAAAGCGTTGCCTCCCAGAGCGGTGCCTGTTATTAATACACGTCGGGCTATTACGTCACATCCATATTAGGTGCAGCATCTCACTCCTCGTACAAAATTTTTCAAGCAATCTTTTATATGGAGAACATTATCCCTTTGGAATGATTTGCCCAGCAGTGTGTTTCTCACCGAATATAACTTGCAGCGATTCAAGGCCAACGTACAGGGTGTTATGGAATTCACTGCATATATTGGAACTGGCGCCTCATTGTAGCTAGACCGATTGCAGAAAATTCACACTGAGTCATAAAAGAAAAAAAAATCGGTCCCAAAGAAATGCTGACATGAATATTTTTTTCATGCCGCCACTGGTGAACCATACAACTCCACAATATCGCCGATGGTTAACCAGAACGTAAGGTCTGCAGTGTTGTGTACATTTGAATAGGGTTTTCCTAAACAAATTACATAAAAACAAATAATATAAAAATTGTTACGTTTTAAAATAATTACTTCGAGACCCCAACAAATTAATTACACAAGTTTTATACTTAAATATTTTATTATAATAAGTAAAAATTTTAACACATGTAATTGACTAAAATTTTATTTGCTCCATTGTAAAAATGACTGCTTTACTTTATCCTAAAGCCGACAAAGGATCTCTTGTCGCCGTCGAACGCCGACAATAACGGATTTCTTGTCTGTGTCGGTAGCTTTTGAATGGTTCTCTGCTTGGCGGTGGCCAAGTGACAACGCTCTCTACCAAAACGTCAAATTCACGTTTAGTTTATTTACAGCGAACATTTACAAATTTCGCATTATGTCGTGGGTAAAGTGAGGGAAAAATCAATGTATTGCTTAAGGTGAGGAAGGGACTTTCAAGGGTGATCTCGTATTTATTGTACTATAGTACTGTATTCTGAGTTCTTCGAGTCAAGGGGACGAAACAGTACCTTATTTTTTTGCTATTTGCAATATTAACAAGGGTAAAGGTCAAAAGGGGTGGGAATCATTGTATTGTTTCAATATATAACAATTTTGATCGAGATATTTTAAAAAAATTGTAGCTTATCATTTGTAGTAAAAAGATATATAAGGTGAACGGAATGGAGTCAGTGTCTGTGTTTTTTTTTGTTATTTCCAATTTTAACAGAAATAGTATGCTGAAGGGATTGAGATCTGGTTAACTTAAAAAACAGTTAAACTGGCCGAAACTTACTTACCTCTGGCACAGTAGGTATATTATTGTTTTTACGCCCATTGCTGAAGGGAAAGAATTATCCATTCTTACGTCGCGAAAAATATATATTTCCCATTTCCATTGGTCTGTTTATCTCACTGTCAGGCTGTCGGTATCATAATACTCGAGCGAAATTATAATATTTGAAATAAGGATGGAACCTATAGTTTTTGAGCGATATCGTTTCAAGAAAAGGTGAAAGAGGTGAGTGTCGATATGTTGTATGATTTTATTCATATTATGGAAATTTACTTTCTCTTTACTTGAGAAAGTTAGATTCAGTATTTATTTTAGAACTACATGGTTGCAAGAAAGGTATTGGATAAATCAACCGATTTTTTAAAGGCGTTTTGTGAAATTTTTTTATAGGTTATATTTATTGTAGTCATGAGTTAAACTTTCTTTAAAAAATGCTCTAACTTAAAGAAACACCCTGTACATAGATTGGGTAGTGTGTAGTGATGTGATTCGAATTAAAAATCGGCATCATCCGATTATGAAAACCTAAGAATCGAATTATATATAATCGGAATTCGCGTCGTCATAAAATCTAAAATCGGTAAAATCGTAAATAAAAGTACAAAAGTCAACAACAAAACACTAGGATTGTCGGATCGCGATAAAATCAAACATCGTAACGCGTAATAGTTTCTATTCAGGTGATGGAGTTGGTGTATTTTCTGGGGAACCACCTGATTTTTCTGTTGTCTTTCCATTTGCATCATTTATAGATTGTTCTGTTTCGATCTGGCCCGATCTGTAGATCATGCCAGTCTTTTAGAGAAATTTTTAGTTTTACAGTGAGATGTATTCCTAATAAATTTTGCTTCAAATTTATTGTTCCGCCAAAACATTTTATTATTTTACCGCATATCTTGCAAGCAGCTTGTTTAGAGTTAATTTTTTTGAACCAGTTCCACACCGGCGAATGTTTTTTATAACCAGGCCGCATTTTCTATTTTCTTTATAAAATTTACTTTTAACTTTAATTACTCAACACTCAGCTAACAGTCAACACCCAACACCAACGACGATTCATTCATTCGTTTATATTCATTCATACTATTAAAAAATAATAAATAATTAAATTAATCGGCATGCCTCGAGTTCGAGTTTCGCTTCGGCAAAATCGCCAAAATCGGACAATTCCGATGAATTTTAAGTTTTATAGTGACGCACGCAACATCAAAGGTAGTATGGGATGAGATGATTTGAAATTCGAATCTATAATATATATAAAATGCAACGTCTCTCTGTCTGTCTGTCCGTTAGTGCGCTTATCACTGGAGAAGCACTTATCCGATTTACGTACTTTTTTTTTAAAACATACATATGTTCTCTGGCCAGGTTATAGGCTATATTTTATTACGATAGGTAACATAAGGAATGAGCAGTGACGTAAAATAGTGAATGAAGTCGGAAAAAGGTTTGCTGCTAGCGCTTTCCCTTGTAATACACAGCCTAAACCATTAAATATGGAACAATATTATGGAGCAGAGAATATCTATAATCTGTAATATATATATAAAATGGAATGTCTCTCTGTCTGTCTGTCCATTAGTGCGTTTATCACGCGAGAACAACTTATCCAATTTACGTGTCTTTTTTTAAATTCATACATATATTCTTTGACCAGGTTATAGATATATATTTTATTACATCTATAATATATATAAAATGTAACGTATCTCTGTCTGTCCGTTAGTGCGCTTATCACTGGAGAACCACTTATCCTAATTACGTGCTTTTTTTTTTAAACATACATATGTTCTCTGGCCAGGTTATAGGATATATTTTATTACGTTAGGTGACATAAGGAATAAGCAGTGACGATAATAGTGAATCAAGTCGGAGAAAACTTTGCTGCTAGCCCGTTCTCTTGCAATACACTGCCTAAAGCATTAAATATGGAACAATATTATGTAGCAAAGAATATAATATATATAATATGCAACGTCTCTCTGTCTGTCTGCCTGTCCGTTAGTGCGCTTATCACTCGAGAACCACTTATACGATTTACGTGTTTTTTTTTTTAAATTCATACATTTGTTCTCTGGCCAGGTTATCTATAATCTCCTATCTAGAAATATATAAAATGCAACGTCTCTCCGTCTGCCTGTCTGTCCGTTAGTGGGCTTATCACTTGAGAACCACTTATCCGATTTACGTGTTTTTATAAATTTATACATATGTTCTATATAATTCAATATAAGCCTAGATAATGGGAGATAAGATGAGATAATGAGAGATAAGGAGAAATAATGGGAGATAAGGAGAAATAATGGGAGATAAGTCGAGATAAGCCTCAATAATGGGAGATAAGTATAAATAATAGGAGATAAGCAGAGATAAGTCTAGATAATGGGAGTTATGGCGAGATAATGGGAGATAAGGAGAAATAATGGTAGATGAGCAGAGATAAGCCTAGATAATGGAAATTATGTAGAGATAATGGGAGATAAGGAGAAATATTGGGAGATAAGGGGAAATAATGGGAGATATTTTATTACGTTGGGTAACATAAGGAATAAGCAATGACGATAGTAGTGAATCAAGTCCTCGCGAGCGGAGCCGCGGGCCCGGCTAGTTATAATATAATCCGATTATCAAAATCATTCATAACCTGAGAAACCGATTATTGAAATAATACGATTATGCCCACTACTAGTAGTATGTAGAATGGAAAAATAAAAAGTCTGTTATTATAATTTAGTAACTTTATTTTCATTTGCTTATAGCAAAATTTGTTTTAAATTTTAAACTTAAAAACTAACACCATTTGCAAAAAGAGAGAAAAAACACCCTTAATTCATAGAAAAATTATTCAGGCACTTAAAAAAAAGAAATATAAGGAAGCGTCTACGAACCCGCCGACCGCATCACTTGAAGTATAACTTATAACTCCTTTGGAAATCATCTAGACACTTCCAGTATAAGCGAGTTTTACCCTTTTTTCCTGTCAAAGCAATTCGTAACATTTTAGTACAAAGTTTAAGTAGTTAACAAAAAAAATAGACAATATTTTAGATCATAATATATAAAAAATAAAACAGATCAGTGTTAATAAATCTTAACAATTATTTACAAATAGAGAAATAAATTAATAAAATAAAAAGTATAAATTATATGATATCAAAAAAAAAACAAGCAACTAATAATAATAATAAAAAACAACCACAGTAACTTGTATAAAGATAAATAAAGCTTTCTTTTTAAGAAATCGTGTGCATAACAGATCTTACGTAACTAAAGGCCAGTATAACAACTTGGGGTTAACAGTAACAACCATCAGTTAGCACAATAAGTAGGACTTTCGTATAATATTGGTCGGGTATATATATATTTTTTTTATTATTTACATTACATACAATTATTATGTAGTTAAAATGAATATATATTCTACACATAAAACTATATTTCCCTCTAAAATTTGTAATAGCTATACAGGCAAAGCAGGCCATACACTGACGATCATGATCTTCACGTTTTAGAGCCTATAGGCCCGCTCGTGTGGGTGGTCCACTAAAAAATCATACAAAGTCCCGAGATTCAACATAAAGAGAGAGAGTCAAATAACTTAACCCTAAGTTGTAAAACCAGCTCTAAGACTAAACTACCCGTTTATAGTAAAAAAGTATCTGGTAACAATGAGTAGTTTCTTCTTTATAGCAGCGATAGATTTTTGTCCGTATATGGGTTTTGGATGTAAGTTCTGAAAAAATAAATTAAGTAAGGATTAGTACATTATTTATGTAATTTTTACATTTATTTATTTTTTTTTTATTTCTCACACCTCAAAAACATTAGGAGTATGGTTCAGAGGTACTGAAATGTCATACATAACAGGAGTCAATCTGACACGTGTTTGCCAGGTAAGAGTATGAGAGAGAAAATAAAGAAATCCAATTTTACTTTTCTTTCGAGCGTGATAACAGTGTCGGATGCGTTTTTGCTTTAAGATCTTGTCGTACAGGTGGTTATTTGCAAATTATGGCTTAAAATGAAGCAATTTCCATTAATACAAAATTTAAAAAGAAACTGGGTAAACAGCACCCAGGTTACACGTAAATTAACCATTTTAAGATATATAATTTTAGTATACAGTTGATATTCAAATAAAAATAAGAAAAAAGCACCTTCTTTATGTAAGGGCCTAGGCAATTTGGCAATGTCGCATGTGATGCGTTCGGGAGACGTGCTTTCCGTTTAACTTTGAATCTTCATAAAAAAAAAGTTATCTGCCAAACGGAAGAGCAAAAAAAAATTGGGTAAACGAGTATAAGTACTTATTTACATAATGTTTAAGGGTGAACACCACTGTAAAATCTTAAAAAAATCGTTTTTTTTTTCTTGGCTTCACTGATTCTTTATGAATGTAGTGCGGACATCGCAGAGTAAAAAAAACTTTTTTACAATTAAACTTTAAATGCGTTTTCTATCAATCGACTAAAAATTCTGTACATAGCTTTAAAAGGTCATAACTTAGGGAATGACGTATGGATTTTGCAGCTGATGCAAAATTGCTTTTTTAATTAACAATTTAGTGTAAATTTTTTTCATTTTTTTTTGTTTTGTTCATTTGCCTGCCAAACTAACAAAAATCAATATTTTTCATTTCCTTAGATTTCCACTTATAAAATAAGATTATTTGGTAAAACTTCGTTATGCGGGCTTTTCAGAAAAAGGTTTTTTTATGAAATGGTCTAATTTTGAAAGACTTACGAGAAAATATCGGGGGGAGGCCGTTTTTACACGTTTTTTTGCTTATAAATGCTGATACGTGAGCGTACGAAAGTCTACTACGCTATTGACAACCACTGATCGAACAGCTCGGGAGAACTCAGTTCGTTTATGCGCATGTGCCGAGATCATTATGCTACATTAACAGTGAAATTTTTCTTTGCGGAAAACAACACGAAAAGAACAAATCAACAAGGTTTTTTTTTTTGGAATAGGCCTAAAATGGTCTAATTTCGAAAGACTGACGAGAAAAAATCGAGGTAAGGCTGTTCTTGCTAACTTGAACAGTCACTAATATAGCACGTATATCATTTTTTCACATTAAGGTAGGACATTTTTTCAATATTTAATGTATTTTGTGATTGCTGATTATTTAATTCAGGTTAGGTTCGATTAGCTCAGGTTAACGAAAAACGGTTACTTCCCGTTACTTTTACCAAGAATAATGACAATAAACAATTTTGTGATAAGATTAGATTATAACTGAAAAAAATTTAATAATTTTTTGAAAAGATTAGGCTGACCTTTACATTTGACCCATTAGTGTGAACGGAGCCTATTCTTCCGAAAACAACTGACAGTATCGATCAGTGGTTATCAACAGTTGTCTATGATATAGGTTAATTTTTATTTACCAAAAAAAAGTGCAAAAACGGCTTCCCCTGATATTTTCTCGTAAGTCTCTCAAAAATTAGACCATTTTAAGCCTATTCCAAGAAAAAAACCTCTTTTTCTGAAAAGCCCGTGTAATGAAGTTTTACCGAATATTTTTGTTTTTTCATTATAGGTTCATCACTTTGTGAACAATTTTTCCGGTAGTGCAAAAAAGGGGTTTTTGTTCATCGAGGGCTATAGCCGCCATTTTGTATTAAAAAATTTTTTCGTAAAAAAATTCTTAAAGTTCACCTTTTTTTTGACCTCTACAGTGGTGTTCACCATTAATTTAAAGTAAATATTCCAGTCAAAAATGTTCATATTATTGAGACTTTACCGTTTGTAGGCTCTGATATTATTTTAGAATATTTCCTAAGGATAAGAAAAACTCAAGAGTTTCCCTCCAATCAATTGGTGGGGCCATTAAGTCTACTAATGTTAAAACCATAAACCACATTTGTTCGTTAAAAAACTATTAATGAAAGATGGGTCCAAAGAAAATTTTCATAACATTTTTTCAGTTTTCAATAAAGAAAATGTCTTATTATAGTTTTAACCTTAGTAGACTATAAGCTCCATAAATTGATGTAAGCTAAATTTTGAATTGTTCTTTTGCTAAGGAAACATTTTATATCCTTAGGACATGCAAGCGGTAAAGTGAACAGTGATTTACAGAATTTTAAATTTTTTAATTTTCTTCAAAATAATGCAAAAACTACATATAAATAGCAGGTTAAAAAAAACGTCCAAGTGTAAGTCGAACTTGAGCAATTAGTGTTCCGTACGCTGAGTGCTTTTAAAATAAGAATTTTTGTTATGGAGGTATATTATGATCAATGACTTCACAAAAACAGTCCCCAAATGAGTTTTCAACAAAGTTTGTTCCCGATCTTTGTGGAAAACTAATGACCTTGAAATTTTTATTTGTTTTATATACCAGATAAATTACACAGGCCAACGATGAAAAAACCTTTTTAATAATTTTACCTGATCCTATGTTTTTTGGTGTGCCGAGTCCAAAAATAATGATAAAAAAGTCGCATCACCTACCAATTTTTCACATTTTAATATTCAAAATGTGAAAAGTTTATTTTTTTATCATTCGAATGTTATTAGGTTAGCAATAAAGTCAGAATTTTATAAGGTTGGCAGTAAAATCAAATGTTATTAGGTTGGCAGTTCCGATAAATGTCACAGCTGTTTGTTTTCTTCCAGTTAATATAACCTCGCATTGCTGTTTTAACCCATGTGCTTTAATTCACACTCAAAGTATGGTTAATCGTGGTTGTAAAAACTCTCCCAACACTTTTTGTTATATATGTGGTGAGTTTGTAGTTAAAAAACATCAAAGAAACATTACTGACTTTGTAAAAAAAGTATACTTTGCATATTTTGGTGTAGAAATCGGTAATCAAGAAAAATGTTGGGCTCCTCACAAAGTATGTTATGTTTGTGTCGAGGATCTTAGGAAATGGTATAAGAAAGAAAAGAAAGCTTTTAGATTTGCAGTACCCATGGTATGGAGAGAGCAAGAAAATCATTCAAATGATTGTTGTTTTTGCAGCGTTGATGTTTTTGGATATAACTCCAAAAATAAGAAAGTAATTGTCTAATCCTAATCAGCCGGTAGGACATGGACCGGGACTTCCTGTCCCTGAGCCACCTCAGTATATTGATGACGTTTTACAGTCCAGTCCCGAATTTAATGAAAGTCGACCGGATAATGATGAGTTTTAATGTTCTCTAGAAAATTTAAAACCACAGTTGTTTAAACAAGCTGAGTTAAATGATTTAGTGAGAGATTTGGGTTTGTCTAAGGAAATACCTGAGAATTACTTGGTTCTAGGCTGAAAGAAAAACATTTATTGGAATCTGGAACATCTACAAAAAAATACAAAAAACTGAGACCAGATACTGTTTCAGCACCCAAAAATACATAATACTCAGACGTATTGGTTTAAAAAGTTTTTAAAAATATTTTTTTTGGTGGCCTGTGTCATTAAAGGTAATGCACTCGTGATAATTTGTGGAGAATATTCCAGAATTTTTTCAAAATTTTTTGATCAGTTTTTTCCCGAGATAAGGGGGAGGCAGCGATTTTTGGCAATTTTTTGAAAATAATATAAAGAAAAGTGTCCGCATGTATTACATGATATATATTTCTTAAACTCGAGTTTTCACAAGCTTTCATTTGACATCCCGCTCGATGAACTGGTAAAAAAATGTTTTTTTCACTTTCGGATTCACCCTCCCAAACTAACCCTTTAAGTCAAAATTTAACTTTCAAAACTACAAGGCTCTGATGAAGTCATCAATCCCTATATTAGTGCCAAGTTTTTTTTTATGGACGTGTTTAATTAAGTTGGGCTTATATACAAGGTACAAGGTCATTGATTCGTAAACACGTAATACTTGTAAACTGTCGAAATGATATGCACAGAACAAGCAGATGCTAAATAAGTGAAAGTTTTGAATATTTGCCAAAGGGATAGACTTACATAAGAATTACGCATACATATTTTAGTTTCTAAAGTCCGTTTGTTTGGAGTTGATAGCACACATGGGTTATAAACATTAAAATGTCATAAACCATAAGCGTCCGAAATTTTTCTACCAATTATTTACATTTTTAGTTTTAACCACCATTATTTTATATCTCTATACAACAGTGCGACCTTTTTCTAAAAAATACTTTATTACACGCCTTCTAATCTTTACAATAAGCTATATAAATCAACGCATTTCAAAGTTTATTTTAATGAGTAAATGATGAAACTAAAAATTTTATTTATATGATAAAGGCCTAAACGAGTACAATTAACAATACTTAAGAACTAAAAATCTACAGTGTTATAAATCTTAATGATAATAGGTACAATAAAATTATTTGGGATATTAGCAGTTATTGGAATGTAATTAACCAAAGTACTTATTGATAGGTAAGTGCCTAAGTACCTAAGAATGCAATAAAAATATTCTGTGTAAGTATAAAAATAAAGCAAAATCCTATAATATGCTTAGTTCAAATCAGAACAGCGATGGCGTCAACTTTCAGTTCAGTCTGTCAATCTGCATTTTCCCTGCGAGAAAAAACAATGATTCTTAACGTCTACGATGCCCTAGTGCAGGGCTGTTAAGGTCATGCACAGTTCGAGCCAATTTCGGAGGTAAAGCCTCCCGATATCCCCACCACTGCTAGACGTTAAGCGGCCGATCGCGGCTCAGCCGCTTACCAAACACAATGCGCTCCTCCTATGTCTCTCATAGCCGCCCCTGAGACTGCGCGAACGGCGGCAGCAGTAGTGGTGGGGGCAGCGGGAGGCGTTACCTCCGAAATTGGCTCGAACTGTGCATGACCTTGACAGCCCTGCCCTAGTGCATCAACAGCCAACAAGCCATGTCCGTGAAATTGTGGAAACCTGTGCCAACATGACGGGAGTTGGATTAGCAACTCTATAGATTCCTTGCAATGAACCTCGGATCACAAAGGAAAGGAGCCCTTAGAGGTCGTTAAAAACTTTAAAAACACAAGAAGAAAAGTATACCATTTTTTTATTAAGAAAGAAATGCCTACACTACATAAAGTTTCGCAAGAAATCAGAGAAGAGCAGGACAAGATTTTAAAAAATGGAATTTATGGAAAACTTAATAACCTGAATTTTCGTTGGGAAAAACACAATAGAAAAATCTGTTTTTATCGATAAAACAGAAATAATTTGTTGGCGAAGAGAATATCTACGAGCAATCAGAAAATTTCGAGCCGAAGAAAGAAATATTTTTTATTTAGACGAAACTTGGGTTAATGAGGGACACACAGTGAAAAATTCTGGATTGACAAAAACATTAAGACTGCCAAACAAGCTTTTATGGAAGGTTGGTCAACTGGATTACAACCCCCTTCAGGAAAAGGTCGCAGGCTAATTATAGCACATATTGGTAGTGAAAACGGATTTCTCGACGGTGGCTTGTTGGAATTCGAATCAAAGTCAACTAAAGATTACCAAGGAGATGACGGCCGATGTTTTTGAGGAGTACTTTCAACAAATGATTGAATGTATACCAGCAGAATCAGTTATAGTATTAGGCAATGTCTCATACCATTCTCAATTATTAGAACGACTCCCGACAAATTCATGGAAGAAAGCGGATATTCTTCAATGGATAAGGGACAAATATCTAAAACATAAAAATGGTATGTTAAAAGTGGAGTTTCTCAAATTGCGAAACAAAATAAGGCATAGTTCAAGAAATATGGAGTCGATGAGATTGTAAAGGAACGGAATATCACGGTGCTTAGATTGCCTCCATATCATTGCGAATTGAATCCCATAGAGCTAATTTGGGCACAAATGAAAGGTTTCGTTGCAAGGGAAAACACCACGTTCAAACTTCAAGACGTAAGGCAATTATTACTCGCCGGAATAGAGAGAATCAAAGAGGATAATTGGAAAAATGCCATTCGACATGTTACAAAAGAAGGAAATAATGGAAACTTGACGAATATATCAAAGAACCTGTGGAAATAGAACCCTTAATTATCAATTTAAGAGAAGTCGAGGCTTCAGGTTTTGAAGATGATGAGTGTTTTTGATTGTAATTAAAGTACTTATATATAGTGAGTTGTATATATATACATAGATCTATAGATTAAAAAATTTTTGGTAATAAATCTTATATTTCTACAACTTTATTTTTAACATAATTTTTTGATTAAACACTAAAAGCAGGTTACGCTCGGACAGCTATGCGACCGATAAACCCTCATTTACATTTTATGACTCTATTGTATAGTAGAGGTTTTCTGCCTAAAATAGGGTGAACCCTTAAAAATAATTTAAAACAGGTAGCAAAATCCAGTAAAATGCATAAGAAATCTCTTTTTTTTGGGCTCACTCCAACATGTACTTGCATCTACAATGAGAGAATTCTGCTATCAACTCCAAACAAAATAACATATAGAGAAATGCAGGTAGGCTGTAAACAATCTAATATTTAAACACTGTTTTAGCAATTAAAACTAAATTAATGTCATTATATATAAACCACTTGAAAAGAGTTAACAACAGTTTTTTAAATCTACAATTAAACAAGGTTATTTTTTTTTATGGGCATAGCTCACGTGCTGCAGGAAAATCCCTAAAGCGCTATAGACACGATGCTTGTGTGCGGAAAAAGCGATTAACGTTTGTCTTGAATCGTTGTAAATTGTACTCGTGGCAAATAAAGTCCTAGGTAAATCATTCCAGAGGGATGAGGTTCTCCATATGAACGACTGCTTGAAAAGGGTCGTACGACGAGTGACAAATTGAACTTCTTACAGATGTGAAGTATTAGCGCGACGTTTATTCCTAGCAATCATCGAACACTTTCCAGGAAAATACTTGTAGAATAGACTCAAGTGCTCAACCATTTTTCAAGGAATCACGTTTTCTGGTCAGTTATGGGTCTCCAATCAAGCGAACAGCCCTCGTCTGTATAAAATCCAACCAATGGGACCAGAGCCTCAAACATGGGAGCAATATTCCATCGTTGGTCGAATTTGAGCTTGGTACAAAATTAACAGCTATTGTGGAGTGTAAAGATTTCTAGTTCGAAATAATATTTTCAGAAGCTCTCTTTGCTATGCCTGCAATATGTTCATGCCCAGACATATTTGCTCCCAAATTAATGCCCAACAAATTGAGTGACGATACTAGAGGAATGGAGTGTCCCCCCATATCTATATCGGGTTCAGCAACGTTGAAACTTTTTGAGAAAACGTCCGCCTGGGTTTTGTGTAACGTTAAATTCTACTTGGTTACTGTCACGCCAAGAGAGAATTTCTATCAGGTCTTTGTTAAGTGGAACGACTTTCTACTGTCAGCGGATATTTGCGCGAGTACCCGATGTTTAAATTGAATGAAGAAATAAGGGTACTATAATCTGTTAAGCGGTAGATTGAATTCCTGGTTCTTTCCAGCAGATCGTAATTGAGAACAAGAGTACGAGACAGTATGGAGCCGGGGGAAAATCCGTCGACTGGCACTCCTAAAGAACGCTCTCCAAGGAAATACGAGAGCCATAAACAGAACTTTTCAGACATACCGTAAGAGCGAAGCTTAGTCGTAGTTTAGGGTTAAATTCTTAAAATCAAAATATTGTCAAAATTTTTAAATTTTTTTATGCATTCTTAATTTCCGACAAAATCGACAATCTACAGAAAATTAAAACTAGTTTTCAAATTTGCGAGCAAAAGCCTGTTTTTTTTTCTTCATTTAGATGCAATGCAACAAAAAAGAACACACTTATATATGCACAAACTAGCATCTTACCCCCTTATTCACTTAATACAGGAAGCATGGATCTACAAAAATAAGAATAATAATTATGCGTTAAATATTTTATTAACGATACTTATTGTTATATGAAAATCTCATTTTTATGTTTAGTACCTGTTGTAACGTTTTGAAATGGAAATATGTACGTTTCTCTGTGACCGTAAATAATTTGTACGATTTACTGTTACCTTAGTATAGCGATGGAATTATTATTAAGTAGTATAGCCTATCCCAAAATATAAGATCCTAATTTTTGGCGTTTTTTAAGTGAGCAATATAAAAATTCTGACCTTTTTTATGATAGGTTGCAGAGATGGACTTAAGAATTTTAATCATTAATTTAAATAAATAAAATTATGTGTTTTTGGAGATGTTTATTTATAGATGCACGTAAAAACAAATGGATAAGAAGTACAAATATACAGTTTGAATGAATGGGGTTTACAAGAGGGGACATACTGTATAAATAAAAATATATTTTAACTTAAGCCTAATTCGGTTTCACTATCATTGTCATCAGCTGAGGTAATTATCAGTGGTTTTATATTATTTACATAAATATATGAATCTTCAACTTTAACAACGTGCTGAATGGAATTCTTTCAGCTTTCACAACGTATAATAACTTTTGTACTAATTCAACTACTGATACGCTTAAAGTAGGAGAAACATTTTGTGCCCTTATTTTTGATTTAACTTGATGCCACATATGGTCAATTGGATTAAACACACAATAATCCGGAGGAAGCCGCAAAACAGCGTGCCCCATTTTCTCAGCTATACTATCACAAACATATTTCTTTTTCAATTTATAGTCTTTCAAAACTTCCAAAAGATCACTTTTTTATAACTAAAGTCAAAATAAATGTCATTTTCTAACATATATTCCTATATTTCCGATTTGCTGTTGGCTGCATTAGGAACCTTATTTAGTAGGCGACTATGGTAACTTGCATTGTGCATACCTATAACATTCTGTTCGGGAACATTTGGCAAAAGGGAATTTTAAAACCAATTTTCAAAAAGTTCTGCGGTCGTGTCTTCGTGACAGTCCAAACTAGAATCTTTTATGTTTTTTGCAGATAATAGTAGACAATTTGAAACCCAGCCCTTTTCAGATCCAGCTTGCAAAATGGTTATTCCTTTACCTTTATTTGAAGGTGCGTTACTCTAACATTTTGTACTGCTGTCAACCCACCCTTTTTGCACAGTGTCATGGGCATGGAACCATGTTTGGTCAAGGTAAATTACTGGCCAATTCTCTGATCGATACTTTTTAATTTCTTGTAAATAAGTATGTCGCAAGATTCGTAATCTTTGTGACTCCATCACTACTTGCCTTTTGTTGATTTTTCGGAACGTGAATCCCATCCTTAAGAGGGTTGATCGGTCACAATGTATATTGGCCCCGTCCTGCACCAGTCTTAATTTTATTTTGTCTAGTGTCGGCACCAACTGCTCTTCATACATAGAATATATTTTTCTCCTGATGACATCTTGTTCACCGTTCCTGAGTGATGGTTTTCCTACAATACCTTTAATCGTAGAAATTGGGGTTTTTGTTAGTTCACTGGTTTTTTGAAAAGCACTTTGTTTATTCAAATTTCTTTTTACCAAACTGTCGTAAACATTTTTCACTATTTGTTTTGCGTCAAGTGATAAATGTTTTCTCTTGCGATAGCCACTATTGCAATTTTCCCACGGATGCCACATAATTAAAATAGAATCGTTACGTTGTAAGTTGTAAGTAAAATTAAAAATAAAAATAATAAAAAAGTATCTTTCGAATCTTAATGGGGACCTGTGGTCATTAGGCCTATATTATCAAATACTTAAAGGGCTTCAAACCGGGTTGCCAGGTAGTAAATATGTAGGTAAAAATAAATTCAATATGATTGCAGGTGCAAGTGAGGGCGGTATACAAAGCAGGTAAAATAAAAATACGTTTATCGTAATACCTGGCAACTATGCACAAAACCTTAATAGGGTGGTTTATTGCCCCATTGAAAAAAGCAAAAAAGCAGGATCTTATATCTTGGGATTTACTTTATTATTAAAGCAACTATACTCTTTTACTTAAAACATAATTGTTTAATGCATTTAACAGCTAAACTCTCTTTTATATTATCGTTATATAAACACCGAAAAACCAATTAAAAATTTGTACAGTTTATAGTAACTGCTCAATGTCAATTTTATTATACTCGACATACGCTTAGTGACTAACTGCTGTACAGGGTGATCATTTTAGACGCCCGGCCCCTACTTATGGAAAATTGTTGGATATTTATTTATTTTTTTTTTAAATATAGAATGATAGAGTGGATGTCAAGGAGTATACTGACGTAGGCTTTTAATAATAGTTACTTTGCAGTAAACATGTATTCATACTTACAATTCGATATTGTGTATGGTGGACGTAGGACAATTGTCATTGGTCTTGACATGGCATTGCTTATGACATTTTAAGAAACAGTCTCGGCACTCGTATCCTTGTTTTCCGAATCTCCGCGCTATACTCTTAGCACATACTTGACATATAGTGCCACTGGAAAAAAAAGCAATTTTATTTAAAATTTTTTTCAATTTTGAAAAGTTTACAAATTAATTTTTTAGTTTTTTCCTGAAGAAGAAAAGAATAACGAAGGCAACCTTGAAGAAGTGGAAGAAGTAAATCTAGATGTAACTTTGGAACAGACAGAAAGAGTTATAAGAAGTCTTAAAAATGGGAAAAGCTCAGGACCAGACGACGTTACAAATGAGATGCGAAAATATGGAGGCGAAAACCTTCATCAACAACTAGCACAGCTCTTTACAAACATAGTAAAAAATGGACAAATACCTACAGATTGGAAAACTAGCATAACAATTTCAATATTAAAAAGAGGTGCAAAAGACATTACCCGAAAACTAACGCTCCTAAATACTACTTTAAAAATATTAACCAAAGTCATACTGGAAGAAATGAGCAAGGATATTCAAATAAGAGAGGAACAACAGGGATTCTCTAAAAATCGCTCGGCCATAGATGTCATATTTATAGTGAAGAGGATAATGGAGAAAGCTAAAGAATTGAACAAACCTGCATATATGTGTTTCGTCGGTATGACTCAAGCCTTCGATAGAGTACAATTAACAGATCTTATAAACATATTACAACAAAAGCAGACAAACCAGAAACTAATACAAATCATATATGACTAACACAGAATGCAAGACAAATATAAAAGTGGGACATATACTTAGCAAGGAAATAAAAATAAACGCCGGAATAAGACAAGGCGATTCACTTAGTCCCTTTAACTACACGACGATACAAAATGGGCGACATTCACTTCCACATAATCTGTTACGCCGATGACGCGGTCCTCATCTCCGATTCTGAGGACAAAGATCTTTCACGCCTTCAATTTGGAAGCAAGAAAACTAAACAACCAAGATAAAATGTGATATAGCTTAAAAAGAATTACTCAGATGCAGGCTGGAGATCCAAGGAAGTATTACTGAACATGTTAATAATTTTAGAAGTTTTGCAAGAAGCAAAACACTACTTAAATTTCCACTAAATTTTTTATTTTTAACACCATAACATGTTTCGCTGTACGACAGCTTCTTCAGATGGTTTGTTACAATATTGTAAGTATTGTATCATATTACAATATTGTAACAAACCATCTGAAGAAGCTGTCGTACAGCGAAACATGTTATGGTGTTAAAAATAAAAAAAATTAGTGGAAATTTAAGTAGTGTTTTACTTCTTGCAAAACTTCTAGTTATGGATCTCCACCAAGTATCGGCTGAATCAATCTAAGTGTTAATAATTTTAAATAACTGGGAACAATAATAACAAGCTACGGACACTTAAACAGGGAAGCAAAACAACAATCTATGAAGCCATCACTAATAGCAGGTTGCTTGAAGAATATAGTCTGGAAAAATAAATATCTCACAATGGAAAGCAAAACAACGATACACAAGACAGCAGTGCGACCGACCCTCATATATGCTATAGAAACAAGAGCCGACACATGGAAAACAGCACAAATGATGAGGACAATAGAAATGAAGGTGGAGACTTACATGGAAAAACTATCCACAACGAAATCTGCAGCAAAGATTTACAAGAATTAGTAAGAGCCAAGAAATATACAAATGGCCCAGAACCAGAAAAAAAAACACAATGGAGTAAACACGTAGATCGGATGGACAACAGACTGGCAAAAAGGGCCAAACTCAATAAACAGTGCGGTAGAAGAACTAGGGGCAGACCTCCGCAAAGATGAAAGGAATGCTGGACGTCCACATCGGAAAAGACCTAATAGTGATAAAACAGGCATTATGCCTACTTATATGGCACATCATATAAGAACGGAGAACTTCTTCTTCTTTTTCTCCTTCTGAAGGAAGCATTGTTATGGATTCAGAGAGGTTCTGTACCACAGCGATACAAAGTCTCTATAAAAATATCATGCTTACCCTGGCAGATGCTTGGCAACAAATGTATGGTCGTTAAATATATGTAACTTGGCTCCTTTTTTCTTCCATTTAGATTTCTGCGCGAGAGACAGAGGTACGAGATAATGCTTCTTAATGCCATTTTCTATTGTCTCTAGGACCAGTGTACTGGCTTCATTTATGTACGTTCTCGTTGAAGCACTGCTGAGACCTGATGCTTCGGAAAGGCTCGACCTCCTTGAGGTTTCTTCACGACCTGGTAGATTAAGGCGATAATCTGTAACAAGATAAATATGATCTTTTTTCGCTGTTATTATTTATTAGTGCCAGCCAAAAATTCTTTAATTTAAAAATTGAAGAACAAACAACAAATTTATTATCATTTCTATATTTGACGAACACTAGAGACGTGTCTGTCAATCATCATCAGACGAGCGAAGCAGGAAAACCTAAATAAAACAGTTTATAGAAGAAAGCAGAACTTCTAGGCTTTTGCTGTTGGACACATGTGGGTATTCGTTTTGTTCTGTATAAGATGCACAAGCACATTAAGGCTAGTTGTTTACAGAAGAATCGATAGAATAGAAATGAACAAACTGATCACTATTGTGGAAGCGATAACGAACAAACAAAAGACAAAAAGCATGGCAAAATGGAGCTTCTGGTTGTCGATAGACAATCGATAAAATTTTTCTTATAAAATTAATCATAGGATTGTGGTAAAATATTAGCAAAGCTGTTAACGGAAAAAAAAAAACCGCTCGAGGCGTTTCGTATTGATTAAATAAGCCCAAGGGCTTTTGCTTTTTGGCTAACACTAATGTTTCAATTTATGCCGGTTCGTTTACATGAATGTTGGTAGTGAAGTTGTCAGAATATACAAATCTATTGTATTTATTAGTAAAGATATTTAATGTTTTAGTAAAAGTATTTTTGGAATATTGAATAATTATATATTTGACAAACTTCGATCTGTGTATAAGCAACAACAACCTAGACTAGAGATATTTACAACCTGGTGCTCTACCCAATTTACTATGGAGCCTGAATATTAATAATTGAATTTCACGTTAGTTCTTTTTTATGAAATTTCAATTAAAAATTGTTGATGTATTAAGTTCATTATAATATAAATATGTCGCTCTTTATGACACAAAAAAATACGGTGAGGTGCTACAGTTTTGAGTCAGACGAGATAACATTGTCGAGTAAAATTCAGGTGAGGAGTTGCAAAATGTGAGTTTCGCCAATGGTGCAGCATGAGTTTATGGGCGGAAGGAATGAGTGAATTAAAACATGTATAAAAAAATCGACTAAGTGTAAGTCGGACTTGCGCGATTAGTGTTCCGTGCGTTGATTGCTTTTACAATAAAAATTTTTGTTACGGAGGTATAAAATGATAACGCCTTCATAAAACACACCCTAAATGAGTTTTCAACAAGCTTTACTGAAAACTGATGACCTTGAAATTTTTATTTTTTTTATATACCAGATAAATAATTAAAGGTAATGCACTCGTGATAATTTTCGTTCAATCTACACTATGTGGAGAATATTCCAGAATTTTTTCAAAACTTTTTAATCAATATTTTTCGAGATAAGGGGGGGGGGGGGGGGGGGCAGTGATTTTTAGTAATTTTTTAAAAATAATACAAAGAAAAGTGTGTGCAAGTATTACATTATATGTATATTTTTAAACTCGTGTTTTTAGAAGCTTTCATTTAATACCCCATTCGATGACCTGGTAAAAAATTTTTTTTTCACTTCCGATTTCACCCCCCAAAACTAACCCTTTAACTCAAAATACAACTTTCAACTACACGGCTCTGATGAGGCCATCAATTCCTATATTAGTGCCAAATTTCAACTTTCTATGTCAAATAGTTTCGGAGAAAATCGGGTGTAACAGACGGACAGACAGACATCGAAGTGATCTTATAAGTGTTCCGTACGGAACACTAAAAAGAAGTCGATTCTCTGTTGATTTCCAAGGAAAGACACTACCCACTATTCTCAATGTGTAGTCAAAGATGCCCAATATTGTCTTTAGACAGCGTGTTATAGAACGAATTTTAATGAAGCTAGACACCAAAAAAGCTTCTGATGCTAATGGAATGCTTATCATAGTACTCAAATCTGCGCACTACTTTCATTAGTACTGAAAGTTATAGATTAGCGACAATCAGTATAGCTTGCGTAAGTAAAGATCTTCTAACTTGTGTCACACCTGTCTGGAAAAACGCGACCGAACATTTTGGAGACTCTCAAGCAGTTGCACTCGATGTATCCAAGGCATTCGACTATGTCTGGCATGACGGATTGTTGGGTGAACTACGCTCTTTTGGTATGTCTGAAAAGTTTTGTTTATGGCTCTCGTGTTTCCTCAGACAGCGCTATTTACGAGGGACCAATCGGCGCGAAGCTCTTCGACGATCGCGGCGTCGATTATACTCCACATTTGTTTTCGATATGGTGACAATTTTGAGACCACCACAGTAAACATAAAACACAGTAGCGACGCTCAAGAAAATTTTTAGAACCTTTTTTTTATCACGTATGCGGTCCCTATCATACCAACAACATGGATGCCAGCGAGGTCGCGGGTTGTGTTTACATCTGGATTTCAAGAAGAATCTCTTTATAACGTGCTCCGAAATTCATTATTAATAATTTGCCAATAAGTAAATGACTCGTTTGACGTTAGAATTGAAAATAATTATAACAAAGATGTCAAGAGGAAGTTTTTGTTGTGCAGTTAGTGCTTGTAAAAATATGTGTGGAATTAGTTTTTTAGATTTTCCAAAGATCCTAAAAGGTAATTTATTCATAATTCTTTATTTCTATTAGGCAATATATTATATAAAGATTATCTTTCATATTAAAATTGCTTGCTAGAGTTAAGTTATATTATCTACTAAAATTCGCTAATCAAACTTTTAAAACTCAATCTGAGCATGCAAAAGTAGTAATTCTCCAGCACGAATGAGTTTGAATAAATCAGTGCATGAATTTATTTTTTTTATATACGTAGTAGACATAGTAGGCACGAAAAGTTATTAGTTGTATGAAAATTATTATATTAGATTTAACTAATGATAAAATGGAGCAAAAAGTGTATTCACTTCATTTTTAAGTTTAGAAGAAAGACAATCTCATCTTAAAATGATAATTATAATTATTTTCAGTCTCTCCAAATTACTAGGATTCGCTGAAATATAAGAAGCGTGATTGTTGACATTATACGCGCGATGCTAATATATTCTCAAAATGAATATTTTTCCCCCGGACAATATCTCTAATAGTTAAGAAATATAAATTCAACAATGATATATTTAAATGAATAACGAACAAAAACAGTTGAAGCCAAATGTATCTTTTCCCTGTATTTTATGCCTTTTTCCCAGTTTTTGTATATCTGTTTTAATAAGAACTTGATAAAAAAAAAACCGGGCAAGTGAAAGTTGAATTTTCGCAATTAGTATTCGGTACGTTGATTGCTTGTAAAATAAAAATTTTTGTTACGGAAGTATAAAATGATCAGTCACTTCAAAAACACCCCAAATTAGTTTTCCACAAAGCTTGTTTCTGATCTTTGCTAAAAACTAATGATCCGTGCTAATTTTAATTCAATCTACACCCCGTGGAGGATATTCCAGAATTTACTCGGCTGGCTCTGATGAGGCTATAAATTGTCAAATAGTTTCGGAGAAAATCGGGTGTGACAGACGGACAGACACCGAAGTGATCTTATAAGTGTTCCCTACGGAATACTAAAAATGTTTCTAAAAAAAAACTTTTCTCGTTTTTTTCTTCCTTTCAATCAGCAAAATTTACTTTTATTTCACAGAATAGGATTTTTCTTGAAAAAAGGAATTGCAGGCATCATACTAGCAATATGGCGACTGGTCATGTGATCATTACAAACTCAAACCCATTAAAATCAAAGGTGCCGGTTCGGACTGTCGCTACTGTGTTTTATGTTTACTGTGCTAACACTATTTACTAGAGAGGTCAATATTGTAACTACCGGATACAAAGTATCCGTTAATCGTCCGGATCCGAAGTAACGGGTAGTCGACAAAAAATGTACCCGGTACCAGGCATCTACACATTGATGGCTGGTAACTAAGTCTGCGGCCTGCGGCCAACGAAACTAAAACTACCAATGCCATACCGGTAGCGGTAGATACCTACTCGTCTCCACGAAATATATCTCGTCTTCATCGGTGGCGTTCGGTTTCGGTATCAATAGTAATGATTGCGAAGAATCGGTGCGCGTATACAATTATAAATTATACATATATACCCGAAACTAAACTGGATGATAAATACAAACGCAGCGCGCACAATTTATTAAATACGCATAAGAAATATAAGTACACATTTTGTCATTTATGAATATTGAATTGAATATGAATATTTTTTTAATTAATAAATTAATTGGGCACAGTAATAAATACGTAAAGAATATTGTAGGTAGGTATATTGGCAACTACGTAACGAGATCGGTACTTTGTACCTGGTACAATGTAACGGGTACTTTTTTAAGAAATACCAGGTACCACAAATACTCGAAAGTACCGATACTTGACAGCACCACTATTTACTTCAGCCAGTTTGCTAGCTACTCGGACGCCAACGGCTACTTCTGGCAAACTGAAATTTGTTCAGATTTTGGTGACGCACCCCTGTCTACAATACTTTCGCTGGATTTGACAAAGTTGTTTTAAAAATTAGCAAGAAGATAGTATGAGCTTTGGCCCCTATTATATAAACAACAGACGAAGTACAATAATTATTTACTGTAGTTCCAGCTATTATAGTAAATTTTTGAGCTAAAACTTAACCTTAAATATTCAAGCGCATACGCAAGCATTTATACATTTTTGTAAGACCATTAGTCTTATCAAAACATTCTGTTATTAAATCAGTATTAATATTTTAATAAGACTCTACCTTTCTAAAACTAAGGAATTAATTTCACTTTTTGGTATCAAGTGAAATGAAAGGTTAGTGGAAACCTTTAGTTTTAAAAAGTTCTAAAAATTACCATTGCGATATTCAAGGTGTAGCCTTGAAATGGTTCCAAATAAATCTGAAAATAAATAGTAATTGTAACCAAAACAAAAATAATTATTAACATTTTTAGAATTTTACACTAAAGTTTCAGCTCGTGATTATTAAATTTGCTAAAAGCTGTATAATGTTAGTAAAAAAACTATTCTACAGCATTAATACACATATCGATGATTGAAAGACAAACTGTTCATAAAAACTTTGTGGTATCCAAAACGATTAGCTAACTAACAGAGTGGCACATAAATAAATTCAAATTAACACGTAGGCTGAAAAGTTTTTGGTATGATACATAGATGTCGCCCTTTTCAAAAAAATCCATAAGATTTTTAGGAAGTACCAACCTTCCAACGATACGTGTCAAAATTTCATGACATTTCGACGATTAGTTTACAAGTTACAGTGGTTTTAGTAAGGCTACTTTTGATATTTTCAAAACAATGGAAAAAATCGAATTTCGTGTGTTGATTAAACACTATTTTTTGATGGGAAAAAATACCGTTCAAGTAAAGCAATGGCTTGATAAGTGTTACGGGGACTCTGCCCCTGGAAAATCACTGATCATTTACTGGTATGATTAATTTAAACGCGGTCTTACAGATACAAATAATGCTGAACGCTCTGGACGCACAAATGAGGTGGTTACACCGGAAAACATCAAAAAAATCCACAAAATATCAAAAAAACGTGTTGGTCATATTTTGCATGAACATTTGTGCATGATAAAGTTCTATTCGAAATGGGTACCGCGTTTGCTTACAGTGGACCAAAAACAACAACGTGTTGATGATTCTGAGCGCTGTTTGGACCTGTAATAAAAAGGATGTTCTCATGCGATGTGTGACAATGGATGAAACATCGATCCACCACTACACACCGGAATCAAATCGGTAGTCAGCTGAGTGGACAGCAGCCGGTGTGAAAGCCGACCGAAGTGACCAAAGACACAACAGTCTGTTGGGAAGATTTTGGCCTCTGTATTTTGGGATGCGCATGGAATAATTTTCTTCGACTATGCTGAGAAGGGAAAAACCATCAATAGCGAATATTATATAACGTTATTGGTGCGTTTGAAGGCAGAAATCGCAAAAAACGGCCCCAAATGAACAAGAAAAAAGTGCTTTTTCATCAAGACAATGCACCATGTCACAGGTCAATGGTTACGTTAGCAAAATTGCATGAACTGAAGTTCGAATTGCTGCCTCTTCCACCGTATTCTCCAGATTTGGCCCCCAGCGACTATTATCTATTCGCAAACCTGCAAAAAATGCTCGCGGGAAAGAGATTTGGCTCCAATAAAGAAGTTATCGCCAAAATTGAGACCTATTTTAAAGGCAAAGACAAATCCTTTTACAAGAAAGGTATAGAAATGTTAGAAAAGAGTTGAACTGATTGTATAGCTCTTAAAGAAGACTATATTAATGAATAAAGTCGAATTTTGCAAAAAAAATGTGTTTTAAGTAGCTACACCAAAAACTTTTCAGCATACATGTTAGTTTGGCATATTGCTCGAAAATAACGAGCGAGAGGGGTAAGTTGGACACAGAGCGTAACCCCGATCATTTGAAATTTAGTTGCTAGAGAGCATTTCATCGAGAGTTTTACAAAATAGTAATACCGGGACTATCATGTGGCAAAAATTTCATACAGGATATTTTTCATTAAAGCTACCGCTTTTTTGCGAAAAGTGGAATTTTGCAGACGGTTCGCCACTGGAGATCTTCGATGCTGCCTCGTCGGAGTAAAACCGCTTAGTAGACACTGTATTCTGAGAGTCAGCGTCGTGACCTTGGCGAAATGTCTTGAAAATTCCACTCGGAAAGTGTCAAAGGAACGGATGTATTCCCTAATTAATACTTGTTTTATCCATGCATTTTGCTCTTCGATTAAAAGTGTTGACGATTTCACGATAGATGGCGTGAAAGTTTGTTGGCTACTATCACTTTTGGGGTGTTTTAAATTTTTCCTGCTCATCCCGGGACCATTGCGTTTTACCGGCTGACGAGCTCTGATATGTAGCAAAATATGCACGCTAGAGTTTAGTGATTCATATATGGCACGCCAGGGTAGTCCGTAGAGTCTTTTCAAGACGAAAAGTGTCCTACCAAATGCACAACCACGTTTTGAAACCGTGGATATATCTTGAGGTTGATGGTTGCCCAGCTACGTTTCGGAATGTCGAAATATATCGATATACAATGTATGTTGAGTCGTACTGATTCACGGATGGAGAAATGTGTAGAAATGTTAATCCAGGAATACATCTGTCCAGTTGTTCCATTCTGAGTAAAATATGGCAGACGTTTCGTCACTTGATATTTGCAATGCTGACTCGTCGGAGTTAAGTGGCTTACTGTAAGCCAAATATATACATAATTACATACATACAAACTTCAAGAAATATTTTAGTTTTTCTTCTCAAGACATAATAAATATCCAACTGCTATATGATTCGTGGATAAAATCGAACCTCAAATTTTGACATTTTAATTAGTTAAACGTCCTAATGATACCCAAAAGAAAATATTCGTTGTGAATGATCATCTCATATTCTCTTTTGTCTTTCCGATTTATTTTTGATTAAAAGAAAATCCGTTAAGTTTGGTTAATCAAATTATACATAAAATTCTCAATTTAAATTACCGGCAAGTTTCATTAGGCTCCTGGAGGGCGATAGATTTTTTAAAGCAATGTCGTCGAACATTTTAATTTCAGAGTCTACTCGACGTAAATTAAATAGAATTTTTTTAACAAAAATGTTGAATAACAAATTGACATCCTCCACACGTTCATGTGTTCGACAACTTCTTATTTCACGAATTGCTTTTTCAAAACTTTTAAATTAACCCAATGAATCCTTAAATTTTGAAGGAAAAATATTCAAAGACACTGACATCGTCCATTCCGGACCACAATTAAATTAATTATACACGATTAACTGTTGTGAGAAGTCAGCTGTTACAGATAGACTCCAACAGGAGTGTTTCTATCCTTTGTTTATTAAAAAAGATGTGACAGAGCAGGCCATGAAAGATGTTTTTTCAGTGTTATTTCTACTCTCTTTTTCTACTTACGATCATCGTGATTCCGCCCTCTATCAGCCGACACCGATCTACTCAAACTGTCATCCCTACCGACGTCATTCTCGGGACCAGCTGACTTCGACCGATTCTTCGATTTACCCAGTCTTCTTTTAAGTGTGCCGAAAAAGTCTCGCCTTTTTCTCGGCCTGCCCCTATAATCATAGTCGGAGGGAGTTTGAGACTGGAGGGTGCCTATGTTGGATATATCACCTGGCTAAAAAAAATATGATAGGTTATTAGGATGAATTTAAGTATTTACAATTATGGAGCAAAATTTTAAAATATGTTTAGTTATAGTTTGTAAATTCGTTTAATTATCAAGAATTTGTTTTAATATTATAGTTTAGCTGACTTAACACCTATTCTATTATATAAGATGTTATGATAATCGTTTGGTATATTTAAAACAGTACATTTTTGAATCAATTGATAAATGCCACTCTTTTGTAACTAATGACAAAACCGGCACTGACAATTTATGGATTATCAGAATGTGCGCTAATGGTTACCGTAAACAGACATATCGAAAACGACTGACTCGGATTTGAACAGTTGCATTGTTATCACGCTTATAACCAAAATTGTCTTATATTGTGATATAATAGATTAACATACACAACACATACCCAGCAGTATTCACATTATCGGTAAAAACGCTTTAAAGATTCAAAATATGATTTTTAATCACCAGGAGCTAAATCCGTCGTAAAAATTTAAAAAAAATACCCGAAAAAACATGCAAACAAAATGAAAACATTTTTACAAGCAATAAGTCTAAGAAAATTCACTATTAAGTCTTAAGTTTACAAAATAGTAAAGCTTATAATTATTTATGCCATAGAAAGTTTAAACTTATAAAGAAATATTTACGTTTGACTTCAAGATTTAGAGGATACGGTCAACTGAAGAACCGAGAAGCCAGTAGTGTCTACAGTTACATACAATAAGCTTAAAGCTCTTTGGATTTTACCTGTAAAGCCCCACAAACATTAATCTACCCATCAGGTTAAATATTAATTACGAATTTTTGGCTTAAATAATAATATTTCATCGTTAAACGTAATATTAACTACTATTATTTTATATTAACCGTTATTTTTAGTGTTTCTTAATTTGAAAATCCGATCGTTTTAAGAAAATATTTTTTTTACCAAGATCATTTTAGTTTAAAGTAAAAAAATGAATCTTTGGCAACATTGTCGCAAATTAAATCATAGAGGTCCGGAAGACCTGGTAAATGGGATTTTTAGAAAATTAAAATATACTTTAATTGAAAGAGAACAAGTACTATACGATTTGGATAGTTTTTATGAATAATACCTCAATATAATTACCATCCGTTTTGTTGTGACAGGTTGTAATTTTGGTCAAACAGCTGACACGAGTCGCGCAACAGCCGTCAAAAAATTTGGTTGCTATGTAGGATTCAAAAATCGCTTGCACTGCGCTGGTCGTGTATTCCTTTTACGCAGGACACTTCCATACAGACGTACCGTTTTTATTTTGTTACGCTACGCGTATCGCCCATGTCGCTCGGCAAGAACACCTACACAGGATATGAAACTAGGAAAAGAAGAAAAGGAAAGACCTTCACGAGTTGATCTTGTATAAATTTATTTTGATTTTATTTTTCCAACTTGAAATTCCCATTCTTGTTTAAATTGAAAACAAAGCTTTGCTTATTTTTTTCGTAGATGTTCTCGGTGCCCTATTTTCCATAAATTTTAAAATTTTGGCTCTATGGATCAGTATAAAACAGACAAATAGATATTAAAGAGAAGATTAACTGATTAATTTAAATTAAATAGTCTTTTACATTAAAAAAGTGTTAGTGTGTAACAGCAAAAGTAAACATACTATAGATTTCTCTCCGGTGTAAATGCACATAATATTGAAAAGGAGAGAAAATAAAAAGATATAAAGAAAAGGATAGGGTAAGTTCAGTAGTTTCAAACCTTTATGCTCTCTAAATCACTTATATTCTCCGACAAGACAGTAGTTTCAACAGTGACATCTCCAATAGCATCAGCCGTAGATGTGACGCCATTTTCTCTAAGAAGTCCGTCATTTTCTTTATTTGGATCGCCATTTTCCTTCAGTGTATCGCCATTTCTCTGCACCACCTGTTTTATTTTTTCTTCTAATGTAGCAGTATCTAATGGTACTTCAACATTTGCTCGCTCTGCATTTATGAGATCCTCGTTGGGATTTACTGTCCTCTCCACTCGTTCCACCTCCTTCCAACTTCCATCGCTTAGCTCCAGCTTTGGTTAGTTAGAAAAATCAAGAAAAATTTACACACAAATAAGCTTAGTTAGAGTTTTTTGACTTTGTGCGAAATATTAACTTAAATAAACCTTTAGTTGCATATACCTGGCTCTTAGCAGCACCTTCACATGGGTAATTAAAAATTACCTATATATATATATATATATATATATATATATATATATATATATATATATATATATATATATGTATATATATATATATATATATATATATATATATATATATATATATATATATATATATATATGTATATATATATATATATATATATATATATATATATATATATATATATATATATATATACATTAATTATCCCTAATAACGGAAAAGATCTATAAAAACTTATGGATAAAATAACTGACCCTCGTCCACAGTTTGGTTTAAGACTTAATGTAAATAAAAAAAAATATATGATTATAAGCAAAGAATCTAATATTGAAGATGGTGGTATTACAGTCAGTGTAAATTGATGTATCTCGGCAGCAATAACAACGACCACTGAGACCCGACTGTGGAAGTCAAAACTTAAATAGAGAAGGCCCGAGCCGGATCTATGAAGACCAAAAAAATCTTAACTAGCCACGATCTATCATTGAAACTGATGAAAATTGTAGGCTGCTTTCCGGTTCTCTTGTACGGCATGGCAGCGTGGACGCTAACTGAAGCAATGCTTAAACGTCTGGGGGCAATCAAGACGTGGGTGTATCGACGACTGCTGAAAATCAGTTGGATGGACCGAATTAGTAACAACAGCGTTCTCACTCGTATAAACAAGGACTTGGAGGTGGTCACGACCATAAGCGACGCAAATTAGAATAATTTGACCACATTATGAGACATCCAAAAAAATATAAAATCTTGCATCTGATTATAGAGGCAAATGCATGCAGACGTGGTTAGGGAGAAGGAAAACATCGTGGTTGAAAAATTTGAGGCAGTGGTATGAAAAGTCTACGGTTCAACTCTTCCGAGGGGCTGTCAATAAAATGATCATCATCAACATGGTAGCCAATATGATAACGATCGCTGAACGGTCAAAGAAGAAGATATATATATATATATATATATATATATATATATATATATATATATATATATATATATATATATATATATATATATATATATATATTGCTAATGCCAATGAAGCAAAGATCCGAAAATGGCCCAGTTATATGATGTTTAGGAATGGTGAGCTGGCACAGCACTGTGAAAGGCCGTGATTGGTTAACTTCATCATAAAAAATCGATACAAAATCTCATGTGTCTTCAAGTCAGGCGTTTAAATTCCTGCAATTTTTGGGTATGTACTCTTTTACATTTTATGGCGATTGATCGACTATTGACCTCCTGGTGAACGTCACGAATATTTTTCAACATTAGGAAAAAGTGCTCACTATGCAATTAGTAGACTAGTTTGTAATTTAAGTTCTCCATCGTGCGTTTATTAAATTATTTAGTTTTGTAAATTTTTGTTACGTCCTAATTCATTTATTAAATCGAAAATAAATTTGGATTTGTTTTTTTGACAGTTAGATTAATAAATGAAAATAACCGTGCGTTTTTAACTTGACCAGTGACTGTAAACTAGAAATACAGACTTAGAGACAGAAATAGATGATTTATGTTTTTATTCGTCACAATAACACTTTAGAATTGTCAATTACTTCAATTTTGTTCATGTTGAAATATCAATCAGATGACAGGATCTACCAGCGTATAAAAAACTCCTCCCCGCAATCTTTACTGCCCGGAATTAAATAAATAAACATTTTCTTGTGCCCCTTTCAAACCACTGGAAATTTTCAGTATAATGTATTGACATGTGAAAAACATATACACTGTGTTTAACTTTAGCAAAAATCTTTTATTATTCTTTCTCGCATTAACAATAATGTATATATATATATATATATATATATATATATATATATATATATATATATATATATATATATATATATATATACGAGGCATGTTTTTTAAGTAAGTACCGTTTTGCGATTCCGCTGCCGCAGCGGTACGGTCGGCGTTCCGCGCATGCGCGCTGGTAACCTACATCTCATGTCTACGCACTGACGCCATTACAGTCTGATTCTTCATTGTATACGTTGTTTACTGAGTGTTTAAGATGCCTCCGACAATCGTGAGTCCCGCCGATTGTGAAGTACGGGCTGTTATACGATTTCTTAGTGCTAAAGGCGTAAAACCGATCGATATTCATCGTGAGATCTGTGAAGTTTACGGACAAAACATTATGAGTGATGGAATGGTAAGGAAATGGATGAGAGCATTTAAAGATGGCCGCACAAATGTGCATGATGAAGAACGGAGTGGGCGTCCTTCGGTCGTTAATGAAGATTTGGTGCAGAAAGTGGACGAAAAGGTGAGAGAAAATAGACGCTTTACAATTTCATCATTGTGCGACTGCTTTCCTCAATAGTCAAAACATTTGTGATACAGTGGTTAACAAGTCAGGCGGCAGAATTTTATGAGGAGGGTATTCAAAAACTGGTGCCACGTTATGACAAGTGCCTCAATATTCACGGAAATTATGTAGAAAAGTAGATTAAGGTACAGGCTTTCATGTAAAAATAAAATTATAGCGATATCTTTGCACGTCTTTTTTTAATTCCAAAACGGTACTTACTTAAAAAACATGCCTCGTATATATTATATTTACCGAGATATATGAAAAAAATTATTTACGCTTCGAAATACTTCACCACCCACCCTATTCCGCAGATTTGACACCAAGTGGCTTTTTTTATTTTCTAACCTCAAAAATTGGCTTGGGGGAGGAAATTTGCACAACTGAAACATATTTTTTTTTTCTTAGAGAATAAAAAAAAATAGGAATCTCACTGGACCAAATGTAATGAGCTCAATAGAGATTATGTTGAGAAATAATTGTTTTCGCAAAAAAATGTTATTTACCTTGTTTTTTACAAGACTTTTCAATCCAATCCCGCGACTAGTTTAAAGCTTTAGTCGCCCTTTAACCTCTAGGACAATTTAATATCTATATCAACTAAGGACGAAGTCAAGTAAAACTAATGGAACCCGACAGAATATATCAACCAAAAGTTTACTTAAGTCTTTTTAGTAGTGGCTCAAAAAACAAATATTTTAAATTATCTATTAGGATAGTCATGTCATTCTTACCTTAACGAGTCTTTGCGACGGCTGCTAAAATCAAAAGGGCTTTGTTAGTCAAAAAAATACCACTCTCTCAATAAAAATACCACATCTCTAGAAAAAAATAAGATCTTAGCTTACCCTTTGGATGCTGTGGATGACCAGAGTACTTTTATTTGGGTTTAAGTAGTTTCTACTACGTTCTAAGTCATTTATGGCCGAGTTTATTATGTGGTTACCATTGATTAGAGATTCTAAAAGGAAAAGAAATAAGTCTAATGTCTAAACCTTATCTTCTTACCCCTGTTATGACATGGTAATATTTTTGATAATCCCTAATTAAATTTATATGTAAAAATAACTTTAATATCTTTTACGTTGCAATAAATATTGTAAAATTGATGTATGCAAGAAATTTACCCTGGTATTTTGCCTCTCTGCAGTCTGACATGAATCCGACAGATGGCAGTAAAAGTAGGTTTCGTTTTTCTCCATTATAAAAGGATCAACGTTAGTTTTCAACTTTTTACGGTTGAAATAGTGTCAAATTTTAGGATTTTATAAACTTAAATATAAATAGTGAACGTTGTAATACTTATTTCGTATAAAAAATGTTTTTATTCTCTGTTTACACCGTGCTTGTCTCCGGCAGAGCACCTCTAAAAATTTTTATCCTACGTTGTAATAGTATAACGAAACTAATTAAAAGTAAACATTTTGTTAACGAAAATGTAGGGATTATTGCCCTGGAATATTGAAAACACTGAACTTCCAATCTAGTTTGTTTTTGCAGTTTTGAATACTTTTTTAAACTGAAAAGAGTAAAATTCTTTTAATTTGTTATAATATAAAATAAGAAATTTTTGATTTTAAAGTATAGCAACAATATGAAAATCCGAGATAACGTGTCTTTCCGTAACAGCCATTGGCGTATATGCTGAAAAAGCATAAAACTTTAGGGTCAGTTTTCTTATTAGTTATGAAGGAGCTCCCTTTATCATTATTTTTCTGCAATTTCCCTTGACACGAGTATTTACTGGTTTATGTATATAATATAATTATACTTTATATATCGACAGTGTTATGAAAATCTTTAAATATTTTTAAACTGCGAAACAACATCGGTAAATGGTGTTTCTTCTTTTTTATGGGCTAGGGCACGTGCTGCAGGGAAGTTCTTAAAGCGCTCCAGGAGCGGCACGTGTGCGGAAAAAAGCGATTCACGTTGTTCTTGAATCGCTGTAAATTGTACTCGGTGGAAAACACAGCGCTGGGCAAATTATTCCAAAGGGATGATGTTCTTCATATAAAAGACTGCTTGAAAAGCGTTGTACGCGGAGTAACAAGCTGAATATCATACGGATGTGAAGCACCAGCGCGACATGTATTTCTAGCATGCACCCCTTTGGGAGGAATTAAGCGGGCTATATCCTTCGAACACTTTCCATGAAAATACTTGTAGAACAGACTCAAGTCGCCAACCGTTCTTTGATGTACCAGCGAATCAAGGCCGCCGGTCAGTTCCGGGTCTCCAATCAGACGAACAGCTCTTCTCTGAACAGAATCCAACAAATGCAGTGTATTTTTGGGAGTGGAGCCCCAAACATGGGAGCAGCATTCCATAGTTGGTCGAATTTGAGCTTTGTAAAGAATTAACAGTTGTTGTGGAGTGTAAAGCTTTCTGGTTCGAAATAATATTCCTAACTTTTGAGAAGCTCTCTTTGCTATGCCTGCAACATGTTCATGCCAGGACATATTTGCTCACTATAAATAATAAGAAAATTGATTCTGTAGATTTATAATTTTCAAGCGTGTACGCTAATGATTGCAGTAAACACATACGTCACAAACAAATGACTCGGATCTGAGCAGTTACAATGTTGTCATGCTTACAATCAAAATGTCATTACAGTGTGTTGTAATAAATTTAAATAATTGTTCCTTTTTTAGTTTATAAACACAGTCTGGTACTGTAGAAGCAAATTGCATATGAATTTCAGTAGTTTAGAACAAATTATTCGCTAATAAAAAAAAATACACATAATCGATTTTCTGTCCAAGATTGAAATTCTGCTTATTACATCTAGTCACTATACTACCGTTAAAAAATGCTCTTTTTCTTTAACGACACTGTGTAAAAAGATTCAGGATGCCATTTTTTTCAGCAATTGCCAAAACTGACGTAAAAAATACTAGACAGAACATTAAAACACGATATAAACTCTAGAAAACTGAAAATCAAAATATTTGCCACACGAAATAAGTATTATAACCGTCACAATCTATTCTTAAGTTTACAAAATCGTAACACTTGCGGCTATTTAAATCGTAGAAAGTTTAAATTTATAAAGAAAAATTCGCGTTTGGCTTCAAAATTTAGAGAACTTCGACTGTATTACCAGGAAGATAGCAGAGTATACAGTTACGCTGCGCGAGCATGCGGTTTTCTGATATTACTTCAACCTGAACTTAACAAAAATTAAATAACTATAAAATATTTTTACATATTTTGAGTTGAAGCAACAATACGTTATGATTAAGTGTAACATTATAGACATATTTGTCATGTTTTTAATAAAAATTCGGTTGTTTTAGGAAAATATTTTTTATCCCACTGTCTTGCTACTTCAAAAAACTATTTGGCAACACCGTTGTAAACTAATTTACATGCGTGCAATAGGACTGTTAAAGGGTTTCTTCTAAAATTTTAAAAAGTTCTGAATTGAGAAAGAAAAAAAGGGATAAATATCTCTTTACTTGATCTAAAGAATAACCTATTTCAACATAATAAACTATTTTTTTTCACCATAGAATGCATGAGCGGTTGTCCAGCTATAAAAATATACCATTATATATAATTATAGTTATTACTTACGATTGTGGTAAGCTGTGTTAGTAGTAACAAGTTTCGCCCTACTTGGGGAAGGCGTTCTAATGGTTTCTTTTATTTTGTATGGCTGGTTGCTACCTATGTTTGGTATGTCAGCGCCCTCAATGAACAGGAACTAAAATTTGTATGAAATTTTTAATCGGTTAAATGTTACATAACATTTTCTGAAAAAAATGAACAATTACAGTATATGTCAATACGAACGGCTAAAATTTAATAAAGTCCGTTTTTCAGAGGTTATTTACTGTTTTCTCAGTCCTCAATCCATCTCGGGACGCGTTTCGCAGTATCACGGCTCCTCAGCCGAGCTAGAATCGACGAAAAAAGAGAACACTCAAAGTACTTATAGCAGTACTAGCGCGAAGAATAAGTAAGATACAATAATTTGCACCTCTGGCTGAAGTAAATCTAGTTTTGAAGGGGTACCTGCCCTCTATCGGGGACTGTTTAAGGCCATAGACCGATAGGGGAATGTTCAGCGAGTTTCTAACAACTATCGCTTGGCAGAGACAGTTTCGCTTTTGTTCTCCGTCGATCCTATGTCGGCTGAAAACCCATGATAAGCCGAAACGTGTCCTGAGATGGATTGACGGATAAGAAAACAGTAAAAACTACAGAAAAATGGATTTTGTCCAATTTTAATGGTTTATAATGATTTTTATATGCTTGGGTTAGAACCCTATAAAGTGCTGTTAAGCGTTATTCATCATAAGGCAGTTTAGATCCGCAACAAAAGTCATTTATGTAAGAGTTCAATAAATAATGCGTTATGATAAGAGTAGGAGAATTTCATTTTAAAGCGAGCACAGCAACACCACTTAAAGGGTGTGTCTCGATATTTTCATTTTTTTTTTAAATCAAAATCTTCCCTGAAATTGGAGGTAAGCCCGGTAATTTCTCGGTAAGAATATAACAGATTTGAGAATTGGTCACGTGGGCACTTATTGATAACCCCAAATGAATCACGTGTTTGCATGCCAACTCTGCCGCCTTCTTCCTCGCTGAAGAATTACCAAATTCGTGTAGATTACTATCAAAATAAGCTGTTCTTATCGACAATGTACATACGCACCTCTACTGTCAGTGTTCCCGTAACGGGGTCGCTTTCATACGGTCGGCTTTGTAACGTAATAATTTGTCTTTGTGATGGATTTATTAGAAGCTCTTCTACTCCTACTATACCTAATCCTAAGAATTTCTGCGGTTTCACAGCATGGTCATAGATTTCAAACAGCAGTTCTGCCGTATGAGGAGATAAGTCGCTGAAAAAATAAAATACCAAGAATCAATATTTACAATTTTACCCGACTTAGTAATAGGATCAATTAAATCACACTCTGATTGCTGTATACGTAAATAAATCTTGGACCAACAATATCGGTAACAAGAAGAAAGAGCATGACATCCAAAACACTACTAAGATGCAAGCTTGTCTTTAACGAAAAAATTTTACAGCAAGAAATAAAGTTTAAATCTAGAATCGGTTATTAACTAATCAGGTAGGTCTAATCCTAGAACTATTATATAATGAAATGGTCCGATGTCTTAAGATATTAGAGAGATTGTGCAACGCTTATTTTTCACATGCCTTTGTCCTTATCGTTATCTTAAGCATGCGCAGTATTAACGCGAAGGAATTGCAAGGTTAGGTTAGTATTCATCCTTTATAAATTTAGGGGCTTCTTTTTCATTCATTTCATGGTTAAGCACACCGGTTTAGTATTTAATGGGTCAACACAAGTTTCTAAGTTAAAGTTGTAAAGTAAAGTACCAGGATTCTATCACTTCCTTCAATATTTCCAAGGTAATATGAATGTAGCACACACACTGTAGTGCCATTCTGCCAAAGATTATAAAATCCCAACATAATCTGAACAGTGTTGTCAGTATTATTTGCAATAAAAGATTATCATTTCAATTTTACGGTATTTTCTTAGTGATTTGTATACCTAAGTAGAAAAAAAAGGCCCTACCATAATAGCGATAAGAATAACGAACTTCAAATAATCTCTTATAAGTTACTAAATAAGGGAAATCGTTATCCTTAATAAAAGTTTATCTTAATCTGTTTCAATACTGCGCAAGTCCCAAATGGTGGGCGCATGCTTCAAATAACGATAACAGCCGAGTCGTTATATTTAATTTCTTCCCTTTACTATTGCGCAAGCTCCAAACGGTAGGCGCATGCTTCAAATAAAGACAGTGGCCTACTAAAATAAGTGTTGCAAAATCTCTCTATTTACATGCGAGTAACCTAAATAAACTTAGTCTAGGTCCAGGGATGTCAAAGATACGGCCCGCGGGCCGCATCCGGCCCCCGGGACGTATCAATAAGGCCCGCGATCGCTCTTTTATAACTTTGATACAATTTTTATCAACCGTATATTATATACTATATAATTAAATAAATAAAATGTTATAATTCAGTACATTTTTTTTATTTGAATTTGGCCCGCCTACACACTCTAAATTTAATATATGGCCCTCTGCAAAATTGAGTTTGACACCTCTGCTAGGTAATGTATTTTATGTAAATGTGGTAAAAACTTATTATATATATATATATATATATATATATATATATATATATATATATATATATATATATATATATATATATATATATATTTCATTCAACTTAAAATTAATTAAAAGCTAATCCTGGGGGAGAGGGTACGATGGTCTTGGGTAGTGGTTTCTGGCGTTAGGTGGAGGTCCATAGGTGCTTCCGACTGTGGGTTTGGGGTGGTAAGTGGTTTTATCCAGAAATTTGAGCTGAGCATTGCTCACGAATTCTGGATTTTGAGAAAGGTTGCGATGAATCCAAGTGTTTTCAACGAACCATTGGGCTTTGGCGAGGGTTCGCAGGGCCTTGTTGTGAACGGACTGGAGGGCGTTCGGTAGGTGCGCGAAATTTAACACCATGCCGGTCTGGAGATGAGGCTGGCTCTCATGATCATTTAGAAAATTGTCAACTTGTTGCGTGTAGACAATTTAGTGGATTTAGGAGAGGAGAGAGATTACCGAGGAGCTGGTTGAATTTTGTGGATGAGGTGATGAGCTGGTCTTTCCATACTAGCTGTTTGTTATAATGGAAGCCCGAGTACTTGAAGCTGTTGGTCCGTTGGAGGCTAGTGCCATGAAGTGTGAGGCTGGCCGGCATATAGCTGGAGGATTTGGTGAATATGATGGCTTGGGTCTTGGCTAGGTTGAGCTATATTTTCCAATGTTCAAACCCAGAGACTGTCATATTTAGGTGAGGTTTAAATATCTGGGCATAGATTTATGAAGTTTTGCGAGAGAATCGAGGGGCTACAGAACACGCCTTGTACACGAAAGTTAATTATGAAGAACACGGAAAAGTGACGTTATTTTTATTCAACAGACCAGCTCCAATTTTAAAAACATAACCTTAAATTCGATTTAGAATTGTAAAACTAAATAATTCTTATTTCTTTATTCACTTTTGCGGTATTAACGCACTTTAAGGTTACTTATAGGAGGTATCGCTCCAAATTTGAGAAATAGTCAACCGGATTTTTGGGTACAAGTATTTTAATCAATTATTTAAAATCTTTTAAAAAACAGTTGCCTCAATTAAATTTGCATTTTCTTGGATTTTTCTCAATAAAAGTCTCCAAGTTACCATTATGATATAGTTGTATTGTATAAAAACCACCTCCTGTAGGTTGAGAAACTAACGGCCTGATTGGTCAGGCTCCCTATTAAAATCCTTATCGGAACAATCTATACTTACACTCTAATGCGTCTGTATTATATTGAACTGGTCCGGTATACCTTATTTCTATATCGATATCTTTTATATTTGTAATGACAAATCAAAGGGTTTTACGTGGTTTCTCTAAGTCACAAATATAACAAATATTCCTCGAAATCATAATATCACAATCTGAATATTACTACATAATATAAAGTGTCAGTTACTTCAGTTTTGAGATTGGACTCTGTTGATGCCCCCCTTGTATACATTATTCAAAATTCGAAAAAAAAATCGCAATTCATTTGCTCATAACTTTTATGGCTGTACATGTATTACATTATTCTTCTCCTGTACCTTTCAATTAGAATGTTACTTACAATAAGAAATGCTCATCCCAAAAGGGAGAATCAGTCCCCTTCTTAACAGAGGTCTGATTTTTCTGCGGAGGTTCGTCCATTTCGACGACACAAAATGGTTCAGCACAGCCATGCTTGCCACCCAATTGGTTGGCTCGTATCACCTTAACTAAAAGTCGTTTCTCTCCTTGAAATTGGCCCATGTTGAGCGGTAATTGGTTTGGTGTCGATGAGAAAACATTTCCTTGCCCCTGAAATAAAATACGTCTGGTACAGGTTGTAATACTCACATAATAAATGAGTTCGACAAATACGTTCTAAATAAAAGTTTTCAAAACAGCTTGTATTGTATTTGACCGATAGATTCAGCAATAATTGTCCCCAAATAATTCAAAGAATTTCTGAAAAGATAAATACAAACAAAACTTGTTTAAAACATGCACCAAGGAAACACTCTATATACGATCAGTCAATAAGTTCTGAAAGCGGAAATGAAACAAGATGAATTAATCAGTCGAAATACATTTATTCGTCAGTATACTCTACCTTAAGCTCAATATATTTTTTTCGGCGATTTTCCCATTCATTTCCCCCATCTCTGAAGTGGTTTTCCGGAAGACCATTAAAAATGCCCACTTACGAATGCTATCACCTCATCATTTGTTGAAAAGCGCTTCCCACGTAGAAATCTTTTGAGCTTTGGGAACAAGTAGAAGTCAGACGGAGCCAGATCTGGCGAATAAGGTGGATGTTCCAACAATTTGTACTTTAATCTGACCAGTTTTGTCGTTGCCAAAGATCCTCTGTGAGCAGGCGCGTTGCCATGATGAAAGATTATTTTTTTCTTATGCAAACCGGGCCTTTTCTTACGAATTTTCCCATCTAGCTGGTCCAAAAGGTTGCAATAATACTCTCCTGTGATTATTTTACCGATTTGAAGAAATTAAGAAAATTCTTTTCGTTCCCCGAAAACTGATGCCATAATTTTTTTGGACGACTTTGATTACTCTGGCTGCTTTGGAGCTGAACAACCGGGTTCAGTCCGCTGTGCGGTTTGTTGTCACAGTTCAAGATCATACTGGTAAATTCAAATCTCATCCATACTTACAAATCAATGCACAAAATCAGTTGTATTGTTTAGAAAGATTCTTTCGAGTGCGTTTTTGTTCCGATGTTAGCAAATGCGGCACCTATCTTGTGAATAGCAGTCTAATACTCAAATCATTAGTTAAGATCTCATGTACTGATCTATATAAGATGCCTATGGCCTAAGCTAAATCAACCATGATTAATCGACGGTCTTCCATTAGCATATTTTGTACTTGCATAACAGTTTCTTCAGTGGTTGCAGTTTTTGAACGTCCTGAACGTGGATCAGCATTGACGCTTGTACGACCACGTTTAAACTTTAGAGTCCATCTATGAATAGTTGGACATGAAGGAGCAAACTCCTTTAACACTTCCACTAGTTTTACATGGATTTCAGTTGCCGATAAACCTTCCAAGACAAAGAATTTTATCACTGCAAAATATTCGATTTTTTCCATTTTTTTCAAAATACTCAAACACGTCTACTTTAACCAGTTGATAAACAATGAACGACTTGACGGATCGACTTGAAATTTAGGGTATGTTCATATGACAGATGAAGCTTCAAAATGGTGTTCAATATGTGGTTCCAATGATGTTCCATAGGTGTCGTTTTCAAAACTTATTGACTGACCTGATATAAAAGAAAATTTGAGTGCCCATCCGCTTTCTTCTGGATCGTGCATAGCGTAGAAGAATTTTCAAAATTTTGCTCGCAAGAGGGCGACGTTATTTCTTTTGAAAGAATTCTAGCCAACTTCTAATTTAAATTAACCTAACCTTGTTCTTGAGAAATACATAAATCATATCTCACGTTCAAATACGAATACTGAATTTAATTAAAAATCGGTAAACGGATTTACCCAATACTTTGTTCGTAATCAAAGAGTTCTAATATACGAGTAAATAAGGAATTTCACTTTCTCACTCTGAAGAATACCTTAATTCATGCTTTACAACTTGATATTTTAAATGACAGGCATTTTATAACCAGGAAGCTTTTAGAGGCATTTTTAACTGAAACCTGAGATTTCCGTCTGCATGCTATTTCTGTTAAAAATAACATAATTTTTAGATTCCGCGACTCTAAGAACTACGAAAAAGATGTATACTATATGTTTAAAAAAAAAACCTCTCTATATCCCTCGTCTCCGAAGCAATATCACTGAAAAACTATAGGCTTGTTTTGCATTTCATTGGTTATATTTGTAATAAATCGGAAGTTGATATCATATTTCCCCGCCGACCAATTAAATGATTGATGGAAATTGAATACTATGTTTTTCGTGATCTTGGGTCTCTGAAACGTGAAAACGTGCAAAAAGCATGGAGATTTTTTCACGAATATAATACCTCTTCTAACTTCTAAGTAAAAAGTCACTTAAATCAATAGCAGATACTGTTTCTTCAACAGTTAAACACAGCTCCAGAGCTGTGTTCAATTTTTTCAAGCTTTCATCAGTTATTATTATTACATGGCGTAAAAAGTTCCCGAGATTTTTGCCAAAAATAGATTTTATTCTTCAACACAGTTTCCTTCAAAAGCGATTTACTTATTTTAGTGACCTTCCAACATTTGGATACCTTTCATGTAGTACGATTGGTAGAGCTCTCGAAAATAAACTTCAGTTTCCCATTCGACTTCTTCATTGAAGCCAAATTTCTTTCCCTACAGCTACTTTTTCAAAGCTAGAAAAAGGTAACAATCGCTGGGCGCTAAATCTGGTGAATACGGCAGATGAGGAAAGAATTCATAGCCCAATTGGCCCAATTTCACCATCGATTTTATGGAGATAGTGAGCTGGTGCATTATCTTGGTGAAACGACACTTTTTTTCCTCGCTAAATGCAGCCGTTTTCTTGATTTCACGATTCAGATTCAAATGGTCCAATAAACCAACAAACTAGTCTCCGATGATTGTTCTTCCCTTCTCAAGATAGTCTGTCAGTATTATTCCATGCACATCCCAAAAAACACTTGCTGAAACCTTTCCAGCTGATGTTTGTGTTTTTGGCCGATTCGGTCGGCTTTCATGCGGTTCCAGCCACTCTGCGGACTACCTGTTAGACTCAAACGTGTAGTGATGGATCCATGTTTCGTCCATTACTGCGAATCGAGGCAAAAACTCCTTGGGATTACGCCAAGACAGTGCCAAATAGCGTTCTGAATCTTCGACACGTTGCTCTTTTTGACCAAACGTGAGAGTGAGAGTGCGACTGTTAATATCTTCGCGATGTCAACTATCGCTCGCACTGTCACTTTGCGGTCATTCAGAACAATATGGTGGATTTTTTGTGTTTTGTGGAGTGGCTACCTCATTTGCACGTCCGGAACGTGGTGTATCATCGGAGTTTGTACGACCGCATTTACGTTCTCTACACCATCGACATACATTTGCTTTCGACAAAGCAGATATGCCATAACACTTCTTAAGCAATTCTTGCGTTTTGGCGGTATTTTTCCCATCAAAAAGCATTGTTTAATCAACAGACGGAATTCCTCCATCATTTTGCAAAAATCAAAAGTAGCTCAAACAGCCGTAACTCGTAAACTAATAGACAAAATGTCATGAAAATTTTACCCGAATCTTCTGAGAGTTGAGTCAAACTGAAAATCATATGGCTTTCTTCTTGTGCTGCCCATCTCTTGGAATGTCTCGGGACTTTTCACCCCATGTGTATTGTATTTCTTGGTGTTTGTATGAAATATTTGTATTTGTCATGAAAACTCGTAAATAGTTTATAATAGACCAAGAGGGCGACCCGAAATTTCGACCTATTGCCCTTTGAGGCGCTCGACTTTTTTAGTGTCAATAAATGTTATGGTACTTGTTTCAAGTGGTTAAATGATAGTAGTAACATTTTGGGCCTTATCTGGGCATTTCAGGGTATGGGGGCCGCAAAGTCAACGTTAAAGGCTGTTATTCGACTCGCCCGATAGAGTGAACAACTAGGCGGACGGTTAGTCGACAGGTCAAAATTTCGTGTCCCTTCTTGATCTATAAGTAGCCACATGCTATAATTTTTGGCTTCAGTTTATTGGAGCTCTGTATTCTAAGCTTTTTGTTCACAACTTACCATGCTATCATAATGTAGAGGTAACATTCGACCAGGCGTTTCAACATGACGAATGAGTCTTGGACATGTTGGATACTGGGCGAGATTAAAATGAACTTCTGTATTCCTCAAAGCATTTGTAACAATTTCACTGCAAGAAAAAAAAAAGGTAAAAATTTTCGGAATTGGGTTTTTGAATAAAAAATAATTATCGATTTTTTACTTTATTTTAAAACTTTATCATAAATAATATTGATAACACAGCTCCACAAAAAAAAAAAGTGGGGTATACTTTTGATGCGATATATCAGATCCGTAGTATTTTTGCCCGCTGATCACGAATCTGACGTCAGAATATCGCCATCACATCTCAATTTTTTTCTAACCTCAAAAAATAGGTAAAAATTAGTAAAAATTAAGAAAAATAAACTCCTAAAAAATTGATTCAAGCTTTTTCATGAATCCAAAGATGTATTAATATGTATTCGGACACGCTAAGCTAATATTCATCGGTTGGATTGAGCCATACAGTTCTGTTTTCTTTCTAACCTCAATAAATCAGACAGATATAGTGCTTCTCGAATGCAAAAACGAATTCAAATTAAAATTCAACCGATCCTTACCAAATTTGGTACACGGGATTTTTTGGGTCGCTGATCACGAATCTGAGGTTGGATTTGCAAAATTCAAGATGGCAGATGTTTTCGCGCCATTTTAAACCCCGAGAAAATTCATCGGTCGATTTTTATTCTTCTACCTGCATCCAGGGCACCTCCACGTGGTGACGGTGGGCAAGGGTGTTACTCCACTAGCCGGCAGAGTCCCTGGATAACGGCTTAGATGCCGTCATGGCAGGTAGAAGAAAGAGAATTACGATGCAGGGACTCGGAAACCCAGTATCGGCGGTTGGTCAGGGTGGGAAAGCGGGGCCCGTAGCCGTCGTCATCCAGCGACCGTAGCTCTTCATGTGTGGGTGACTTGGCTCATGTAGAGTATAATGCTACAAGAAAACGGTCTCACGGTACAAGGACTTTTCATAAGTGCGATAAAAACAGTGATTCATTTTGTTATATTTGCTGTCAACACGTATTGAGTAAAATGGGGTCACCGATAACGGATAAGATTAAAACCTTATATAAGGATTGTTTTAACATTGAAATACAGCACCAGGATACAGATTGGGTTCCCCACATTATTTGCAGTTCTTGCAAAATAATGTTGTACATCAATAAGAAGGCGATTAAATATTCCAGACCAGCAATATGGAATAGACCATACAGTGAAAATGATTGCTACTTTTGTATGAATGTTGTATCTAGGCATAACCGAAAAAATAAAAGCACTATTACTTATAACGATGTTTCGACAGTAACAAGACCAACTAAACTAATTCCGCCTCCTGAACCACTTGATGCTGATGTTATGGAAACAAATGATTTCACCTTATCAGTTCATGCCGAAAACATTGAGACTGTCGAAAAAGATTCAAACCCTGTTACTAATAAATGTTCTAGTGACAACCTATCATATACTAGTGACACAGATAAAGAATTTCTACCATACAACCGTAAACCAGAACCAATACTCGTATCACAGTCAGAACTTAGTGATCTAGTCAGAGATTTAGGCTTATCCAAAGATGGTTCAGAGCATCTTGCTTCCTTTTTAAAGAAAAGACATTTACTTAAGCCAGAAGCTACGATTTCTTATTATAGAAAAAGAGATGAAGAATTTCGAAAATATTTCACATTGGACGAGGAATTGTCACTTTCATATTGTACCGATGTAAAAGGTCTAATGGATGAATTTCAAAATAACTCATACGATCCTGAAGAATGGAGACTGTTCATTGATTCTTCTAAACGGAGTATTAAGGCAGTTTTGCTGCATAATACCAACGTTTACGCTCCCATTCCGATTGCTCATTCCACAGTTATGGAAGAGCAATATGAAAAAATGAAGCAGCTTTTGATAAAAATAAAATATGCTGATCATAATTGGAAAATCTGTGGAGATCTGAAAATTGTAACAATATTGCTTGGCCAACAGTCAGGGTTTACACTTTATCCCTGTTATAAATGTCTGTGGAATAGCAGAGACAGGGAACGTCATTATAAGAAAAAAATTTGGCCAACAAGAGAATCGTTCACTCCTGGTGAAAATAATGTATTGTTTCCACCATTGGTAGATCCAGGAAAAGTTTTTATTCCCCCGCTTCACATTAAGCTTGGACTTATGAAGCAATTCGCGAGAGCATTAGATACAAACGGCCCATGTTTCAAATATTTGCATAAAAAATTTCCGAAATTTTCTGAAGCTTATTTGACGGGCCACAAATAAGAAAATTGTTTCAAGATTCATTATTTGTTACTAAAATGAATAAAGTTGAAAAAGCTGCTTGGCTTAGTTTTAAAGAAGTCGCAACAAACTTTTTGGGAAATCATAAAAGTCCTAAGTACAAAGAAATAGTCGAGAAAATGGTAAAAAATTTTCAAACATTAGGTTGCTTAATGAATCTAAAATTACATTTCCTGGACTCCCACATCGATGATTTCCCAGATAATCTTGGTGACTACAGTGAGGAGCAAGGGGAACGTTTTCACCAAGATCTGAAAATCATAGAAAATCGGTATCAAGGACCATGGGATGACCATATGCTAGCGGACTATTGCTGGTCGCTAAAAAGAGAAACAAGTCCTCAAAAGCGTTTGGGCAGAAAGCCTTTGAATAGGTCATTCGCGGAAAAAAGAACAAGATACAGCCAAAAAGGAAAGTTAGGCGCGGGTCTAACCTTCGCAATTCTAGGGCTTAAGGGTCTACTATTTGAGAGTATATGGTTTAAAAGTCCTGGTTTTGAGTTTATTGGGTCTCATTTTTAAAGTTACAGGGTTATTGAAGTCTATTTTTTGAGGTTACAGGGTGTGGGAGTCTTAGGTTTCAGGGTTTAGGGTTTAAGAGTATCAGGTTTGAGGATTCCCCAACAGTATACCAAATTTGGTAGGAATCGGTTGGTTTTCAAAAATTTTGTCCGCTATCTTGGATCCGCCATTTTGAATTTTGCAAATCCGACCTCAGATTCATGATCAGCAACCCAAAAAACCCCCGTGTACCAAATTTGGTAAGGATCGGTTGAATTTTAATTTGAATTCGTTTTTGCATTCGAGAAGCACTATATCTGTCTGATTTATTGAGGTTAGAAAGAAAACAGAATTGTATGGCTCAATCCAACCGATGAATATTAGCTTAGCGTGTCCGAATACATATTAATACATCTTTGGATTCATGAAAAAGCTTGAATCAATTTTTTAGGAGTATATTTTTCTTAATTTTTACTAATTTTTACCTATTTTTTGAGGTTAGAAAAAAATTGAGATGTGATGGCGATATTCTGACGTCAGATTCGTGATCAGCGGGCAAAAATACTACGGATCTGATATATCGCATCAAAAGTATACCCCACTTTTTTTTTTGTGGGGCTGTGTAATCGATGCCAAAAACTTTTTAAAATTTTTTTACAATTAATTATAAATAAATTAAAATTTATCAAATTTAAAAAAGCGCCACGATTGGCTGCCATGTTTGTGACGTCATAATGTTAAAGTGTTTTCACGTAAGTACTGTCCACAGCTTCTACCTGTGTATACACTGTCAAAATTATTTATTTATTTATTTAGTTATCATACATGCCTTTCAGGTTACAAGACCCAACTACAAGGCCGAAGATACAGATAAGAGCCACTATACATAGAAATGTAATACAATAATAGAGTATTAAGCAGAGACAAATTCCAATCACAATAATAATAATAATAAAAACAATTAGATATGAAAACAATAAGAAAAGAAAGATGCCACAGCCCCTCAGTGTTGCAATATTTTACCTATCGTTAACATAGATGTGTTGAAAAAGTCGATGCTTATTTCTTGATTATACATACTACACATTGAAAAAAGTGGGGAAAATTTTAATATATTTGTTCTTGGAACAGGTAGATAAAAAGTGTTATATTGTCTGCTAGTTATATGCGGCACACTAAAATTTATTCTTGATAGAATAGCGAGAGAATCTATATCATTATTTATAATTTTGAACAGAGTCGTCAGTAGCAAGTAACCACGACGAACCTTTAATAACGAACAGCCGTTATCTGCAAGTAGTACCTCGTGCGGAAACCCCTGTTGTGGATAGATACCATCTCGTTTAAAGCTAATATATTTTAAGAATTTGCGCTGGACCCTCTCCAGATTATCAGTATGTGTGTCATAGCCTGGAGACCAAACCGTAACAGCATATTCCGATTTAGAACGAACATAACAAATATATAAAGTTTTAATTACGTCAGGATTATGAAAGTCACCGGTGCACCGTGCAATAAAGCCATATGTTTTAAAAGCTTCAGAGTTTATGGTGTTTATATGATCTGTAAAAGAAAGTCTTGGATCAAATGTTACGCTCAAGTCCCTGAAGACATTCACACGGGAGATATTACTGTTATCCAGCAAATAATTATGAATAATCGGTAAGATTTTATTTGAGAAAGACATGATGTTACATTTCTTAATGTTAAGCTGTAAATTGTTTGTTACGCACCATTGGCCAATTATCTGTAAGTCCTTCTGAAGATTTATGCAATCCCGAATACCTCTTACCCTGCTGTATAATTTTACATCATCGGCATAGAGTAAATAACCAACATCTAAACCCCTCCCAATATCATTTATAAAGAGATTAAAAACAGGGGTCCCAGTACAGATCCTTGGGGAACCCCAGAAGTAGCATCATAAGATCTTGATTTAGACCCATAAATTTCAACATGTTTACGATTAGTAAGGTAAGAATGAATCAAAGACATCAATGAGTCTGAAAAACCAAAATATAATAGTTTATTAAGTAGGAGAGAAAAATCCAGCCGATCTAAGGCTTTGGTGAAATCTAAATAAATTATATCCATTTGGCAACCCTCGTCAATTGCCTCTGATATTTCTTGAGTTATAGTAATTAAAATTGTAGATGTAGACCTACCCTTGTAGAAACCATGCTGATGAGGGGTTATCAAGTTTTTCGTAGCATAAAATATATGATCGTGTAATAAAAATTCAAAGATTTTACTAAAATTACATATTATTGACACTGGCCTGTAATTACTGATATCTGATCTATCTCCTTTTTTAAAAACAGGACTGACTTTAGAGGTTTCCCATAATTCCGGGAAAGTACTCGCCTTCAAGCTTAAGTTGAACAGAGTTAACAGTGGTTTGGCTAAAACAAACCTACAATCACGAATAAAAAAGGCTAGGAGTAAATCAGGGGCCGCAGTAAATTTTGGTTTTAGTCTTCTTATGGCACTAATAACGTCTGATTCACAAAAGGTACTGCCTGTGACAATAGGCCAAGAAGCCACGACATCCTCACTGATTAATCTATCCGAGGTTGGACGGGAAAATGATTGTTCGAAATAAGTTGCAAAAGCGTTTAGAATATCTGATGCCGAGTTTAAATTACTCCTGTCATAAGTCATACTACTAGGTATACTCTTCTGTTCTCTTTTGTTTTTGACAAATGACCAAAACTGCTGCGGATTAACCTTTATATTCTCTTCTGTTCTCTGAATAAAGTATCTATAAGATTCTGTAGTATCTCGTTTTATTTCCGATCTCAACGTTTTGAACTTTTTAAACTGATCCATGTCTCCATACTTTTTATATTTTTTATGACATAAGGCTTTCTGCTTTATCTTAAGTATTACATCACGCGAGAACCATGGAGGGTATTTCTTGCTATAACTTTAAATACTTCGGTACATACTCATCTATTATTTCATACAATTTTTTATAGAAACTGTCACAAGCTTCATTAATACATGTAATATTGCTTAGAATTGACCAATCGATTTTCATAAGGGAGTTATACAACATAGTATAATCTGCTTTATTGAAATTATAGTTGCCTTGAAAATTTATTTGAAAATCGCTTTTAGCATTCATCGATTGACAGTATTTCAATGTAACTACTAGTGCCGGATGATGAGCGTCCTCTTCAATAAACACATCGACTGCCCTTTCAACTTCGCACTTTTCATTATTATGCATCACTAAGTCTAATATTCTATTATTTGTGTTCCTGATGTAATTACTTTGAGTAAAACGGACGCTATTTAGGAAATTTTTGAGGTAAAATTATCTTCCGTTTTGTTATCCAAGAAGTCAGAGTAACGAGATACATTGAAGTCACCAAGTATGCATACATTCGCATTAGATAGGCAGTGCAACGAAATTAAGCAATCAAACAAATTTTCCAACAGAAAAGTAGTTACCGGCGGGGGAATGTAAACAACAAAGATATATATAGACGAGTAGTCAAAAGTAATTTTAACGCCTATTAGATCAATTTCCGGGCAAAGTTCTGTATATGGAATTGAAACCAAGCTTGCTCTAAAGCTTTGATCAACACCAATCAGCACGCCACCTTCACGCGATTTATTTATTTCTGAAAAATTTCTATCTTCACGAAAAACATTATACCCGTCACAAATTATTTCGTTGTTAGTAACAGAGGAGTGCCGCCACTAAAATAACTCTTCACAAAAATCCTAAATTCATATTCTACTCTTGAAGAATAAAGAACTCTAAAGGTACGTGGTGCTATCGCAGTCGAAAAGTCACTCTGATCTGAATAGGTTTAATCACAAGAACCATAATTGGCACAAACGCCACGAAAGTTTTGGTTCCGTCGAGAAGAACTTAGTTTAATTACAGTAATCTTACTGAATTAATACAAACCTTAAAACTGGACAACCAAATAGAATCATGTTTGGCTCGATAGAAATCCACCGAACAAAATTTCGAGCCCGTCTGAAAACCGACATAATTTTTCAATACTGGCGGATTCGACTGATTATTTTAAGGTTATTATTTGTCAGTTTTTTTTCTATTTATATAGTTAAAACACGATATATATTCCATTTTCTTTTTAATTATTTATTCAATTCACCAAAGTGCAAACATAACTTTCCGGATGTGGTTTTTATGCTTTGGCGAATGATACACAGTTAAATTTTACATTTATCTATTATTAAAACAATTAAAAATTTACTGACATAATTTTTCAATACTGGCGGATTCGACTGATTATTTTAAGGTTATTATTTGTCAGTTTTTTTTTCTATTTATATAGTTAAAACACGATATATATTCCATTTTCTTTTTAATTATTTATTCAATTCACCAAAGTGCAAACATAACTTTCCGGATGTGGTTTTTATGCTTTGGCGAATGATACACAGTTAAATTTTACATTTATCTATTATTAAAACAATTAAAAATTTACTAGAATATAATTTAACTTATTAATAAATTACCGCATGGATGTTAAATTTATTTATAACTATGAAAGTACCAGAAGGACGTAATAATATGACACATAAAAACAAGAACACCTTGCTAGAATCATAAAAATGTTTTCTTTTTAATAAAAGTGTCAGTTATATTATTAATTTAAACAGAGCCTGGACTTTTCAGTTAATAAAACAAAAGGACAAATTTCCAGAAGCAACAACTGCAATTATTTTTCGACAAACTGCCCTGCTACATTTATACACTTATCTTGGCTAAGAAATCGTAGTTTGTGGAATTAGTCTCAATTAGGGGCCCATTTCCGACATTTTCGTCTACGTTATATGAGGTATCTTCAGTGCAATATCCATTACTTTTTAGAGCACTAATCAACTGTTCCAATTAACGAACAGTTGATTATCCTTTGGATACAGGCGCCTCCCATGTGCTTCCATAAGTCCCCGTTTTGAGCAATTTGATAACAATTGAGCCCCGCTGATCGTTTAATATCGTCAACGTTGTTGAAGTCTGCCAGTACTTCTTTTTCCCCCACGATCTCCATCTGGTCACTTTTTCGCTCCAGTTATCAGTATTTCTAGCCACATGGCAGCCAGTTCCACTTGAGGAAAGATATCATTTTAAATTATGGCGTGGCCCCTATGTTTTTCTTGATCCAATCGTGTGGTTTGTAGTCCCTAAGTGATATACCTACGATTTTCCTTTCAATTGCTCTCTGGTAACCTTGCAATTTTCTACTTTCCGTGTCAGAACTCAAGTTTCGCTATCATATATTGTTACTGGTAGAATGCATTCGTTATATACTTTACTTTTAAGTTTTAAAGGTGGTTTGGACTGAAAAGACTTGCTTCATTTTACCGTAAGCTGTCCATCCTAGGCGTATCCTTCGACTGACTTTCAGTTCTTGATTCACTTTTCCGATTGTAACTTTCTGTCCCCAATATGAATCCACTCTTTCCAGTGGTTGCCCGTGTATGGATATTGCGTCATTAATGGTTGTTTGTTTGTTCGTTCGTCATGAATTTGGTCTGTGTGATGTTCATCTCTAAACAGACCTTTTTTTGCTTCAGTTTGCAATTCTTGGAGCATTTCTTTCAATTCGATTTCATTTTCGGCAAAAAGGTCGCTGTCATCAGCAAATCTTAAATTGTTGAGTCTCTGTTCGGATATGTTAAGTCCCCTGTTTTCCCAGCGAAGGCTCTTGAAGATATCGTCTAGTACCAGGGTGAATATTTTGGGTGATATGATATCACCCTGTTTAACACCTCTCTTTATTTTTACTTCCTCGGTATCCTCGTGTAATCTTACTCTCACTTTTGATTGTTCATTAATTTTTGTCAGTTACGTTAATATACCTTCGAGCGACTCTTGCGTTTTTCATCGCTTTCTCAATTGCCTAATATTCCATTGTGTCAAAAGCTTTTCTGAAGTCGACAAGTGCCATCCAGGGTGTGATATTGTATTCAGTTTCCTTTTCTATAAGTTGTTTGACCGTGTGTAGATGTTCGATTGTTTTAAATCTTTTTCGGAAGCCTGCTTGTTCTTGGGGTTGGTAACTTTTAAACTTCCTGTCTAATCGATATGTGATTATTCTCATGAATAGTTTGTATATTTGCGATGGAAGACTTATTGGCTATTCTATTTTCCAAGGAACTTTTTATAGACAAATTTCAGAAGCAGCTATGGGTTCTCCACTACCTCCTGGAGTGGCGAATATTTTGATGGACGCCTTTCAAGAAAGTGCCTTAATTTCGGCTCCTTTAAGATCAAAATTTTGGTGCAAAGACGTTATCTGGTCAGATGTTGAAGAAAACCTGACTGAATTATGTAGTACCTTTCTTTTCTAGATGAACCTGCAAAAAGGAAAAAGTAACGGCATCTTGGGATATTCGATTTACAGAAAGTCAATTCATACCATACCTAACGTCGTATTCGTTATTAGTATTAGATGGGTAAACACAAGTTTCTAAATTAAAACTGTGTCCAGCAGGTTTCTATCACTTCCCTCAATACGAGGCTGGTTTGAAAAGTCCGTACAAAGTCCGAGAGATGGCACCACCGGCGCGTATCGAGGTCATGTTTAGTTAGTAGCATCTCTTGAATGAACGCACACCAAGTTTCAGCCATATTGGTCTATTTCTTTGTGTTTGGCATTCGTGTGAATCAAGGAAGTCGATTGATTTTCAAGAAATGGACGAAAAAGAATTTCGTGGGGTGATTAAACATTACTTTATGAAAGGCAAAACGCCTCAGGAGACTAAAGAGAAGCTTGATAAACATTATGGTGACTCTGCACCTTCGATTAGAACAGTTTATAAGTGGTTTCAAAATTTTCGGACTGGCCATATGGGCACAAGTAACGCTGAACGTTCTGGACGGCCTGTGGAGGTTACGACTCCAGAAATCATTGATCAAATCCATGATATGGTGATGGATGACAGAAGAGTTAAGGTGCGTGAGATTGCTAGTGCTGTGGGCATCTCGACTGAACGGGTACATACTATTTTGCATAAACATTTGGACATGAGAAAGCTATCCGCAAGATGGGTGCCGCGATTGCTCACGCTTGACCAAAAACGGAATCGTGTGAAGTGTTGCAAGGATGGTTTGCAGCTGTTCCAGAAGAATCCGGAGGACTTTAAGCGTCGTTTCGTCACTGTGGATGAAACATGGATACATTACTATACCCCTGAGACCAAACAACAATCTAAACAATGGGTTACCAAGGGGGAATCTGCACCAAAAAAGGCGAAGACCGTTCCTTCGGCCGGAAAGGTTATGGAGACTGTCTTTTGGGATTCGCAAGGGATAATCCTCATCGACTATCTGGAAAAGGGTAAAACTATTACAGGTGAATATTATTCATCGTTATTGGACCGTTTGAAAATCGAGCTGCAAGAAAAACGCCCGCGATTGGCCCACAAGAAAGTCCTTTTCCATCACGACAACGCACTAGCACACACCTCAGCAGATGTGGTCGCAAAATTAATGGAAATAGGATTCCAACTCGTTACACATCCCCCTATTTTCTAGACTTGGCTCCCTCGGACTACTATTTGTTCCCCAATTTGAAGAAATGGCTGGCGGGACAAAGATTTTATTCAAACGAGGAGGTGATTGCAGACACTAATGGATATTTTGCAGACTTGGACAAATCCTATTATTCGGAAGGGATCAACAAACTAGAACATCGTTGGACGAAGTGTATAAGCCTAAAAGGAGACTATGTCGAAAAATAAAAAAGGTTTACCCCAAACACATAAGTAGTTTTTATTTTTGCACGGACTTTTCAAACCAGCCTCGTATTTCGAAGGTAATACGAACGTGCGACAAATAAAATTTCATTTGAAATCAGCACTACACATACTGTAATGCCATTGTGACAAAGATTGCAAAATCCCAACATAATCTGAACACTAATTAACTGTTGTCGGTGTTATTTGCAATAAAAGATTATCATTTCAACTTTACTGTATTTCCTTAGTGGTTTGTATACCTAAGTAGAAAAAAAAAACCGGTCAAGTGCAAGTTGAACTTGCACAATTAGTGTTCCGTACGTTGATTGTTTTTAAAATAAAAATTTTTGTTAGGGTGGTATAAAATGATCAGTGACTTCACAAAACACACCCCAAATGAGTTTTCAAGAAAGTTTGTTTCCAATCTTTACTGAAAACTGGTGACTTTGAAATTTTGTTTTTTTTTTTATATACCAAATAAATTATTAAAGGTAATGCACTCGTGATAATTTTCGTTCAATCTATACCCCGTGGAGAATATTCCAGCATTTTTTCAAAATTTTTTGATCAGTACTTTTCGAGATAAGGTAGGGGACAGCGATTTTTTAAAAGTAATACGAAGAAAAGTGTGCGCAAGTATTACATTATATATATATATATATATATATATATATATATATATATATATATATATATATATATATATACATACGATTTCACCCCTCACAATGAACCCCTTAAGTCAAAATTTATGTTACGGTGGTATAAAATGATCAGTGACTTCACAAAACACACCCCAAATGAGTTTTCAACAAAGTTTGTTTCCAATCTTTACTGAAATCTGATGACCTTGAAATTTTTGTTTTTTTTTATGTACCATATAAATTATTAAAGGTAATGCACTCGTGATAATTTTCGTTCAATCTACACCCCGTGGAGAATATTCCAGAATTTTTTCGAAATTTTTTGATAAGTACTTTTCGAGATAAGGCCCGGGACAGCGATTTTTCGCGAATTTTTAAAAATAATACAAAGAAAAGTGCGCGCAAGTATAATATTATATATACATTTTTTTTTTTTTTTTTTTTTTTTTTACTCGTGTTTTCACAAGCTTTCATTTGACACCACACTCGATGATCTAGTAAAAAAAATTTTTTTGCACTTCCGACTTCACCCCCCAAAACTAACCCCTTAAGTTAAAATTTAATTCTCAAAACTACATGGCTCTGATGAGGCCGTCAATTCCTATATTATTACCAAATTTCACCTTTCTATGTCAAATAGTTTCGGAGAAAATCGGGTGTGACAGACAGACAGACAGACAGACAGACAGACAGACAGACAGACACCGAAGTGATCTTATAAGTGTTCCGTACGGAACACTAAAAACAGGCCCATAATAGAGATAAGAATAACGAACTTCAAATAACCTCTCTTATAAGTTCCTAAATAAGGGAAATCGTTATCCTTAATAAAGGTTTCTCTTATTTTGTTTCAATACCGCGCAAGTGATTTCATTGTTACTCATGATTGATTTCTTGCTGATCAATTGCTCTTTTAATTGAATTCCTCCATCCGGATCTGTCTTGGGTTATTTTGCGGGCGTTTTATAAGTGTGTTCAATAGTTTTGCGACAACATCTGTCCATCTAATGGGTGATCTTTCCCTTCTTCTTTTGTCTTCCGCCTTTCCCTGAACCATTACTCTTTCTATATTGTCGCTATGCATGATGTGACCGAAATATTTTTGATATGTCATACTGGATAGTCTCAGGGTTGGCTGGTTTTCTTGCAAAACACATTGGTTCACTTAGCCGTCCAGGGTATTCGAAGCATTCTACGCCAGCACCACATCTCCAATGCCTCAATTCGCGATCTGCTTGGCAACTGACCCATGTCTCAGACGCATATCCGAAGATTGAGTATACGAGAGCGTTTACAAGTTTAATTTTGGTTGTTGTAATATTTCTCCCTCCAGATGTTTGTCAATCTTGACATTGCAGTTCGACCAAGTTGGATACGGCGTCTGATCTCATATTCTGTATCGCCATTTTCATGTATTACTGTTCCTAGGTAGGCAAACGATTCAACTACATCATACTGAGAGATAATGGCGGGTTTTTGGTCTAAGATGTTGCCGCGATCTATAATCATTATTTTTTACTTTTTATAGTTAATTTTAAGTCCGTACACTTGTCCATCATGTTCCAATCTTTGTAATAAATGTTTGTTTCCTGTACATTTGATGTTAATAATACGGTATCGTCCACAAATCGCAAATTGGAGAATTTTTCTGTCACCTATAGATATTCTACCATGCCATACCATCTACAACTATCTGCATTGCGTATTCGCTGTAGATGTTATGTAATATCAGAGATAGAATATATCCTTGTCTAACGCCCTTCCCGATCCTATATTCTTCAGAGATTCAGATTTCCATCTTAATTACACCTGTGATGTTATATAAGCGGGAAATTAGTTTAATCACAGGTTTGTGATTCCAGTCCTTTGCAATGTAACCCAAAGATGGTTCCACTTGATTCTATTGAAGGCCTTTTCGAAATCTATGAAAGAAAGTATCACAGGGACGTAGTCCTTTCTGGATATTTCAATTATGTTGCGGACATTAAGAATTTATTCTCTGCAGTCCCCATTTTTGACAAAACTCGCTTATTCTGGGTATTTCTGGATTAATGAAGTTAGATAAGCGGGGTTGGATTATGCAAATCAGAACTTTGCTGGCATAGGTATTCAAGGATATTATTCTGTAAATAGCGTAAATATCACTTGAGCCTCTCTTATGCAGAGGGATAGTAATTGAGGTAGTCCATTCTTGGGGCAATTTCAAATTTTATTGCATAATATAAGAATTGCCTTTAGCACTTCCGGATTCATTATTTTAATCAACTTCGCCGTGATTAAATCAATTCATAAACTTTTCCCAATTTGAATTTTCTTATGTCATCGTCGATTCCCTCCATTATAATGTCTGGTTCTTCTTCTGTATCTCTATTATCTGGTAGTCTGTCTTCTCTGTCCGCATATAGTTTTTGACAACATTTCTTCCATACCTCTACAATCTCTTCCAAGACGGTTATTGTCGTTCCATCAGCATCTATAATATATATAAAATGCAACGTCTCTCTGTCTGTCTGTCTGTCCGTTAGTGCACTTATCACTGGAGAACCACTTATCCGATTTACGTACTTTTCTTTTAAAACATACATATGTTCTCTGGCCAGGTTATAGGCTATATTTTATTACGATAGGTAGCATAAGGAATGAGCAGTGACGTAAAATAGTGAGTGAAGTCGGAAAAAAGTTTGCCGCTAGCGCGTTCCTTTGCAATACACAGCCTAAACCATTAATTATGGAACAATATTATAGCAGAGAATATCTATAACTATAATCTACAATATATATAAAATGCAATGTCTCTCTGTCTGTCTGTCTGTCCATTAGTGCGTTTATTACGCGAGAACCACTTATCCGATTTACGTGTCTTTTTTTAAATTCATACATATATTCTTTGGCCAGGTTATATAATAATAATAATAATAATCTATATCTATAATATATAAAATGCAACGTCTGTCTGTTCGTCCGTTAACGCGCTTATGACTGGAGAACCACTTCTCCGATTTACGTGCTTTTTTTTTTAAATATACATATGTTCTCTGGACAGGGTATAGACTATATTTTATTACGTTAGGTAACATGAGGAATAAGCAGTGACGTTAATAGTGAATCAAATCGGAAAAAAAGTTTGCCGCTAGCGCGGTCTCTTGCAATACACTGCCTAAACCACTAAATATGGAACAATATCATGTAGCAAAGGATACCTATAATATATATAAAATGCAATGTCTCTCTGTCTGTTTGTCCGTTTGTGCGCTTATCGTTGGAGAACCACTTATCAGATTTACGTGCTTTTTTTTTAAACATACGTATGTTCTCTGACCAGGTTATAGGAAATATTTTATTACGTTAGGTGACATAAGGAATAAGCAGCGACGATAATAGTGAATCAAGTCGGAGAAAAGTTTGCCGCTAACGCGTTCTCTTGCAATACACTGTCTAAAGCATTAAATATGGAACAATATCATGTAGCAAAGAATATAATATATATAAAATGCAACGTCTCTCTGTCTGTCTGTCTGCCCGTTAGTGCTCTTATCATTCGACAACCACTTATCCGATTTACGTGCTTTTATAAATTTATACATATGTTCTATATAATTCGATATAAGCCTAGATAATAGGAGATAAGGAGAAATATTGGGAGATAAGGGGAAATAATGGGAGATATTTCATTACGTTGGGTAACATAAGGAATAAGCAGTGACGATAGTAGTGACTCAAGTCCACGCGAGCGGAGCCGCGGGCCCGGCTAGTCCTTTATAAACCAAGTTTTTGGTTTAAATTTTTTTGTCAGTATTCTTATGGGTTTAAATAAGTCTTCAGGGTTGTTACTATCAGAGTGTCTTTGGGTTCCTTTGCATAATTTATGTACAGGTACGACACTTCTAAGAAAATTGGACAATGCTGAAGATCACCAAAAGACACAATTTGTTTACACATTAAAGCTAAAACTAAATTTATTTTAGTGTATTTTCAGCATATTCTATAGTATTCTAACAATACACACCTTATAACTTCTTGTAGCTGTGTTTCATCTAAGTTATTCTTGATATTTCCCACAGGCGCCAACGCCACTTTAATTTCGGGCCACCCATCGCATTTGACTCCTGCTTGTAGTTTGTCAGAAACACAGAATATGTTCAGCCTGGCTCTGAATCTGTTCAGGTTAATCCTGTAGTGAGAGGTGTCAACTTTGTCGCCCTTTTGCCGGAATGATTTCAGTTGAAAGGCTGGAGTGCACTCGCAGTCACAGGTAATTGTCTAAAAAAAAGCAAGAAAGAATATTTATATATTAAGATTAAATGTGATATTTTAGAGAAGTTATGGGATTAACGGACGAGCGTAGTTAGTCAAACAGTTATAGGACAAAATAATAATCGGTCAAGTGTAAGTTGGACTCCGTACGTTGATTGCTTCTGTAATAAACTTTTTTATTACGGAGGTATAAAATGATCAACGACTTCACAAAACACATTCCCAATGAGTTTTCAACAAAGTTTTTTTCCGATTTTTACTTAAAACAGATGACCTTGAAATTTTTGTTTTTTATATACCAGATAATTATCACGAGTGCATTAAAGGTAATGCACTCGTGATAATTTTCGTTCAATCTACACCCTGTGAAGAATATTCCAGAATTTTTTAAAAATGTTTTGATCAGTACTTTTCGAGATAAGAGGGGGACAGCGTTTTTTTTTCGCAATTTTTTAAAAAATAATAGGAAGAAAAGTGTGCGCAGGTATTATATTATATATATATATATATATATATATATATATATATATATATATATATATATATATATATATATTTGACACCCTACGACACCGATTCGATGACCTAATAAAAAAAAAATTTTTCACTTCCGATTTCACCTCCCAAATCTAAACCCTTAAGTCAAAATTTAACTTTCAAAACTACACGCCTCTGATCAGACCATCAATTCCTATATTAGTGTCAAATTTCAACTTTCTATGTCAAATAGTTTCGGAGAAAATCGGGTGTGACAGATAGACGGACGGACGGACACAGGTAATTGTCTAAAAAAAAGCAAGAAAGAATATTTATATATTAAGATTAAATGTGATATTTTAGAGAAGTTATGGGATTAACGGACGAGCGTAGTTAGTCAAACAGTTATAGGACAAAATAATAATCGGTCAAGTGTAAGTTGGACTTCGTACGTTGATTGCTTCTGTAATAAACTTTTTTATTACGGAGGTATAAAATGATCAACGACTTCACAAAACACATTCCCAATGAGTTTTCAACAAAGTTTTTTTCCGATTTTTACTTAAAACAGATGACCTTGAAATTTTTGTTTTTTATATACCAGATAATTATCACGAGTGCATTAAAGGTAATGCACTCGTGATAATTTTCGTTCAATCTACACCCTGTGAAGAATATTCCAGAATTTTTTAAAAATGTTTTGATCAGTACTTTTCGAGATAAGAGGGGGACAGCGTTTTTTCGCAATTTTTTAAAAATAATAGGAAGAAAAGTGTGCGCAGGTATTATATTATATATATATATATATATATATATATATATATATATATATATATATATATTTTGACACCCTACGACACCGATTCGATGACCTAATAAAAAAAAAAATTTTTCACTTCCGATTTCACCTCCCAAATCTAAACCCTTAAGTCAAAATTTAACTTTCAAAACTACACGCCTCTGATCAGACCATCAATTCCTATATTAGTGTCAAATTTCAACTTTCTATGTCAAATAGTTTCGGAGAAAATCGGGTGTGACAGATAGACGGACGGACGGACACCGAAGTGATCTTATAAGTAACCTTGAAACCGAATAAACTATGGCATTTTTCCCGTAAATATTTAAATTTACAATATTTTTTAAATTGCATTTTTACTTATCCCGTTAAGAGACGTGTTATATTACTAAAACAAACACTCTCCGAGATTTTTTTATTTCTTCACATTTGAATTTGAATTTTTCGTCAGTCTGTGGATTTTTCTGTTGGTTTGTTGTTGCTGTAACTCTCGAACGAAATGGAAATATCAGTTTCAATTTGGTACCCATATATTACCTGATGTGAGAAAGGATCCTAGAATTTTTGAGCGTATCACTTTAGGGGAAGGGGCGAAAAAGGTGGTTCTATAAATTTACTAGTTTTTGTGGTATTTTACGAATGCTTCCTTGTTTTTTCGTGGGTGGTTCTAAAAGTTCTCGGCCTAACAAGGAAAACGCAAGATTAAAGAGATTTTTTCTTTATCATTTGAAGTCTGTCTCAAAGTAAACAGGATTTTCTTTTCAAATGAAAACAAAAATACTTTAGTAAAACTCATTTATTATACCGAAAAGTCCCCTGAGTGATCGATAGAGCGTTTGGACCGTCAATAAGCATGTGAAATGAGTTTTTTAGCCCATCTCTTGAAATGTCCTTCATTATCCTGGTCGACGCCTTTTGGATGCCTTTGATGTCCGCTTAAAGCTTTCGTTTCATCCACATATGTAATTTAGGGATTAGATAGAAGTTGAACGGAGCTAAATCAGGTGAAATGCCGTTTCTTGGTTCAAAAACTAAGCGACAAACGATCAGATTGTGTATAGAATCTAAGAAAATAATTTGGCAAATTGATGATATAAAAACATTAAACGACCGTTAGGATCTTCGCACGTACCTGGCCGTAACAGAGTCGTAATTGTCGTATATATATATATATATATATATATATATATATATATATATATATATATATATATATATATATATATATATACATATATATATATATATATATATATATATATATATATATATATATATATATATATATATATATATATATATATATATATATATATATATATATATATATATATATATATATATATATATATATATATATCAATACATATATATATATATATATATATATATATACATATATATATATATATATATATATATATATATATATATATATATATATATATATATATATATATATATACATATATATATATATATATATATATATATATATATATATACATATATATATATATATATATATATATATATATATATATATATATACATATATATATATATATATATATATATATATATATATATATATATATATATATATATATATATATATATATCTAACATTTTATTGGCTATTTCGTGTTTATAAATATAAAGAATATTCTTCATTTTATCTGCAGTATTATACTGAAATAGTGTGTATTGATATATATGTACGAGGCTGGTTTGAAAAGTCCGTGCAAAAATAAAAACTACTTATGTGCTTGGGGTAAACCTTTTTTATTTTTCGATATAGTCTCCTTTTAGGCTTATACACTTCGTCCAACGATGTTCTAGTTTGTTGATC